>CM046003.1:51669834-52093195 GCA_025175895.1 Wurfbainia villosa
GAACCTCTACTCTAAGTGCTACCAGAGTACACAATCATCTCCTCAAGAAGGAGCGACAGCAACAACGCAAAATCTTGCTGTCGAACTCCCTTAGTCCCTCCCCTTCTCTGTCTCCTGGTCATCGTTCTCCGTTACCACGACCGAGATAACGAATGTCTCCACTGTGACTGCCTTCCTACCACTTTGTTTTCTTTGGTGAATGTGGCAAAGGATGCAAAGGCTGCGGAAAAGAAAAAGGGTTTAAAAAAATATTTAAATTTAATAGAATCGGTTGAAACGTAAAATCGGTATGATCCCATCGATTATGAACAATCCCAATGATCCTAATGCGATCGATCCCACAGTAAAAAATGATTTTATACGATCCAGGAGCATTTTGAGATCTTGGATCGTAGGATCATACGATCCTATGATTTAGGATCGCGATTATGCAAATCATAGGTGAGACATCCTTGAGAGCTATTTGTACCGTTTGCGGACATGAGACAGTGGGGCTTGTGGAATCAAAGAGGACTAGGGCTCTCTTTACTAAAGCTCCCAGGCTAATTTTTTATCCATTAAAAAACGCGAGGTGCAATCGACACGAGTTATCACGAGATGATACCAAGTTTGGAGAGAGATGGAGTGGTTTTGTTATTCGAGATGGAGAAAAGCTATTCTATGGAGATGATACGGTGATTAAGATACAGAGTTTACGGATAAAATATAAATTAATTTTAGAGAAGATATATATATATATATTTGAATTCAGATGACTCTTGTATATTTTAATCATCACATCAAAATTTATATATGTTAAATACGGGGATTTAAAACCCTAAATTAAATGACCCAAATAATTAAGGAAATAATCCTGGAAATATTTCGGGATTTTTAGGGAATTTTAGGAATTTTTCTGGATTTAAATGGAGGTCGTACGAGATTTTTACGGGGATAAAGTAAACGGGCTTTAGAGGGGTCTATTTAAAGGGGATAAATACGCGATGGAAAATCCTAATTTTCTATTTTCTATTTCCTTTTTCTATTTTTTTCCCCGCCGCGACCTTTTCCTCGGCAGTTCCTCTTCTCCGCGACGATCCCTTCTTCCCCGAGCCCGAGTCCTTGCGTCGACCGTTCCTCCGCAAGCGCCGGCGGACATCATCGCCTTCCCGGTGCTCCGGCCGCCGAGGGTTTGCAGCAACCGCCGAGGGGGCCTTATTCGCGTCGTCCACAGCCGCAGCCCTCGTCGCGCTCCCGCGAGCACCGCTGCCCTCTTCCTCTCGGTTTGCTCCTCGCGGCGGACGGCGGCGACGGAAGCCCCTCTCCTCTGCTGCTCGCCTGAGCCGCACGCGTCGACGACGTCGCCAGGCCGCCGGCGTGGCGTTCGCCGTAGCGCCTCGCGGCGTGGCGGCAGGCCGCCGCGTCCTTCTTCCGCGTCGCTATCCCTCGCCACTGGCCAGTCGCCGCCGCCCGCCTGGCCTCCTCGCCAAAGAGCGCCGCCGCGCTCCTCTTCCTTTCTCCTGCCGCGGGCCGGCCTAGTCATGTTATGCGGGTTGGGGCGGAGGCTGCGATCCTGCGCCGGTGGTCGGAGCAAGGTAGGAGTCGATTCCTTGTCCCTTGGGCGGGATTGAAAGTCCTAGCCGTGGATTTCCTATTTGAGCTTGATCGTGATTTTGGGGTGATAGTGATAGTGGCGTTCTTGATGAACAGGGGATAAAGGAGGTGACGCCGACATAGCTCCTCTTGTTGGTATATGTCTTGACTTCATTGTTTTCTTTCGGTCCATTTTGATTATGAATTACAGGGGTTGTGGCAGTGTGGAGAATTGAAGCTATGAGGTTTCGTTTAGGGAGGTATGGTTATAACGAGTGTTGTTGGCTATAAATGGATTGTGAGGTTTTATTGGGTGTCGATGTGGCTGTAAATACAGTTAGTGTGGCTGTGAGTTTGATTGGTCGGTTTGGATTGATTCGGGTGTTGATCGGTTGATTTGTATGATATTTGGAGGATATGAGATTTGGGTTTAATTGGGATATAAAGGAAATCGATTTATTTATACTATTTTTCGGTGAATTGTATTTTTGTGCTTGACTATAGTTATGCTATATGCAGGTTTCGGTCACGAGGCAGGTTCCCAGTCGTGACGATTTGGTTATTCTTGCGGATATATATACAGGCGGGTATTTTGACTTAACGTTTAGATTAAGTCAAATTGATATGCTAGTTAGGATAGCTTACAATAATTTTTCATGTTTATATGCCTAGTATGCTTTTGGTGCCTACTAGATACATGCATGTGTTAGGATATGATTATATTTACCTGTTTGATATGGATCATAGTACATGGATTAGGGATATGTATATATATATTGGTTGTACATATCATTTGGATAGATATTTTGAGTAGGTTTTACATGCTGTAGTATCATGCACCATTTTCGCATGATTGCATGCTAGCTGGACGGGGTTCCATTATTGTTGAGCATGACTAGTTACATGGCTGCACACACCGCCACTCATGGGTTAGTGGTACATCGGGAGGGTGTGTCTGTTGCTCTGTCGAGCTCATTGGTCGCTCATGGGTAGCGATGAGGCGTGGTAGAAGGCAGGGATCCCTCCTCTGGCCTATGACACCAGGAGATGAGAGCTTAGCTCCCCCACTATGTTTGGGGCAGGAGGATAGGTGTACTCCGACAGCATCCTGTCCACTCGGTCACTCAGGAGCAGTGATGGCAGAGTGCACAGTTGTCATAGCCCTACCCACTCGGCTTCACCATTGCGTGTGAGGCGGCTGACTGGCGTCAGGGGTGACCATGTCATTGGCACGGCATGCACTTTGCATAGATTGCATTTGTACTGTGTTTGCTGCATTTGTATTGATGCCTTGGATGTGCATATGATTGTCATGCATACAGGATACATGCTTATATATGATCAGGACTTTATTACTTCTAGTCAGGCACATGCTCCTATATCAGGGTAGGAGATTCAGGTAAGTACAGTCATTTTGTATTTTTTTGCTTGCATACCCTATTTATGTGAGACTGTACTGGCATGATATTTTTATTGTTAGCTATACCTGATTTTTGCATATCTACTATACCCGCAGAGTTCTTTGAACTCACCCCCGTTGGTTTATATCTATTTCAGGATGAAGCTGTCAGGAGAGTGCAGCTGCCGGACCCCCCACTCGTCGTAGATGTTTTATTTTTGGATAATTGCTTTATGGTTTGGATATTTTGGTTAGAAGCCATGTATAGGTTTTGGAGATTGATTTGTATTTGGATTTTGGTGCCCTTGTGGATCTTATTCGGATTTTTAGTTTGATTGGATTTTGTTGGTTATTCCTGCCCAGTTGGCAGAAGGGGTAAGTCGATTTATGGTAGACTGCTTATCCTTTATTTTGGTTGATGGCCTGAGGCCAATCTATATAACTGCGTGTGAGTATGGATTCCGGTCGTGTTGACCGATGTATAGTGGCCGTGTAGGCCTTGTATGTAAAATTTGATCACGGGAGATCTTTGCCGGATTTTCGTCTGGTGGGGTCTCCTTCGGGGCGTGACAATTTATTTGGTATCAGAGCGCCTAGGTTTTCGAGTTCCTAGGGGTTTTTGGATTTTTCGGAGTTCGCCACGTTTGGCAGGTTTTACGAGGTAATTTGGAAAATTTTGGATTGGTATGGATTTCCGATGATTTTTATATTTCGGAATTCGAGGATTTATGACGAGGTCAATATGGGGATTTGGCAGCGACAGAACCTCTCCTGCGGCAAAATAGGTATGATGAAAAATTTTATATATTTTTACTTCTAGTAACATCTGTTCTAGTAGCATCTGTAATAATTTAACAGATATGAGACGAGGTGGACGTGCACCTGCACCGAGACGTGGTGCAGGGTAACCACGCAAGAGGACAGTGAGATCTCTGGTTATGGAGTTGTCAGAAAGACCTACTTAGGGTGATTGTTTGGTAATGAAGGTACCATGCAGAGTCGTTTGACTTGCAGAGTTTACACCCACCTAACAGCTCAAGAAGGTGAATGGATGTCTTAAGTCACCCATGGTTTATTAGCTTACGGATTAAGATGATGGATCTTTTATCAGATCCTACCGGAAGGTATTAGACAAGTTACGTGTATAGAAATGACTCCGTAGTAAGTGCTTTAGGAGTTATAGATCGATAAGTAGACATCAAGAACGTTAGGTCTATCTCACCTTATAATATAAATTATATGGTTATGACCAAGATTTGTTGATGAATGAAACCTAATCAGGGAGCTTCTCATCTAGGAAAGAGTATACATGATAACTTTCCTATGGTTAGTGAAATGATGTGTTCTTTATGGAAATTGCAGAGTGCAAATCCCTTAGTTATTGTATATAAAAAAAAAAAAAAAAAAAAAAATTCCCAGGAATATCTGATATGATGTTTTGGTAATGATTATCGATTAATTTTAAAGCTGATAAGATGACTTGCAAGAAATACCAAGGCGATCTTTGGATTGTTTTGTGATCTTCCTAAAGTTAACGTGGGCAAATGTGTGACATGATGCTTTCTATACCAAATGCAAAGACAAAATAACTAGAATGAGGATTCTAATTCTTTAGGATGTAAGGAGAGCACTCATAGTTTCAAGTATCTAGGCTTATACTTCTCCTTGGAGGGTTCCTTCCCTTAGTGGAAAGGGTGGCATTTGAGGTTGAAAATCTGAAAACAAACTTTTTTTACGTCGGCAAGGAATTTACTTAATCAACTTTGTTTTACTTTCATCATACTAAAATATGGTCACAACGGGGAAGGGTTATTTTGATCATTTTGGTTATGACTTTCAATGTTTTTTTTTTTACTAAATGGTCAAATGGGCCAATGACAGTGTAGTAAAGGGTGTCTCCGTAAAATACAAGATTTTATGTTAAGCATTAGATGACGCTAAGAAGAGAAATGTCCACTTGATAAAGTGGAAAGTGGTGACAGTTAGGTGAGCTACAGGTGAATATAGAGCAAGGAAGGTTAACAGTTTACTAGTAATGCTAAAGAAGTTTACCATATTTGAATGAAAATATGACTGATTGGACATCACTAGAAGGAATATATGTTGTCACACATCCTTGGTGAGAAGTGGAGTTTATTTTGTGCTCTAGAAATTTCCAGAGGGGTATACGGTGCTATATGATAATATAGAGTATAGGAGTAATAAACATTAAGAATGAATTGGTTAGCTTTATTTCTATCAAATCAAATGTAACATGTCAATGTCGAATTTGAGTAAATATAAGTTGGTTGTGTGGTTCTTGGAGAACATGATAGGAAGATGTATACACCTTGATTCATACAGTTATCGAATTCTTTTTCTAGATCACTGTGAAATAGGGAATCTATTAAGAGCAGAAGTTGGATAAGTTTACATCTTTACTCGAAAGGAGTTGTAGATGGTTGAAGGATTGATCATTGAGGTTGGTATCAGATGATTGAAGGATTGATCATTGAGGTATTACTATAGTTTACTTTACTTGATGATATATTGAGAGATCACGGTGTTCTACAGATATCTATGGTTAAAACATGCAGCGATAGGATTAAAAGGATTTCATATTTGGATCATGTGGATTAATAGTGTTTCCACTGATAGGTGAGATGTTGAGATGATTACTGTGATGATTATCACAGGGGTATGAAAATGATTTTGGATGTTTATAGGTTGATTGATGGAAATATTATATTATAGTGAGAGAGTTGACTTAATTGTTTTATAGTTGACTTGGTTGATATGATGTGAATATCTGGATATTAACTTGGAGGTTATGCTTGTGACATGATGGTATAAGAATATCTCTCGGATGCCTGTATAATTCGAGAGCAATCAGATGTAGTGTTGGAGGAACTTCTAGGCTTGCCGCAGCATAGGCAAGTAGAGTGGGCGATCGGAGTGATTTCGAAAATAGTTTCGATATCGAAGATCCCCTACTGTGAGATAATTTATTTGGTATCAGGATCACTTGGTTACCAGGATTCATAAACTTTAGTACTTAGCCTGGAGGTCTAGAGTTCGAATCCTGGGGAAGGCAAAAACCCACTTCCAGGGGTGGGAAGTCCAGGTGAGTAACGACGGGCCAACAGGGGCGACGGTCGTCGACCAATAGGGGTCGTCGAATTCCGCCAACAGGGGCGACGGTCGTCGACCAATAGGGGTCGCCGAATTCCGCCAACAGGGGCCCGGTCGTTACAATAAAAATGTTGGCGGAATTCGGTGACCCCTATTGGTCGGCGACGTCGCCTGTTGCGGTGAATTGGTCGGCGATCGCCGCCTGTTCATTCCGTCGTTACTCCTGGACTTCCACCACTGAGTTTTTTTTCGAACTCTAGACCTCAGATAATACTGCAAAGTTTATGAATCTGGCAACTGATCACTGAATCTACCGGTTACGATTCATAAACTTTGGTACTTAGCACGGAGGTCTAGAGTTCGAATCACGGGAAGGCAAAACCCACTTCCGGTGGGAAGTCCGGTGAGTAACGACGGGCCAGACAGCAGGCGACGATGCGTCGACCAATAGGGTCGCCGAATTCCGCCAACAGGCGACGGCGTTGACCAATAGGGTCACCGAATTCGCCAGCGAGGCCCGGTCGTTACAATAAAGGCGCCTTTTTGTTGTAGCGGCCGAACCTGTTGGCGAGTCGTGACCTGTTTGGCGACTGTCGCCTGTTACATCGACGCCGCGTCGCTTCACGAAGAGTTTACCTTTTCGAACTCTTTCCTCGCAGCAAAGTTTATGAATCTGCAACCAAGTGATCTGAATCACTGGTTGCGAGATTCATAAACTTTAGTACTTAGCCTGGAGGTCTAGAGTTCGAATCCTGGGGAAGGCAAAAACCCACTTCCAGGGGTGGGAAGTCCAGGTGAGTAACGACGGGCCAACAGGGGCGACGGTCGTCGACCAATAGGGGTCACCGAATTCCGCCAACAGGGGCGACGGTCGTTGACCAATAGGGGTCACCGAATTCCGCCAACAGGGGCCCGGTCGTTACAATACCAAATAAATTGTCACGCCCCGAGGGAGTCTCCGCCAGACGAAAATCCGGCAGCATCTCCCCTGTACGGGTGACAATACCAATTTTTATACAAAGCCTACACGGCCACTATACATCGGTCAACACGACCGGAATCCAAACATCACATGCAGGTAATCAAATAGGCCTCAGGCCAACAAATCAAGGTAAATATAAGTCTACACTAACTAGACTTACCCCTTCTGCCATCTGAGCAGGAATAACCCAACCAAAACCAACCGGAATAAAATCCGAATAAAGGTCTACAAGGACACCACAAATCCACGAGTACATAACCAAAACATCAGGACCTAAACATCTCTTCTATACAAGATCCAAAACCATAAGACCAATAAAAACCTATCCACTTCGACGAGGGGGATTGGCAACTGGACTCTCCTGACAGCTTCATCCTGAAATAAAAATGAATCAACGGGGTGAGTTCAAAGAACTCTGCGGGTATATTATATATGAATAGCAAGAAATAGCTAACAATACTAATCATGCGATCTGATCTCATATATATGGTAAGCAAGAAATAAATGCAAAAGGATCACTCACCTGAGTCTCCTACCCTGATATAGGAGCATGTGCCCTACTGTAAGAGATAAAGTCATCATCATATATGAATATGAATCCTGTATGCATGTCAATCATATGCAACATCCAAGGCATCAATACAATAATGCAACAAACACAATACAAATGCAATCCGTGCAAAATGCATGCCGTGCCAATGACATGGTCACCCCTGACGCCAGTCAGCCGCCTCACACACAATGGTGAAGCCGAGTGGGTAGGGCTATGACAACTGTGCACTCTGCCATCACTGCTCCTGAGTGACCGAGTGGACAGGATGCTGTCGGAGTACACCTATCCTCCTGCCCCAAACATAGTGGGGGAGCTAAGCTCTCATCTCCTGGTGTCATAGGCCAGAGGAGGGATCCCTGCCCACGCTACCCGCCTGCCTCTGCTACCCATGTCGATGTACCACTAACCCATGAGTGGCGGTGTGTATGCGAGCCATGTAACTAAACTGCGGGCTCAACAATAATGGAACCCGTCGGCCCAATGCAATCATGCAAGATGGTGCATGATACTAAAGCATGTAAATCCAACTACAAATATCCATCCAATAATATGCAAAGTCAATAAGTGCATATAACTATCCAAGCAACCATGATCCAATAAAAGCGAGGAAGATATAATCATACTGATCAAATGCATGTAGCAAGTAGGCACTAAGCATACTAGGCATATAAACATGAAAAGTATTGCATGCTATCCTAACTAACATATCAACTTGACTATATCTAAAAGATAAGTCAAAGTACCCGCCTGAATAAAAATGTCCGCCTGCTATGTAGAATATCACTGTCTTTACGCTCGTGGACCTGTCTCGTATCCACGTCCTGTAATCGTAGAATACCAAAAGATAACAAATCACTAGCCTAATCAAACGGTAGGAATATGAATATAATCCAACCTTAATCAGATTAAATTCACCGTATAATTCCTAAATCAACTCTAGCATCAACTATAAAAGTAACACATCCTACTTCATAACATACTAAATCAAAGCTTACCTTACAATGCTTCATAGCTTCTTGATCCAAGAAATTCTCCGATAGGAATCATTCGATTGATCGCAACAAAACCTAATTCCAATTACCCTAACCCCTACAATCAAAATCTCCAAGCTCACAATAAACCTGTAAATTCTCAGTTTCCCTTAATCTAAAGAAATAGATCACAGGGGTCCCTTACCACAAAATCGAGGGTGAAAACTCTATAGAATCCCACAGCCGATTCCTTGATCCAGCCCAAGTCCTCCTTCCTCGAACCACCACCAAACGATAAGGTTTTTGACAAATTTAAACACCCAAATGCAGCCTGCATCTCGGATCGTGAGAGGTTGAACACAAGGAACCATGCAAAACCTAAACTCATAAACACACGAAATGAAGGATCGTTAACTTGCAAGGTGGTGTGATGCGGATCAATCACCCTACAAAACAAAAGCGAGAACACAACATGGAGGAGAAAGGCGAAATCAACAACTCTTACCCCTGAACTCAAGACCAACTTGGAAGAAGGTTGCTACTGGTGGCGGAGAAAGCGATCAATGTATTGCTATCGGGACCGAAGGAAGAATGTCGGCAATGACGAAGACGACACACCAACGAGGAGGCAGTAACACCCACGAGGCCGAGATCGCAGGTAATCACAGGTCGTCGGAGGTGGGAAAAGCACGGTGAAGGTATGTCATCTGCTCACGCGCGAGGAGCCGCCTATCGTCGCGTCGAAGCGGCCTGCCGTAGTCGGCGTCGATTAGGTAACAGCGGCATCGCGAGGAACAACACGTAAGTAGGCGCCATCCGAGTGGAAGGAGACAAGCGGCGTGGGCGAGCTCGGCATCGGCACGGCGTCTTGGGGAGGTGGCAGCAGCGGTGACTGCCGTGACGCGTCGCGACTCAGCCGGCTGAAGAGGTCTTGTGAGAGAAGAGGCGATGGCAAAGGCGTCGGGTGGCTATAGGCGAAGAGAAGGAAACCGCACAGAAGAGGGCGTCGGGCGCGGAGGGGAAAGAAAAATCGGGGAAATAGAAAACCTAGGTTTTAGGTTAATAAAATTTATTAACCCCTCAAAATTGATATTTCAAATAGGCCCTTAAAAGCTTATTTATTTTATCCCCGTAAATATCTCGTACAAGCCTCATTTAAATCCAGAAAAATTCCTAAAATTTCCTAAAAATCTCGAAAATAATCCCTAGGATTATTTCCCCGAAATTTTAGCCATTTAATTTTATATCTTAATTTTTCCGTATTTAACATTCTCCCCACTAATAAAAAATTTGGTCCCCAATTTCCTACTAAATATATAAGTCAGATGTCCCTATAACCATCTCAAGCATCTGGAGACAAGTCACACCTCAAGTGACTAAGTGGGGTTACTGATATCCCTTAAAATCAAATCACACTTGCTTCTAGTAGCTCTTCCAGAGTATGAATAGTATCTTCATATCGACCATCTATCATAAGTATCTAACTGTACCCGAGTGGAGCTCTATATCCGTGACCTGTTAAAGATTTTACCATAATCCTAAGGTAAATCCTGAATCGCTATCGCATACGATACTCAAAGATCCTCCATGAACTAGAAATTGCCACAATATAACCTATCCAGCGATCCAACAAACTCCTCGTATGGATCGAATGAAAATGAGCGGACTTAACTAATCATACTAAGTCCTTTCCGAATTCCAAATAATCTCCCAACACTGTCCATCATACTATGCTTTCACGTCCATCTCGGTACAGAACCTTCCTGATTATTTATATACCACCTTTACTAATTGACACACTGTACACCAGACTGCACAATCAACTATGTCCTGCATGTCGTTCCACCATGGAGAACGTTTCAACACTTACTATTTTCCGAATACAATCCGATACATCTGCAACATATAGAACCTATTGCAATCTTCAGCAATACTTATCAAAATATCATGACCAAGCCTCTTGGCTCGTAGTAATGTCAAAGGCACTACTTACGAGCAATGACATGCTACCACAATCGGGACTCATAGCGGTCAAGATGTCGAGTAGCTATCTAGCCACCTCGACATACAAATTCCACTATCACAAATTCGAACCCGGTAGAGCAAGAGTACAACTCTATGGTAAATGCTCTCTATCATCACAACAGAATCTATCTCATTGTTCCCGAATCAATAATAACTCTTCCGAAATTCAAATGCAACTACACAGTAGCTAGCTAAAACCTCGTAAGCATATCTGCTCATCTCTACAAAACAACATAACAACTCCTACTAGTCCACGTCATATATATATATGACAACCCATCTCGTAGTTCCTCATTTGACGTAACCATAGGATACGTCTCAATCAACTAAAACAGAAACGCTCCATTCTCTGAAACATTGCATCCGCATACAATACCCTTCCTTCCACCCGAGAATGATCAAACAACTCTGGTGTAAAAGTCAACCATCGTCTGAGCCCTGAAACTAGTTTCACAAGCTTCAGACTAAATAAATTCCATTACCCGTCAGCGGTGTAGTACCACTAGAGCATCCTATCCATATCTATGGTAATAATAAATCAAATCAATACCAGAAAATCATCACCTACGATGGCAGAGTGCTCAACTCCAGCGCCACCATCATAAATGATCCAATCGTGTCCGGAATACACGATTTCCTAAATCCTCGACTAAGTCGTATAGGAAACAAGATAATCAAACCTCGTACAATTCATACCAAGTATGAAATTGTCATCACTATACACTGCATCCTCTTTACTCTAGGCTGATGATATATCAATCATCCCTATAACTTTGATAATTGTATGACACCCTGTCACTACAATATCAACACACCAATCATAAATCAATCCTAGAGTATACACAGGTGTCCTATAGCTGATCTAAATAGATCCTCAATCCACCATGAAGGATAATCATTTCCTTCTACCACTACCACATTCCATCATCGAAAATCGTTGTATAACCTCAAAGGTTCATCTCTCTTTAACCAAGAGTTAGGATCTTCTCTGGAAAACTACTGGGACAGATAAATATCCCATACAACACCTCCTATAATAAGATAAAACGATCTTTCATCGTCTTGACAAGTGTAGGCATATACGCCTAATCCATAACCAAATCACTATTAGTATGGACTGATATTCTCCGAGGGTTTACTCCTTGTCCTCCTAATGGGTGGCTAGCGGGTCTAACCCTAGCCTCCTAATTCGACATCAGTCGGCACCTCTAAAGAATCCGTACCTCTGAAATCATCATTTGATTCCTCAAGGTCAATATGTTATCGATCTCGTCCCCGACCATGAGTAGGGACAATTTCACTAAGTCAATAGTTTTCCTAACCACAAAAGTACTGTAACCACTAAAGACAATACCTTTCCTATAGCTCAGAGATATCCTTCAGCTCGCCTGGTCCCAAAACCTGAGAACTCCCAAAAATCCAAGGAAAAGAAAATCCTCGATACACCAAAACCCACAAACCAAAACCGCAAACCAATAAAATTGTCACGTCCTGGGGGCATATCCGTCATCCAAATGACAAGGGAGCCCCTTAGTGACAATATCCAGAATCCATGGTCCAAATCTGGTAAAAACCTCGAAATAATTATAGAAATATAAGTATTTCAATAACTGCATGCATGCACGACTAAACATATATCAATCAAAGTAAAATAGTTTTATGACCCCAAATCCAATTGTAAAAAATCCAAAGTGCATAAATAAAATGCAATACCAATAAAGTAAACAAAGCGGCATCTCGACGATGCAGTGGGACAAGCACGGCAATGAACTCTCTGAGCGACTCGAAGGTAGGTCAACATGACACGTCCTCCATCAGTTAACCTAGAGGATAAATGAGGAGGGGATAAGTACAACCACTCTGTGGATGTATAGACAATAGTGCATAATCATAATGCACATAATGGAAGTCACAGGGAACAAGCTAGAGTAACCCAACCCTCAGAGTACCCATATCGATCACATTAACCCGATCAGCAGTATAATAAATATACCTGCAAGATACACAACCACTGCAACAAGCAGTGTATATCCGGATACCACGACAAAGTCTCGTGGCTCTCGCACAAAAAGGGAACTACCTATGAGCTACCGCGAACGTAACCCATGGGCCGACAATCAATAAACTCAGCACTGTCTACGTGCAACCACATGCTACCACGAATGAGACTCGTGGATAAACAAGCAGTATATAAATATCCAATTATTGACTGCACGCACTAGCATACTATCACCAATAGGTCGCGTGAGCAGTCGATCATCCTAGGTTGTTAAACCTCGGGTTATCCAATACATCCAGTATAAAACGACCATTGACGTCGACAAAGATCATCGATCTATAATTAAACCCATTGAGGCGGTCAAGCGAGGGTTTCAACACCTCTAATACCAAATGTTTACCAAAGTCGGTAAAGATCATCGACTTATAAATAAATAAGTCGAGATGGTTAAATCTAGCGTTCCAACCCTTCTAACATGATCGGTTATCAAGGTCGATCAAAATCATATGTCCACTAATAAACTCGTCGAGACGAGTAATCATAGGGTTTCATCCCAATTAACAGGAAATGTCTATCAAGGCCAATAAGGACCACAAGTCTACTATCAAGCCCTTCAAGATCTTTCAGGGGATGATTTAGTTGGTATCAGTGTTGCTTAACACTATGGGAATTTGAAGAATCTAAATTCCAATTATAGGAGTTGGTGGATGGGATATTTGTTGTCCCAGTATTTTATTTCTTGAGAAGCTCTGGAACTTGTTGTTCAAAGAGATATGAACCTTTGAGGTTATACATCAATTATTGATGATGGAATGCGGTAGTGGTAGAAGGAAAAGAATATCCTTCATGGTGGATCGAGGATCTATTTAGATCAACTATAGGACACCTGTGTATACTCTAGGATTGATTTATGATTGATGTGTTGATATTGTAGTGACAGGGAGTCATACCATTATCAAAGTTATAGGGATGATTGATATATCATCAACCTAGAGTAAAGAGGATGCAGGTGTATAGTGGTGACAATTTCATACTTGGTATGAATTGTACGAGGTTTGTTTATCTTGTTTGACTTATGACGACTTAGTCGTCCAGAGATTTGGGAAATCGTGTATTCTGGACACGATTGGATCATTTGTGATGGTGGCAGTTGGAGTTTAGTACTCGGCCACTGTAGATGGTGATTTTTCTATTATTATCATAGGTATGGATAGGATGCTCTAGTGGTACTACACCGCTGACGGGTGATGGAATTTATTTGGTCTGAAGCTTGTGAACCTAGTTTCAGGGCTCAGACGATGGTTGACTTTTACACCAGAGTTGTGTGATCATTCTCGGGTGAAAGGAAAGTTAATTTATATGCGGATGCGATGTTTCAGAGAATGGAGTGTTTCTGTTTTAGTTGATTGAGACGTATCCCATGGTTACGTCAAATGAGGAACTACGAGATGGGTTGTCATATATATATATGACGTGGACCTAGTAAGAGTTGTTATGTTGTTTTGTAGAGGTGAGGAGCAGATATGCTTATGAGGTTTTAGCTAGCTACTGTGTAGTTGCATTTGAATTTAGGAAGAGTTACTATTGATTCGGGAACAACAGATAGATTCCTGTTGTGATGATAGAGAGCATCTACCATAGAGTTGTACTTTTGCTCTACCGGTTCAGAATTAGTGATATTGGAATTTATATGTAGTAGGTGGCTAGATAGCTACCTGGCATCTTGACTGGCTATGAGTCCCAATCGTGGTAGCATGTCGTTGCCCGTAAGTAGTGCCTTTTGCATTACCCCGAGAGCCACGAGGCTTTATCAGGATATTTTGATAAGTACTGCTAGTAGATTGCGGTAGGTTTTATATGTTGCAGATGTATAGGATTGTATTCGGAAAATAGTAAGTATTGAAACGTTCTCCGTGGAGGAACAACATGCGGAATATAGTTGATTTGGAAGTCTGGTAAAGGTGGTATATAAATAATCAGCAAGGTTCTGTACCGAGATGGACGTGAAAGCATAGTATGATGGACAGTGTTGGGAGATTATGTGGAATTCGGAAAGGACTTAGTATGATTAGCTAAGTCCGCTCATTTTCATTCGATCCATACGATGAGTTTGTTGGATCGCTGGATAGGTTATATTATGGCGATTTCCAGTTCATGGAGGATCTTTGAGTATCGTATGTGATAGCGATTCAGGATTTACCTTAGGATTATGGTAAAGTCTTTAACAGGTCACGGATATAGAGCTCCACTCGGGTACAGATAGATACTTATGATAAGTGGTCGATATGAAAATACTATTCATGCTTTGGAAGGGCTGCTAGAAGCAAGTGTGATTTGATGTTAAGGGATATCAAGAACCCCACTTAGTCACTTGAGGTGTGACTTGTCTCCGTGATGCTTGAGATGGTTGTTGGGACAGCTCGTACTAATCTACGAGTAGGAAATTGGGGGACCAAATTTTTATTAGTGGGGGAGAATGTTCAATACGGGGATTTAAAACCCTAAATTAAATGACCCAAATAATTAAGGAAATAATCCTGGAAATATTTCGGGATTTTTAGGGAATTTTAGGAATTTTTCTGGATTTAAATGGAGGTCGAGAGATTTTTACGGGATAAAGTAAACGGGCTTTAGAGGGGTCTATTTAAAGGATAAATACGATGGAAAATGCTAATTTTCTATTTTCTATTTCCTTTATTTTTTCTGACCTTTTCCTAGTTCCTCTTCTCCGCGACGATCCTTCTTCCCCGAGCCCGAGTCCTTGCCGACCGCTCCTCCGCAAGCCGCGGACATCATCGCCTTCGGTGCTCCGGCCACGAGGGTTTGCAGAACCGAGGGGGCCTTATTCGCGTCGGCCCACGCCGCGCCCCTCGGGCACCGCCACTGCCTCTCTTCCTCGGTTTGCTCCTCGCGGACGGCGGCGACGGAAGCCCTCTCCTCTGCTGAGCCGCCGACGCTGCCGACAACCATCGGGCCACGGCGGCAGCCAGCGTCGCCGTAAGCGCCGCCTCGCTGGCGTGAGCGACGGTCGCCGCAGCGTCCTTCCGCCGTCGCTTATCCTCGGCCACTGCCGCCGTCGTCACGGGCCGGCCTCCTCGCTAAAGAGCGCTGCCGCCGCTCCTCTTCCTTTCTCCTCGCCTGCTGGCCGGCCTAGTCGTTATGTGCCGATTTGGGGCGGAGGTCTGCGATCCTCGCCGGTGGTCGCGAGCAAGGTAGGAGTCAGATTCCTTGTCCCTTGGACGGGATTGAAAGTCCTAGCCGTGGATTTCCTATTTGAGCTTGATCAGTGATTTTGGACAGTGATAGTGAGCGTCGGTTGCTGATGAACAGGGGATAAAGGAGGTGACGCCGACATAGCTCCTATTGTTGGTATATGTCTTGACTTCATTGTTTTCTTTCGGTCCATTTTGATTATGTGAATTACAGGGGTTGTGGCAGTGTGGAGAATTGAAGCTATGAGGTTTCGTTTAGGGAGGTATGGTTATAACGAGTGTTGTTGGCTATAAATGGATTGTGAGGTTTTATTGGGTGTCGATGTGGCTGTAAATACAGTTAGTGTGGCTGTGAGTTTGATTGGTCGGTTTGGATTGATTCGGGTGTTGATCGGTTGATTTGTATGATATTTGGAGGATATGAGATTTGGGTTTAATTGGGATATAAAGGAAATCGATTTATTTATTCGATTTGTCGGTGAATTGTATTTTTGTGCTTGACTATAGTTATGCTATATGCAGGTTTCGGTCACGAGGCAGGTTCCCAGTCGTGACGATTTGGTTATTCTTGCGGATATATATACAGGCGGGTATTTTGACTTAACGTTTAGATTAAGTCAAATTGATATGCTAGTTAGGATAGCTTACAATAATTTTTCATGTTTATATGCCTAGTATGCTTTTGGTGCCTACTAGATACATGCATGTGTTAGGATATGATTATATTTACCTGTTTGATATGGATCATAGTACATGGATTAGGGATATGTATATATATATTGGTTGTACATATCATTTGGATAGATATTTTTACATAGTATCATGCACCATTTTCGCATGATTGCATGCTAGCTGGACGGGGTTCCATTATTGTTGAGCCCGCAGCTAGTTACATGGCCTGCACACACTGCCACTCATGGGTTAGTGGTACATCAGGAGGGTGTGTGCAGTTGCTTCACGTTCTACCGGGTCCGCCATGGTAGTAGCGATGAGGCGTGTGTAGCAAGGCAGGATCCTCCTCCGGCCTATGACACTGTGAGATGAGAGCTTAGCTCCCCACTATGTTTGGGGGCGGAGGAGGATAGGTGTACTCCGACAAAGATCCTCGGCCCACTGGTCCACCAGAGCAAGTGATGGCAGAGTGCACATTGTCATAGCCCTACCCACTCGGCTTCACCATTGCGTGAGGCTACCGATCAAGGGGGTGACCATGTCATCGCACTGCATGCACTTTGCATAGATTGCATTTGACTGTGTTTGCATTTGTATTGATGCCTTGGATGTGCATATGATTGTCATGCATACGGATACATGCTTATATACGATCAGACTTTATTACTTCTAGTGCACATGCTCCTATATCGAGTAGAGATTCGTAAGCTGATCATTTTGTATTTTTTGCTTGCATACCCTATTTATGTGAGATCAGATTGCATGATATTTTATTGTTAGCTATACCGATTTTTGCATATCTACTATACCCGCAGAGTTCTTTGAACTCACCGCTGGTTTATATCTATTTCGTGATTTAAGTGCAGAGAGTGCATTACGGACCCCACTCGTCGTAGATGTTTTATTTTTGGATAATTGCTTTATGGTTTGGATATTTTGGTTAGAAGCCATGTATAGGTTTTGGAGATTGATTTGTATTTGGATTTTGGTGCCCTTGTGGATCTTATTCGGATTTTTAGTTTGATTGGATTTTGTTGGTTATTCCTGCCCAGTTGGCAGAAGGGGTAAGTCGATTTATGGTAGACTGCTTATCCTTTATTTTGGTTGATGGCCTGAGGCCAATCTATATAATCGCTGAAGATATGGATTCCTGGCCGTGTTGACCGATGATATAGTTAGCCAGATGTATATAAAATTTGGATTGTCACCCGTCAAGGAGATGCGGATTTTCGTCATTCTTCTGCGTGACAATATATCTTTTTATAATTTATCTGTTTCATAATAATAATCATGATTTGACTATTTATTTCACGGAGATGGAGAAAAGCTGTCGAAAACCTGAAAAAGGAGCTGAGAAAAATGTCGTAGTTAATGAGCTGCAGTGGTCCCTCACCGTATATGCTTCCGCTACTCCACCCGACTTGGAAATCAGACAGTCCCCAACGCGGCAATCAGAGGAGAGTGGGTTTCATACATTACTTTATATTTATTTAAGATTATAAAAATTATCAACGCTATCCAGAATAAAGTTGCATGGCCTTTACCATTATTAAAACCGATGAAACAATTCTGAAATTTGATAAGATAAAAAATAAAATAAAATAAAATAGATGAGAGAGCCCGTGGCTGAGGAAAGAGAGGAGAATAATTAATGAGAAAGTATTTGTCTCTCTCTATTTTTTCCTCTCTCCTCTCCTCTCCTCTCCTCTCATCACTAGCTAGCTTACACTACAAAAAAAAATTGTTTTTTGACGACGAATTTTAACAACGAATTATTTTCGTTGCAAATCTGTAACAAAATTAGCGACGAATTTTATATTTCGTCGTAAATTTATAACGAAATTTTTGACAGAAAAAAATTTGTTGAAAAAAATAAAAAATTTCCAACATTCAAATTTCGTTGCAAAATTCGTCGCAAATTGGCGACGAAAATTATTTTTCGTCGCCAATTTGCGACGAATTTATTTTTTCGTCGCAGATTTTGCAACGAATTCAAAATTCGTTGCAAAATCTCCGACGAATTTTTTTCCCTTGCAAATTGGCGACGAAAAATAATATTCGTCGCAAAAATCTGCGACGAATTATAAATTCGTCGCAGATTTTTATTTTATAAAAAATAAAAAATAAGTTCTCGTGAACGAGTCTCTTTTTAAATATTTTGCAACGAATCCAAGGATTCGTTGCAAATTTGCAACGAATTTGTGGATTCGTTCCAAATTTGCAACGAATCTGTGGATTCGTTGCTGATTTTTCAATGAATCCGAGGATTCGTTGCAAAATCTTATTTTTAGAAAAAAAATTAAAAATTCATCGAAGCCGGTTAAGTGATTTAGAGAGTTCGAAATGAGATGAAACAAGTTCTATGTGTTCGTCTAGTTCCCCTGATTATATATATATTTTTAAAAATCAATTTTATCGAAAATATTGCGATACGTGATTTTTTGAACGTGAAGTAGATTTATCAGACAGACCGATATTTGAAAATTCCCGGATTAAAACATTTTTGACGATGTTTATATAATGAGGAGAACTAGACGAACATATTGGCACTGATTTTATCTCATTCGGAGATCTGTAAGTTAGTTAACGAGTTTCAAATATTTTATTTATTTTAAAATAAAAATTTATAAAAAAAATTCGTTGCAAATTCTTAATTTTATAAAAAAAAATTTTAAAAATTCAGTTAATGATTTTAAAGTTTTTTAATTTTTTTAAAAAATTGATTCGTTGCAAATTTGCAACGAATCATGTATTCGTTGCAAACTTTTTAATTTCTTTAATTTTTCCCCTTTGCACAACCCTAAGTTTTCCCCTTTTCTTCTCTTCCTCGCTACCGACATCCTCCGCCACACAGACTGAGCCGGCCGCCGCCGCTCGTCCTTCCGCTGGCCGGGCCGCCCCTCGTCGCCAGGCTCCCTGCGGCCGCGAGGTCGCCTGTGCCGAGCCCAAGGCCGCCACGAGCCCTTGACAGCCGCAGGCCGCCGCCGCCCGCCTCGCTCGTCGTGCCCCTGGGACCCTATCTGATTCTGTGTTTAGGATATTCAATATAATTTTTTTTGTCATGCATAATATTTCAGATGACAGCTCTTGGTTGGTGGGATCTATTTATAAATTTTGGGTAGCACATCACTCCTTTCTATTTCACATTAGTGGTTTTTTACAATATCACTTGTATCTTCTAATCTACCAACCTTTTGCAGAATTGCAGAATGTTTTGCTTTTCTTGTGTCTACAAAGTGGTATAATCTAATGATCCATAGGCGTCCTCCTCATGGAGAAGCTTCTTCATCAACTGTAATTAGGTATCAGGATTGGAATAGTGGTCTTCTGCTCTCTTCTATCGAGGACCATGATCAGGATAGGTTATGTAGTCTGCAAGACATTGGAGGCCATATAATGAAAGTTCCTATTGTAGTTTTCCAGGTTTTGCTTTGCATGCACCTCGAGGTATGATGTGCATTTGTAGTTCCTATCTTTTTTTCTTCCAACTCTTGGATGGGCATACTTCAATCAATTAACGATATGCTTGTTTACTAAGTAGCTCTTATTCAACTAAGAATAGTACAAGAACACTTGGTATAACGGCACATTGAAAAACAATCAAATGTGGCTTAAATTATTGAGGAATTTTGTGCATTGTGAAAATATTTTTGATGCTGATGGCGTACTCTGGCCATCCATTGTGTATTAATAGACGCTGCAAATAAAAATCTCTCTATAAAATTAAACTTGCTTAACTATTACTTGCACTATATTCTGCCTAAAATGATGCTTATATAATGGCTCTTGCATCTTTTGATTCAAGTAGAGGGAGACTACCACAAATAATAGCCTTCTATGTTAAGTTGTTTCATCAGTTATCTATTGCCACGCTAGAGTGCTTCTATGTTTGGAGCATTATCATTAGGACAATTTCTTTTGTGCCATTGTAGCATTCAAGGGCATGGAATCAATCACCATAGTCTTTGAGCACATTTGGTGCTATTCTAATCTGTTACTTGATTTGGGGGTATACTTCTTGAAATGGATCTAGGTGTTTGACTCTTCATTTACTAGGTGTCCAAGTTGTTGTAGTACTTGTATTTGTTGTGCTGACATGGGTAAGGGGTATGTGAAAAGTTCAATTGAAAAAGATTCTAGTTCAGACTAATTGCATGCCCAAAATTTTAGTTAAAGAATGGTGCATTCATGCCCTTGTCCATTTGTGAATGCTTATTAAGTTAGGACAAGTCTAAGCTAAAGGGGAACTTGAAAACAGGAATAACATTGAAGTATTACCTTGCATTTAATATTTTAACACCATATAATTCTCCACTGAAATTTTGAATGCATTAATATTACAAACTCTGTTAACCAAAGTACCAACACACTTGCAAATGGCAACTGTAAAAGCGAGCATAGATAATCATAACCATGGATTGACAGGCTTTAAGTTCTAGTTCAAAGATTATGTAGGAGCCTAATACAAGGGCTGTCCAATAGCTAGTTTGTTCTAGTAATGACAAAATGTATTCTTGACGAAGTGAAACCTTGAACTTATAATGTCGATCTTTGTTGTATTGATTTTGAGTGCTAGGGAAATCAGCTATTGCCCAGTATTTAATTCGTTTGCAATTGGAAACTAGAAGTGGCCATATTTCAAAGCAAACATACTAAAAAACTTGCTATTGCAAAGTTCATTTAAGCAAGATATTTAATTGAATAGTCTTTCCAAAATTTTGTCTATGCTACTTATTTCTGTATCTATATCGCCAGAAAGTGAGATATATTTATTGCAAAGTTCATTTAAGCAAGATATTTAATTGAATAGTCTTTCCAAAATTTTGTCTATGCTACTTATTTCTGTATCTATATCGCCAGAAAGTGAGATATATTTATCAAGTGAGATATCTTTGTAGATTTGATTTTACTGCAAATTACTATAACTGGACATGTCATGGTGAACCATTTATATCTAATGAGGATTATCATAGACACAACACACAAGTCTCTAGGGATCAAAGTTATTATAATCAATTAAATCCATATCAGAGGATGATATATGATGTAGCGGGCCCGAATTTGATTCCCCAATCACAAGGTGCAGCTTCAAGTTGTCCTCCACCAATTGAGCAAATGTTTACTAATGCATCACCCTTGGAAGAGGTACAAGTAACAGATATCGGTGAAAATATGAATAATGAAGCATATCTCAAATTTCAGGAGGTGTTGAGTGCTGCAGATGAACCATTATGGGCTGGTTGTGAGACTCACACTAAACTATCATTCACCGCAAGACTGTTGAATGTCAAGGCAGAGCATAATGTGTCTGAAGATTGTTTTAATAATTTTGTTCAAGCTTTTGAAGAGGCATTGCCGCGTGATCATATACCAGGTATGGGTTCTCTGAGCAGAATGCATAATGTTTAGCAGAATGCATAATGTTCCTCGTAGATCTATTTCTTCTACTCCACCAGCAGTAGCGGCATAGATACATAACTTAACTGAGGAGGTTAGCAATTTGAAGGGCATAATACTTGAAAGAGATCAGCAAATTCTAGAAATACAACAACAAAACTCACAAAGGGATCAAGAAATGATAGAAATGCGACAACAAGCCTTTCTTATGCGATTCCAAAGAATTTAGTTCCGGTCCAAGTCATATTCCTCCTAGTAATGACGATGATGGTGGCGACGATGATGATATTGTATGCATGTTTGTAATTAGTACTTTTAAAAATTTTTAGTTTATTGAGTTTGTTAATCCTTCATTTTTTAAATTTTTGATTAGTACTTTTTATTTTGCTTTAAACAGGAATGATCGATGAAGTCAATCCTTATGACGGTTGAAAATGCACATCATTGTAAGTCTTTGCATATTTATTTTCGTGTTAGTATATAGTTTTTTTTTAATGTATGATACTTTTTGTTTGTTTCTTTTCTAATGCAGGTAGAAGAATGTCGACCATTGTTTAGCAGATGCTCTTTTCTTTTTTTCTTTCGCATGTGTTGAGATCTTTTGTGTGGACATTGTTATTTGGATATCATAACTATGTTGATGTTTGAAATGTTGTACGATATAACTTTTTATTTGGAATGTTGTATTGTTCTTAACTTATTGTGTTAGTTTGTATTTATTTGGATATGAAATATTTTTGGATATTATTGAATATTATTTTGTTGTATTGAATGTGTGTGTGTTTTGTTTGTATTGAATGTATTTATTTGGTTATTAGAACTTATTGTGTTTTGTTTTATGTGTGTGAAATTTGTATATACGATAGAATATCGAAACGGATGGAACTTGTTAAAAAAATTTTTATTTAGCGACAAAAATACAAATTCGTTGCTAAATTCTGAGAATTCTGCGACGAATTTTATTTTCGTCGCAAATTAGCGACGAATTTAGCAACGAAACTAACCTGCAACAAATTCTGCAATGAATTTTGCGACGAAATTTGCGACGAAAATTTAATTTGTCGCAAAATTTTGCAACGAAAAAAGAATTCATCGCAAAATATGGTTTTTTGCGACGAATTCAGCAACGAAATTTGCGACGAATTTGTATCAGTCGCAAATTTACCAAGAAATCGTTATTTCGTAGTGAATTTTCTGCGATGAATTTATTTTTTCGTCGTAAAGTTTTGCGACGAATTTTTTTTTCGTCGTGAAAATCAGCAACGAAAAAATTAATTCGTCGCAAATTTTTGCGACGAAAATTGAGACGAATTTTTGAATTCTTTGTAACTTTTGCAACAAAATTAGCGACGAAAATTTAAATTCGTCCCTAATTTTCGTCGCTAAAATTCGTCGCAAGAATTCGTCGCTATTTTTATCGCTAATATTTGCGACGCTTTATCCGCAACGAAAATATTTTTGTCGCTAAATTCGTCGCTAATTTATTTTGCAATGATTTTTTTTTTAAAATTCGTCACTAAATTCATCGCTAATCACTATATTTTTTGTAGTGTTAGCTTAGTATGAATGTGACTTAAGGCTAACTCTTGTAATTAATCTTACTTAATTAATGTTATATCTTTACAGCATCGAGAAATTGAAAAAAAAAGAATATAACTGAATTATTAAAATAAAAAAATATCAAATATTCTTTGTTATTGAAAAATACTTTTAAATAAATAAATTTTTATAAAACGACAATTAAATCTATTAGATTATATGGAATTTAATATTGAATTATGATTTGAATACATAAGTCAAAAATGTGAATTGCATAGATGGGTATTACAATGAATACATGAACATAAGAGGATGAATAGACTAAAAAAAAATATTAGAATGAAAATTAAAATTGTACTTATTAAGAAAAAAATAGTACAAATATATATTATTTAAATAATTGATAAATATTTCAATTAGATGATGTGAAACTATTATAAATATATAAATTAAATTAAAAAAAAAATATTAAAGAAAATTTGATTAATAATGATAAAATAAAATAAAATTTATTTAAATATAAATAATGATTGAGATAAAGTAAAAAATAGAAAATTAATATTATTAATGACCAATTCGAAAAATTGAGCATACACACTTAGAAGAGCAAACACCAAACATCCATCAACGGATTTGAAGCTCCAAATTAAAGTCTATTGTCAGCCTAAAAGGGTGCACACATCCATAAAAGTGATCCAATAATAGATAATATCAGTGATGGACAAAACTTTGTCAATTAATTATGACGATGCAATAAAAAGGAGTTCTACTTTCCAACGGAGTAGGATGACAAACAAAGTTATACCCTAAGTAGCCATGTTGATTCTCCACCATTAATTTGAGCCATCTTGCTAGATTCAATTATGTTGGATCGACTTCGACAGATCTAATCTGATAGCTTTAAGATGATATTTTATAGTTATGATGATCATGAGTCTCATTTCTATTAGAGAGAAATTAAAAAAATTCATTGAAACTAATTTCGATTAGGGGGAACTAAGGAGGACCGCTATTGTACCGGTTCTATATTTTTTAATGATAATAAAAAATGCACATTGAATCATAGCAGGCTTGCAACTAACGTAACATACCCCTAGACATTCAGAAATATCAAATGAATTTTCATAGCGAATCATGCAACTAATTTATTCTCAACAATATCGATTATATTCTTAAGCGTCACTGTGCTTATAGGTTATCCTATAGCAAATGTATATAATTATCTACTAGCTAGTCTTGGCACGATGATGATGCCCGATTTCACATTGCTAGCTATGATTGAAACACATGTTATCTTAAAGTATTTGATGATACTTCAATAATATATTTAAGGGGAAGGAAGTAACTCGGAGGGTAGGTCGGGTTTTGAGTCAGAAAGAAGCAGTTCGGGAAGATGGGCTGAGTCAAGAAAGTAACAACTCAAAGAGTGGATATAAAGACAAATTAGGAAGGTGTCAATTTGAAAAGATGAGTCGAGTCAGCTAGGCAGTACTTGGGAAGCAAAGTCAAGTCGAGAGGATGACGACTCGGGAGGCAGATGAGACATTAAACAGTTTGGGGTGAAAGTTGAATGTCGAAGTCAGAAAAGTAGCAACTCAGGAAGATGGGTCAAGTTAGGAAGGTAGTGACTTGGGAAGATGAGCCAAATTAGGAGGACAATAACTCAGGAGGTAAAGCTAAATCAGAAGGGTAACAACTCGGGAAGCAAGGCTGAGTTAGGAGAAGGCAGTGCGGGGCGTAGGTTGAACGTGGAGTTGGAAGGAAACGACTCAGGAAATTAACAGAAAATCAAGCTAGAGAAAGAAATAATAAGGCCGACAAGGTGGAGCCTCATAAAATATTCCTTGAACAATTTATTAGAATTCCTGTGTACACGTCATCATCCTTAATACGGATTGAAGATGCCTCATAGGCTTCACAAAATATTTCCCATGTAGTAATTCTCTTATAGCATAATAACATTATTCCCATGACCGGAGTGATCTTCCACAGGGACGATGATCCTCATAGTTTATTATGCTACAACTTGCCCTAACGTCAGAGGAGATATAAAAGGGGAAACAGAGGAAGGGGAGGGGGGATTGATCTCATTCTTCTTACACTTGCTATTTTCTTTATTGAATTCATTTTTCTTACTGCGACTACTTGCTTCTCTTCCTCATACAAACTTTAACTTAAGCATTGAAGGATCTCCATCGAGTAGGCCGGCGGTGGTTTAATATGTGTTAACTTTCATAGGAAGAGAGCGAGGAGATCCTTAGTGTTGCGGTAGGAGAGAATCTATCATCAACAACCTAATCTTGGAGAGAAAAATCTGTGCCATATCAGTATTAATTAATATCATATGGCATCCATCGATTATCAATACGATAAATTATTTGGACTTTTATTATAATCTTCAAATTATGCAAGATAAGAAAACATGTAATGAAAGAATTTAATTTCATGAAATTGTATAATTACAATATTTGTGAAGGTACATATATATAATTGGATTATCTCTATGGCGCTCTCACAACAAATGCATAGATATCCTTAACCGTAGTCCACTTGAATGTTGAAATCATATTTAATGAGACTCCTCTTCTGTCGGATAATCTGTCTCTCAAGATATATAGAAGTTAATCCAAAGTTAATTATAAATTAATTATACTTATATGTTGTTTGACTTAAGCTGATAATCTTAAGTTATCGGTCATGATGATTAGACCAAGCTGAATTGCTGAGTCTGAGTAGAAAGTCAGATGTTGAGGCCGAGTGCTCCAAAAGCTTGAATAGGTAGTCGGGTTTCCAAGGTCGAGTGTTGAGTGACCAAGTCCACATGTCGAGAGTCGAGTGTCCGAGAGATGAGTGTCCAGTTCTTGAGAGCCGAGTGTCGAGTGTTCAAGAGTCAAGTGTCGAGTGTCGAGTCTCGAGTGTTGAGTACAGAGTTGATTGCTCAAAAACTAATGAGTCGAGATTTGTATTTAATGTAGATTCCTTAAAACAAATTTAACCCGCCTCTGCGATGCTTCGAGGTTGTCGTGGATCATCGGTTTCCTGAGATACAATGTGTTAGTAATATATGAGAGATGTCCTAAGGCAATCGCCTTATGTATGAACCATTTATATGATAAATGAAGATTCACTATTTGAGTATACATGTTTTATGTATTTGATTGGATCTTAAACTAATTTACTGAATGTCCACGATACGATTCACAGCATGAGAGAATTTGTGATTGGATCACAACTAGTGAGTATCTCTACATGTGTAATTGTGATGTATCGGAATTATCCCTAGTCGATGAATTGATGAATCTGGACACCATCAATTCTGTTGAGACTAGCACGAGGTATACTCCTTGGTGTATCCAAGCAGCCGATTCTCACTGGCTGGAGACATAGTGATGTCCGGAGTTAATCGTGGATGCTAGTTATGGTAACTAGTTCATTGGAGTGACCAGCCGTAAGACTTCATATGGTTCTCTGCATATATAGATATGTCAATGAAGTTCTTATGTGGCTTAAGTGCGATGTTCCTTTGACTTGCGGTATTCAAGTCATCTTGATCATGGAGACTTATGCTTTGACATCTTAAGCAAACATCTCTAAGGAGATGTGGACCCGGATGATTGGGTATAAGTCGAAGTGATCGAAGGTGTTTGAATAGCCTATAAAGGATTCACCACTCCTTGCGAGGAGATGTATACCCATGGCCTCTCGTCGGATTGTTACTAAAGTCTTTGGCCAAAGCATTACATGTTTAGAGTAAGGTACTCTTCGATACATGTGGAGTAACTAGAATCCGTAGGACGAGAAAATAATACTTGGGCTAGGTGTGACATAGTCAGCCTAGTGGGAGTGACACAATAGACCATGTCTGAACCAAGTGGGTATAAGATGAGTGAAGGGAATGGGGCACGATTCATTCGAGCTCTTGAAGGGTTCTGAGAAATAGTTCTGGATCAACCGTTGATCTTTTAGGTTAATTGGGGATCATGATGTACTACTAGGTGCCACTCATGATCGTTCTATAATTAATGGTTAATTATAGACGGCCAACATAAACCGAGAACCTATTTGGTCACACGCACAACGAGTGTAATCCAAAGGATTTAAAACGAGCTTGAGAATGAGATTCTCAGACCGAGAGAAACTATGTTTGGTTGGACCAAACATAAAGCGAGCATGAAATTGTTTCAGTCGCAATGGAAGCGTGGATGGGCTGCGTCTTATGAAGGCGTAATGGATGGACCAAAATGGTTTGGTTCTAATCCAATGGATAAGAATAAACCAAAGGGTTTGGTTTATTTTAAACGAATGAACCAAAAGTTGGTTCGGTTCGTTTTAACTTAAAATAAACCATTATGGTTTGGTTTATTTTAACTTATCTTAATGGAGCGGGTTAACGGGCTTTATGGATATGATCCATTAACCATTAAGAGAATTAGTTCTCTATAAAAGTGGGCTTAAGGGATTGTTAAACCCTAACTAATCCAAAATCAAAACCCTAGCCTCCAAGGAGTTGCCGCCCAACCTGGTTGTGCCGCCCAGCTTGATTGTGCTGCCGTCAAGATCCTTGCCGGCGTCCAAGCTCCAGCCGGTGAACCTCCGGCGACCCTCCGGTGATCCTAAAGGTTCGGCATCAAGGTGAGCTTTTGTCTCCTTGTTTTGGCCGGCGCCTACTCCTCCACCAAGCTGTCCAGTTTTCTGGACAGCTTCTCCTCTCGTCGGAGCGTCGTTTGGACGACGGTTAGTGCTCCGACAGCGGCTAACATACCGGGGATTTGATCTCCGGTAATCCTCTGAGGTGGAGGACGAAGGATTCGTCAATCGGTTGACGAATACCTCTCCGGAGAAGCAAGTCTTGAGGACTTGTTTTAGGTCCGAATTTGGATTCGGATCGTGATCATCTCTCGATCACGTCGTCTTCAACACGAGGCTAGTAACCCATACGAAGACGAAGCTCGTGGCTTGGCGAAGTCATCCCGAGGAGCTCGGCGTGGATACGGATAGAGACGATTCTTACGAGGATCGTTCCGGTTGATGCCGTTCCCGCTACACGTCATACGAAAGGTATAACGTAGTTTAATTTCCTTTTATTGCAATTTTAATTTACGGTTATGTCTACACTTGTTGTAATAGCATTCGTGTGTTGTGTGTGTTGTAATAAATATGAGTATTTATTATTTTTATTGCTTCCGCTGTGCTCATGTTTACGAAACATGATCGAACACACACACGCCGCGGTGCCGGAAACCCAACAGTGGTATCAGAGCCCAGGTTGTGTTTCGACATAATCGTAAAATGGTTTTGCGATAGTCATAATGTATTTCTGGAAATTTTCTAATTTTGGAAATTTAGAAGTATTTATGGAAATTTTTTAATTTTGGAAAGTCTAGAAGTATTTATGGAAATCTTCCACTTTTGGAAAGTTGGAAGTATTTATGGAAATTGATATTTTCCATAAATAAAATATTTGATTAGATTCTGGAAATTTGTTTCCTAATTTAATCATGATTTGATTTGGGAAATCAAATCTTAAAATATTTTATTTCCATAAGTAGTTTTAATGATTTAGAAAATTGGTTTTCTAAATAGATTTTCCTTAATCAAATAATTCCATGAATAAAATATGTGATTAGATTTGGAAATTTGTTTCCTAATTTAATTATGATTTGATTTGGAGAATCAAATCTTAAACATATTTTATTTCCATAAATAGTTATGACATATAAGGAAATATATACATGACATAATTGTATGCCATGTAATTGCATTAGATGCATAACATTATGCCATGCGTGTCGTGACATGTAGATGTATGCCATGTATGCCATGTCATGTAGATAATAGCTATTTGCATGCAAAGAGGATGAGACATAAAAACCCTAACTCAATATTAAAGCCTACACCTTCCATTAATATGGTTAGAACCAGAGTTCTGTTTCTTGTTTGGGTTGTTGGACTCACTCCAAGCCCGGCTCGAACCTGAACATGTTCAAATCATTGGAATAGTTTAATACTAATATGGTAAGAGTCAGAGGTCAATCGTTAGCTTTGGTTGTTGGACTCTCTCCAAGCTGGGCTAATTGGTTGAATGCGCTCTAACCATATTAAAACTATTTCGCGATTAATGGGTCGGCTTTAACTTGGAGCATCGATTTGTTGGACTCACTCCAAGGTCGATGTGAAGAGAGGTGAAGTTGGGTGCTATGCATATGATGCATACTTGTTAATGTGTTAACAACCCAATGTATGTGTAAACATTCAATTAGTTGATAGCACATTGTGATAGTTACATATACATGATATGTAATCGGTATACTTGATACCCACCATCATAGCTAAGAATGGCTTGTTGGACTCACTCCAAGGTTGTTCTTATCTATGATGGATATCAGCTCATTCGGAGATGGACCTACGATCTCCCGAAGTGATTTTGGGGTTTTTTTTTAAATTCGAAAAATGAATGGGATTTATAAATGTATATTGATGCATTTTAAAATCATTTTCTCATATATGCTCTTTTTGTATTTCTAGGTCAATAAATTGATCATGACGTCTTTGAATTTGCGCACTATTTTGGATTCGAACAAACTGACTGGGCCTAACTTCCTGGACTGGCTTAGAAACCTGAGAATTGTTCTCAAGGCGGAAAAGCTTGCATATGTCCTTGAAGAGCCTCTTCCTGACCGTCCTAAGGACGATGCAACTCCAGACCAAATGTTGGTCTATCAGAAGCATGTGGCAGATTCTGAGCTGGCGAGTTGCATCATGCTAGCGGCGATGGTACCTGAGCTGCAGAAGCAGCATGAGCATATGGATGCTAACACTATGGTCTTCCATCTTCATGAGTTGTTCGATGAGCAAGCGAGATCCGAAAGGTTCGAGGTCTCTAGGCTCCTCTTCACCACGAAGATGCAAGAAGGTTCGTCTGTAGTGCAGTTTGTGCTAAAGATGAACGGGTACATCGAGCGGCTAGCTACCCTCGGTTTTGTGATGGATCATGAGTTAAGTATTGACTTAATTCTGCATTGTTTGCCCAAGAGTTTCTCGTAATTTGTGATGAACTATCGGATGAACAAATTGGAATCCACCATTCCCGAGCTCCTCAATATGCTGAAGACTGTGGAGCCTTCTGTGAAGCATGAGGAGAAGGCGGTTCTGTTAGTTGATTCCTCAAAGAAAGGTTCTAAGAGGAAGGCAAAAGAACAGAAGAAAGGAAAGAAAAGAGCAAAGAAGGCGGAACCAGCGCAAAAGGGCACTTGCCATCACTGTGGCAAGGAAGACCCCGAAGAAACTGCAAGATTTATCTTGAGTCCATGAAGAAGAAGCAGGCATCCGATGCCCCATCCTCTTCAGGTATCTTCGTTATTGATTGTCATTCTATTTCCTTAGACACTTGGGTATTGGATACTGGGTGTGGCTCACATATATGTAATGACATACAGGGGCTAAGGAATAGAAGAAGACTTGTCGAGGGGAGTCAAATTTGCGAGTTGGCAATGGAGCAAAGGTTCTTTGCGATGCGCCATCGGAACTTATTTGAAGCTCCTAGTGGACTAGTCTTGGAATCTGGACAATTGCTATTATGTTCCTTCTCTAATAAAGAACATTGTTTCTATTTCTGCTTAAATAGAAATGGTTTCCATTTAACGCTTTAGTAACAATTGTTGTTATATAACTTTGAATGGCGACTTTATGGAACCGGAACTTTGAGTAATGGCATTTATACGTTGGACGTATCCAGTGACATTTTCAATATCGAAGCGAGCAACACGCGTGCTCGAAAGGATAATCACATAGACTCCTATATGTGGCATTGTCGTCCTGGCCATATAAGCAAGAAACGCATGTCCGAATTACACCGATGTGGAATTCTGGAATCGTTTGAATTGGATTCATACGATACATGCGAATCATGCTTAAAAGGCAAGATGACTAAGTTACCTTTTACTGGAAAAGGTGAACGAGTGGGAGAGTTACTAGGTCTAGTACATACTGATGTATGTGGACCTATGTCAACTCAAGCATTAGGAGGCTATAGCTACTTCATTACCTTCACCGATGATCACTCACGGTTTGGGTATGTGTTCTTGATGAAACACAAGTCTGAAGCCTTTGAAAAGTTCAAAGAATTCAGAAATGAAGTAGAGAAACAACATGACAAAAGTATTAAAATACTTCGATCGGATCGAGGTGGTGAATACTTAAGTCAAGAGTTTCTTGATTATCTAAGAGACAATGGCATATTGTCTCAATGGACTCTATACACCACAAAGATAATGGTGTATCCGAGAGGCGAATCGGACCTTGTTGGACATGGTCAGTCAATGATGAATCATGCGACTCTTCCCAAGTCCTTTTGGGGTTATGCACTTGCATATTTGTTTACTTGTTAAACAGAATGCCTACCAAGGTAGTCTCTACTACTCCATATGAGATATGGGCTAGTAAGAAACCTCATGTATCTTACTTGAAGATATGGGGTTGTCCTGCTTATGTGAAGCGGACTGTATCAGACAAACTGGATGCTAAGTCTGATAAATGTCTATTTATTGGATACCCTAAGGAAACAAGGGGTTACCAATTCTATCATCCTGTGGAACAAAAGGTGTTTGTTTCAAGGCATGCTGTATTTCTAGAGAAAGAGTTTCTCTTGCAAGAAAACAGTGGGAGTGTCGTCGAGCTTGAGGAGGCTCGAGAGACTCAAATAGACATTGATGAGATACCTGGTGAAGCAACACAGTCGACAACTCATATTGATGAGCAATCGGCTGGACCTATTGTAACACCACATCTTCGTAGATCTGGTAGAACACGCAATATTCCTGAGAGATATGGATTTCTCGTAAGTGAATCGAACGACGTGTTACTCATTGATGATGAGGAGCCTACCAGTTATGAAGAAGTGCTGACAAGTTCAGAAAGGGATAAGTGGCTTGGTGCCATGAAGTCGGAAATGGATTCCATGTACGAAAACCAAGTTTGGAACTGGGTTGACCCACCTGAAGGCATAAAGCCTATAGGGTGCAAGTGGGTTTTCAAGAAGAAAACCGACATGGATGGTAATGTGATTACCTATAAGGCTAGATTGGTGGCGAAAGGATATCGTCAAAAGCAAGGTGTTGATTATGACGAAACCTATTCGACCGTAGCTATGCTTAAATCCATTCGGATGCTCCCGCCATAGCACTCATTATGATTATGAGATATGGCGATGAATGTGAAAACAACTTTCCTTAATGGAAACTTGCTCGAGGACGTGTATATGATACAGCCTGAGGGTTTCACATCGGTTGATAAAACCAAGGTATGCAAGTTGCGACGATCCATTTATGGATTGAAGCAAGCATCCAGGAGCTGGAATATCCGTTTTTGATGAGACGATCAAAAGTTTGATTTCTCACAAAATCCGAGATGAACCTTGTGTGTACAAGAAGGTTAGTGGGAGTGCAATGTATTCCTAGTATTGTATGTCGATGACATATTACTTATAGGAAGCGATGTGTCAATCTTCTGATCGATTAAGGTTTGGTTATCCAAGACATTCTCCATGAAAGACACGGGAGAAGCAACCTACATCCTTGGGATTAAGATCTATAGAGATAGATCAAAGCGTTGCTTGGTCTTCGCGATCTACATATATAGACCGAGTGCTAAAGAGGTTTAGCATGTCGGAATCCAAGAAAGGTTATCTGCCCATCAGGCATGGGGTACACCTTTCGAAGTCTATGTGTCCGCCCACAGAAGACGAGAGGATTTGCATGAGTAAGATTCCCTATGCATCCGCAATAGGATCTATCATGTATGCTATGTTATGTACGAGGCCCGATGTATCGTATGCTCTGAGTGTCACGAGCAGATACCAGTCTGATCCAGGAATGGATCATTGGGCGGCTGTTAAGACGATCCTTAAGTACTTGAGAAGAACTAAGGATGTGTTCCTAATATATGGAGAAGGGGACATGGTGATACGCGGGTATACAGATGCCAGCTTCCAGACAGACAAGGATGATTCCAGGTCTCAGTCTGGATACGTGTTCACCTTGAATGGGGGCGCAGTGAGTTGGAAAAGTTCCAAACAAGAGACTGTAGCGGATTCTACCACTGAGGCAGAATATATTGCAGCTTCGGAAGCAGCAAAGGAGGCGGTTTGGATCAAGAAGTTCGTTCATGAACTTGGTGTGATTCCTGCCATTGTTGAAGCAATACCGGGTCATCGCGACAACAATGGAGCAACAAAGCGAAAGAGCCAAGGTCTCATCAACGATCCAAACATGTGCTTCGCCGCTATCATCTTATCAGAGAGATCATAAGTAGGAACGAAATACAAATCGAGAAAATTCCCACTGAAAGGAACTTAGCGGATCCTTTGACTAAAGCATTACCTCAAAGTAAGTTTGAGGGACATGTTGGTGCTTATGGTATTGGATACCGTAGCGATTGGCATTAGGCCAAGTGGGAGTCTGTTAGTAATATATGAGAGATGTCCTAAGGCAATCGCCTTATGTATGAACCATTTATATGATAAATGAAGATTCACTATTTGAGTATACATGTTTAATGTATTTGATTGGATCTTAAACTCATTTACTGAATGTCCACGATACGATTCACAGCATGAGAGAATTTGTGATTGGATCACAAACTAGTAAGTATCTCTACATGTGTAATTGTGATGTATCTAATTATCCTAGTCGATGAATTGATGGATTTGGACACCATCAATTCGTTGAGACTAGCACGAGGTATACTCCTTGGTGTATCCAAGCAAATGATTCTCACCGGGCCGAGACATAGTGATGTCCGAGTTAATCGTGGATGCTAGTTATGGTAACTAGTTCATCGAGTGACCGTAAGACTTCATATGGTTCTCGCATATATAGATATGTCAATGAAGTTCTTATCAGTGGCTTAAGTGCGATGTTCCTTCGAGCGATTCAAGTCATCTTGATCATGGAGACTTATGCTTTGACATCTTAAGCAAACATCTCTAAGGAGATGTGGACCCGGGATGATTGGGTATAAGTCAAGTGATCAAGGTGTTTGAATAGCCTATAAAGGATTCACCACTCCTGCAGGAGATGTATACCCATGGCCTCTCGTCGGATTGTTACTAAAGTCTCGCCAAAGCATTACATGTTTAGAGTAAGGTACTCTTCGATACATGTGGAGTAACTAGAACTGTAGAGGACGAGGAAATGAATACTGGGCTAGGTGTGACGAGTCACTTAGTGGGATCGGCACAATAGACCATGTCCTCGAACCAAGTGGGTATAAGATGAGTGAAGGGAATGGGGCACGATTCATTCGAGCATCAAGGGTTTCGTAAATAGTTCGATCAACCGCTGATCTTTTCTGCTAATCGGGGATCATGATGTACTACTAGGTGCCACTCATGATCGCTCTATAATTAATGGTTAATTATAGACGGCCAACATAAACCGAGAACCTATTTGGTCACACGCACAACGAAAGTGTAATCCAAAGGATTTAAAACGAGCTTGAGAATGAGATTCTCAGACCGAGAGAAACTATGTTTGGTTGGACCAAACATAAAGCGAGCATGAAATTGTTTCAGTCGCAATGGAAGCGTGGATGGGCCGTGTCTTATGAAGACATAATGGATGGACCAAAATGGTGTGGTTCTAATCCAATGGATAAGAATAAACCAAAGGGTTTGGTTTATTTTAAACGAATGAACCAAAAGTTGGTTCGGTTCGTTTTAACTTAAAATAAACCATTATGGTTTGGTTTATTTTAACTTATCTTAATGGAGCGGGTTAACGGGCTTTATGGATATGATCCATTAACCATTAAGAGAATTAGTTCTCTATAAAAGTGGGCTTAAGGGATTGTTAAACCCTAACTAATCCAAAATCAAAACCCTAGCCTCCAAGGAGTTGCCGCCCAACCTGTTTGTGCCGCCAAGCTCCTTGCCGCCACTTGATTGTCTGCCGTCAAGACCCTTGCCGGCGTCCAAGCTCCAGCCGGTGAACCTCCGGCGACCCTCCGGTGATCCCCTAAAAGGTTCGGCATCAAGGTGAGCTTTTGTCTCCTTGTTTTGGCCGGCGCCTATCTCCTCCACCAAGCTGTCCAGTTTTCTAGACAGCTTCTTCTCCTCTCGTCGGAGCGTCGTTTGGACGACGGTTAGTGCTCCGACAGCGGCTAACATACCGGGGATTTGATCTCCGGTAATCCTCTGAGGTGGAGGACGAAGGATTCGTCAATCGGTTGACGAATACCTCTCCGGAGAAGCAAGTCTTGAGGACTTGTTTTAGGTCCGAATTTGGATTCGGATCGTGATCATCTCTCGATCACGTCGTCTTCAACACGAGGCTAGTAACCCGTACGAAGACGAAGCTCGTGGCTTGGCGAAGTCATCCTGAGGAGCTCGGCGTGGATACGGATAGAGACGATTCTTACGAGGATCGTTCCGGTTGATGCCGTTCCCGCTACACGTCATACGAAAGGTATAACGTAGTTTAATTTCCTTTTATTGCAATTTTAATTTACGGTTATGTCTACACTTGTTGTAATAGCATGCGTGTGTTGTAATAAATAGGAGTATTTATTATTTTTATTGCTTCCACTGTGCTCATGTTTACGAAACATGATCGAACACACACACGCCGCGGTGCCAGAAACCCAACACAATGGTGAACCATAATCCCCATCAAGCACTGGTAGTTGCGGTGAACTAAGAGATATTCAAATGCTATCATTGGATTCTGTCGAGCAGGAAGAAGTACTCAACAAAGAGAAAGAGAGAGAGAGGAATGCAGGTGGATGAAATATCTATCTTCTTATTCTTCTACTCAAGACCAAAGCTTCTTTTATAGGAGTGTCTTCCCATGGTTGGTCGAATAAAAGTCATTAATTGCTTATATTCGTTGCAATGAAACGTCAATCGTTTTGAGTGATAATTATAGATTCTTATTAATCATATTAATACATCTATTATAATTGAGCAAAAATAATTTAGATGGTAAAATGTTGGTTTATTCACATGGGGAAATTTTATTTTGATTGGTTTGACATTAAACCCACGTAGGTCGTGCTCGTACACGAGTCAACTTGGTTCAGTGCAATTTGGACCCTAGATTTGCACCCCCTGTGCATGCATGGGTAAGAGAGAGTCCCTTTCCATGTATTTATACATAACATACATACTTGTGAAACAATATATATAAATTATTAAGCATTGAAAATTTTAATATTGGACATAAGTCCCAGACACACCGAAGTCTCCTTCGTCCATTTCACCTCTTTTTCCATTCATAATTCTTTAAATGAATGGAACATAGTATGCAATGACATTCAACAATTGAGACCAGCATATGATAGGTAAGTTTTATCCTTTGAATCTTCCCTTGTGGAGATAGATTTGTTTACTGTTGATAGTAGACACGATGTCTCTGAACTGTTCTACCGTTTGTATAAGCATTGACATATCTCATCCGAGATCTCTCTGATACACCTCAGTTCTCATAGATGTGTTCATTCTTGGCCATGAACATACCTAGTTATGTGAGAATGTCTAAGAATTGTACCTCCAATTATCTTCGATGTGACCCCACTTTTTTTTCACATAGGTGATCTCTCAAAAGTATTCCACACTACATTAATAGAACATTAAAAGTCATATGCTTTTCCTCCATCCTTTCACTGTTCCATTGGGTCATGCCCTCCACAGTGATCTTACTTAGTCGGTACAGTTAGGTTAACCCTTTGAACTTAGTTCTTGGGACCTCTAGTCTATATAGGTTGGATTTTCTCACTACAAAAAAAATATAAAAAGACAACACTACAAAGACAACGATTTTTGAAAAAATCATTGTGATTTTGATAAAAGACAATGGTTTTTGACAAAATCATTGTCTTTGAACATCCATATAACACAAAAGATAACGGTTTAACACTATCCAATGTCATTGAGTGTATTTGTTTAATCAACAACATAATTTACAATGATTTTTCAAAACTGTTGTCTTTAATAATTTTTATTTTTTATCTTAATAATAGTTGGGACAACAGTACAATGAACTGTTATCAATGAAAAGGTTTTCACAATATTTGGTACAATGATAAAAAATCATTGTCATTTAATACTAATACAACAGTTATAAACCGTTGTCAATGAAATTATAATGGTGTAATTAAATTAGGTTCGTTAATAATAATTATTAATTTTAAAATATTTTTAATGCAAATAAAAATTATTTTATTTATTATTAATACTATTTTTTTAAAATTATTGAAAATAAGTTTTTTTTTTAATTTATAAATGTATAAGATTACAAAAATCTCTATGGAGATTGCTCTAGGGCATGACACCAATCGCTCCTCATCCGCATATGCTCATCGTGGTCGCCTCCTTTATCTCAGTGAGTACCTCTGTAAGATACTGGAAAATAAAATAATAATAAATAACACTAGTTAATTATCTTATGGAATTTTTCAGAAATTTTTAGAAATGTTTATGGATTTAAATGAAATTTATATGTCATTATATGAGGAAAGATTCATTAGGCTTTGAGGTAATCTATTTGGATTATAATTGATTTATGAGTTAATGGGTTTAATCAATCTAGGTTTTAATATCAAAACCTAAGTCCTTATTCCTCCTATTTGTTTTTCTTACACGGCTCTTTGTTTCTTCCTCTTTCCTGATCGACCATTTCTTCTCATGCTGAAGCTCATTTCTTCACTCGATCCCCTATTTCCAATCACCGATTCCTTCTTCTCTTTTCCCATGCTCACACTCACCGCTGCGATTCCCCTCTCCCGATCTCATTCGAGTGCCGACCGCGATTCCCCTCTCTTAATCTCATTCGAGCGTCGATTGCTCCTCCTTCTGCTTCTTCCGATCCGACAGTAGTAGGTGTTGCCACCTCATCATAGCTGCAGCTCCATCGACCGACGTCTGACGCCGCTACTCTGCGGCCTACATCGATCGCAATCGTGATGACCTTCGCGCGACGCTACTGTCCTAGCCACTACCTGATGTGTCGGCTCATCTTCGGCGCCACGGGTTGCTCTACGACCATCGAGGCAAGCTGCAGCTCAACGACCTCGCGACTAGCTCCGTTCGGCGACCTCTGCTCTTCGCATCATCTCCCGATCTAGAGTGTAGTGTTCCATTGATTTGAATCGGAAGCTGTGTTTGAGATGGGAAGGTATGCCACTGCTTGATGTGCCAGTTTGTCTTCGCCGCCGACTTGTGACCTTGTGTTGAGCTACGATTCGCCAACCACAGCTTGGGGGGGGGGGGGGGCGACAATCATCGCTGAGGTCAAGGAGGAGCCACTCCTCACTCTGAGCGATGGATTCATTGTTGGTTGTCTTCGTCAGTTGTCGTTGCCTGCCGAAGCAGCGGATGAATCTTCGTTAGCCACATTGGTAATAATTCGATCCGACCGAAGAAGGAGAGGTAAGGATGTCGATGCTTTGTGGGTAATCTTTAGATATATTCCTACTAATTGATTGAGGATTCTTGGATTTGAGTAGATCAGTGGGTGGAAAACTTGTATATCATATGGTTACAACTGTTAGGATGTCTTCGATTCATCTAGATTGAGCAAATTGGACTCACAAAAGGGAATTAAGAAGTTGTGCAAGTGTAGATAAGGTTGGTAAGTTCCAATTTGTTATCCTAAGGTTGTGTAATATCTTTTCTAGTAGCTAAATGAGGATTAGGTTGAACCAGTTCTTAAGGAGTTAGAATACCATGTTTATTCTAACTCACTTGTTGAAATAAGATTCTGCTGATAAACGATATGGTAGTGTATCAGAATACCGACACTACAAATGTCGGTGCAATCAGGCTCAAATGATGTTTTGGTGTTTGACAAGAGTTTAACTCAAGGCGATACTTATGTGTTATCTCACACGGTTGGTTGAGATGTATTTTCAGAAAATTCCTTGTAGGTCGAGGACTGGATGCAAGGTAATAAAGTCCAGGACGAGGAGTCCTGGCAAGTGAAGATCCGGACGAGGAGTTTTGGCATGAAGTCTCGGATGAGAGTCTTAGCAAGTGAAGACCCGGACGAGGAGTCCTAGCACGAAGACCCGGACGAGGAGTCCTGGCACAAAGACCCAGACGAAGGGTCCTAGCATGAAGACCCGGATGAGGAGTCCTGGAACGAAGACTCGGACGAGGAGTCTTGGCATGAAGACCTGGACGAGGAGTCCTGACATGAAGACCCGGATGAGAAGTTTTGGTGGATGAAGACCTGGAAGCGATTCTTGGCACAAAAGATCTATGAACAATGGTTCATAGGCATCAGGTAAAGGGTACAGGGTAGACCTCCTTTTAGGTGCGATTTCAGCTCTAAATGAGTTGAAATGGTCAAGGGACAAGGTAGTAGTCGAGGCAACACCTTGATTGATTATCTTATCAGTCGAGGTGTTGCCTCGACTGGTACCTATTCTCTGGATGAGTTACTGAGCTCGGGGCTTAGGACTGATCTAAGACTCATCCAGTTGAGGGGTCACCTCGATTGGACGTGGTTAGGAGTCAACTCGACTGACCTTGCATTTGTTGAGAAAGCAACATTAGTCGAGGTGGCACCTCGACTGGTGCTTCCTTCACTCGAACAGAAGCGAGGCGCGATCGATTGCCACCTCGACTAGGGTAGCTTGTTTTGAGCAGAGACCCATAGCAATCAAGGTGGTGCCTCAACTGCTGATTCGTTCAATTGAACAGAAGCAAAGGCGTCGTGAAGGCTCGTGATGTAAGCTTAAACTCCCATAGCAATGAGGCGCCGCTCTGGATCGACATTCTGCTCAGCTTGAAATGGCTTGCAGGTAGACTCGACTAGAAGCTCAACTAAGGTGTTCAGTCGAGGCGATGAACCATCGCATCGATTGGACCTATGTTACAACGGACAAATAATTCAAAATTAAGGGGGAAAACTTACCGTTGGAATGGTAATTAAACTCTAGTCGAGGCGCCAGTCGAGGTGACTCGACTGTGCGGGTGAAAAAAGCCCTAATCATGCACGATATAAAGGTTTTCTCCGGCTCTAGCATTTTGCCATCATCCTCCAAACTCCAAACATCCTTAAAGGAAATCAAAGGAGTGAAGAGAAGAAGAGCTAGCAAAATCTGCATACTATATTCCTACTATTCTCTAACTCTTTCACCGATAAGTTCTTGTGTAATTCTTGTAAACGTGTATTCAGAGGTTTCTCTACCTTCAGTGTTTTTTTCCGAGAAGGAGAAAGAGTAGAGGTAGGCCTTAGACATAGCAGTTTGTGGAGTACTATGAACCAAGTAAAAAAAATTATGTGTTGTCTTGTTTCTGTTCTGTTTTTGTTTCCGCTGCTTTTCGTCGAACAAGCACATTTCTCTATAAAAGTTCAAGTATCGACGATCGATGCTATTCAACCCCCCTTCTAGCGATGCCAACGATCCAACAACAAAGACACAACAAGGTCAGTTCTTGTTGCTTTACCTCTGATTTCAATTATTTTTTTCCTATCTCAATTGGGAGGTGAAAAGAAGTAGAGACTAAAGTTGCTTGTGTGTCTTCCAGCCTATTGATTCCGTTACCACCTTTTGTGTATGGGAATCTCCCTGCATGGTTCAAGGTAGCTTTTCTTTTCTAGTTTCCTCTCTATAACCATGTTGCAAGGTTTAGTTTAGCATGTGAATGAATTGGTTGCACACATGTAATGTCAAAAGTTAATGTAAATTGAAGATATGGTTCAATTACTACTCAATTGATTTGATTGTGTTGGCATCCCTGTAAGTTGCATTTTCACATGATGCTTATGATCCATGAGTGAAACTGTAATCTTTGTTGTATCCTGACTGTCTACTACTCTCAACCCTATTACCAGCAAATCATGTTCATTACATTGGTTAAGGTGGCCTAAGTTGAAACACTACCAAGTTGATGATTATATTACCAATACATATTTTCACTTGGGAATTACTGATATGATTCTGTTAATGCTTGTCAGGTATTTTAGTCTGTGAAGTTCCAGTTGCAATGGTCTATGTTAGTCCATATTTTGTGATCTTCATTTGATTTAAGTTTGATTAGCCCTTTTCCAGGGTGTTTGATTTATGAGATTTTTTCCTGCACAAAATTATCCAAAATAGAGGAACTTCAAATCACCTCTTTCATCCCAAAGGTTAGCATTGATAAGTTGCATTCTCTTTATACTTGTTTCTTCTTAGACAAACTAATTACTGCATCGTCATTTTGAAAATGTTGATTGTTTAATCTTTTACTTACAATCTATCATATCTTTTATGGATAGAGGCTTAGTAAACAACTATAACAGGTTATTTATTGTTCTTTATATTTAAATGGTAAGCTACTATTGAAAGAATACTACGACATGTGTAATTTTTTTTTTTTGTCGTAAAGTATCTCCTTCCAGATTACCAGAGCCTTTCTAGGTCCATACCATCTCGCAGATTGAATCCATCAAAGCTTATTGACAACAGTGGTGAGTTCCTTTTCTAGTTTACTATCTAACCATTTTAGTTCAAAAATAAATAATTACATAATACTCAAATTTTCAAATTTTCTTATTGAAATCTGTTTGTAAAATGATTTGTGCAATTAATTATCACATAATACTCAAAGTGTTCAGTAGTTTACATTTTCATTCATTTATTCACATGCAGTTCTCAAAATCTGTGATAGTTGCAAAGGAAATTGATGAAGTACGTTTGGAGTGGGATGAATGCATACAAGATCACATATATGATGAGTAGGAAATTTAAGTATCTATACCTCTTTTGGTTAGATGTGGTAATCTATAAGTGTTTTGGTTATGCATAATTCTTTTGATATAGTACTAAGCATATGATGTATAGTTGTTTTGCTACAAGTACTTTTTTATATATATTTTTAAGGGTAATCATTTAAAATGGGATGATATGAGCTTGTACTTTACATTGCTACAAGTGCGAGTGTATATATGTTTTCTACAATTCTTTTTGATGTTGTTGTATGATGTATATTAAAAACACAATACTGTAAATCGACAATGGTTTATTGTTCTCTAGTATGTGTTGAGAAACGACAATGGTTAAAATAACAATGACATTACCAACAACAACGATAAACAACCGTTGTCTATGACTCAAAAAATCATAGTAAATCCACACGTTTAGAAAGATAGAGTGTTCAAAGACAACGGTTATAACCTATTGTAGTTTAAGTTGAAACACAACGGTGAAAAACCATTGTCTATGATCCAAAAAATCCGTGGTAAATTTACACGTTGAGAAAGATATGTCGCTCAAAGACAATAGTTAAAAACCATTGTGTTTTCTTTAAATCAACAATGGTTTTTCACCGTTGTCTTTGAGCGCTCCACTTTTTTCAACGTGTCGATTTACCACAGATTTTTTGAATCATAGACAACGATTTTTCACCGTTGTCTTTTGGAATTTTTGTTGTAGTGTCTTTGCACCGACATTCTTTATCGACATCAAACTCATTCCCCATAATAAGCTTGCAAACTAACTTACGGTTTAACACTTTGATTAGTGGATCCGCTAGGTTATCTTTTGACTTTGCATAGTCAATAGTGATAACTCCCATTTAGAGTAGTTGTCTAATGGTATTATGTCTACGACATATGTCTAGACTTACCATTATATATATAGCTCTATACTTTATCAATTATCAATTGACTATCGCAATGTTTGTAGATTGCCGACACAAGTTTTGGTCATCTAGGAATATCTTCTAAGAATTATCGTAGCCATTCAGTATCTTCACCACATTTATCAAGAGCTACAAACTCAAATTTCATTTTGAATCTGGCTATTACGATTTGCTCAGAAGATTTCCATGAAATGGTTGCACCTCCCAAAGTGAATACTATCCACTCATTGACTTTGAGTCTTTCATGTCAGATATATGACTTGCATCATTGTATCCTTCAATCATAGTAGGATGTCTCATATAGTACAATCCATATACATGAGTATACCTCTAGTACCTTAGCACTTGTGTTATTCTTTTCTAGTACTCAACACTTAGATTACTCATGTACTACTCAGTTTGCTCACTGCGTAGGCTAAGTCTAGTCGTGTACATCTCATTAAATATATTAGACTTCCAATCACTTTGGCATACTCTATTTGAGAGATACTCTCCCCTCATTTTTTTGATAAACGTTGACTTGTATCTATTAGAATCCATGCCAATGCAGTATCTCCTTAGAGAATCTCTCAAGAATTTTATCCATATAATGTGATTGACTCGAAGCAAGTTTTTCTGATGTTCTAAGAATCTTAATTCCTAAGATCATGTCAGTTAGATTTTGCTTTCATGTTAAATCTTGAGTTTAACATATCTTTAGTGGATTTGATCATCTTATATATGTCTATATGTAGATGACATAGTCATAATCTGTGACTTTCATGTAGGCACATTTATCACATTCATTGATTTTAAATCCACTTTCCTTCATGACATTATCAAATTTTTCATGCTTTTGCTTTGGTGCTTGCTTCAAGAAGTATAATAACTTCACCAATCTACAAACTTTTATTTTCTTGTCCTAGCATAGAAAACTCATCAGGTTGTTCCATGTAGATTTGCTTTTCTAAATCCTCATTTAGAAAGGTTGTCTTTGCATTCATTTGATGTATTTCTAAATTCTATAGAGTGGTAACCTCCAACAACACTCTAATAGAAGTTATTTTGGATACTAGAGAATAGATATCAAAGTAGTCAAGACCTTATTGTTGTATCAATCTAACCTTGTACTTATCAATCGTACCATCTGATTTTATCTTCTTCTTGAAAACCCATTTGCATCCTAGTGGTCTCCTTCCCCAAGGAAGATCTACAAGTTTCCAAGTGTGGTTTTGCTAGATAGGGTCAATCTTAGATACAATTGTCTCTTTCCATTGAGGTCTCTCATGTAGAGGATCGTTGGAAGCTAGAGGGGGGGGGGGGTTAATAGCTTGTTTTCGTTTCTACAAAAAGATTAACGGAAGCACAAACAAAAACAACAATAATAAAGGAAATGAAAACACAATGCTAACACAAATCCTTTATGTGGTTCAGAGATAACGCTCCTACTCCACGGCGATCCTTAAGGTGGATCAACCCTAAGCAATCTCACTATGAAGCTTTCTTTTACAACAACCCTCCTCTTCTTTCAAAGGATGAATATGAAGTTTAGAGAGGAGGAGGGAAATTAAAACACTAGAAAGCTTGGAAAATTCGTGGAGGCTTGAAAGGATGATCACAAAGTAAGCATTAGCCCTCAAAGCCACCACCAGCCCTCTTTTTATAGAGAGAGGGTTGTTTTTCTCGTTGGAGCACGATCAGTCGACTGATGTACAGAATCAGTCGACTATTGCCGAAGCCAACGGCCGACGGCTAAATTGCGAAGATCTGCGCCGCCATTTCCAAGCGCATGATCGATCGTGATCACTTCGCCGATCGGCCCGATGAAGCGATCGATCGAGTGTCGCGCGAGTCGAGTGAGACTCCATTCATCTCCGTCGTCGACTGATCGAGTCATTGCGGTGATCGGTGATCGGTGATGGCTATCGATTATTTGCCATGACTAGGCGGTTGATTGCGTCGACTTTTCGGCTGACTCGGTCGAGCACCCTAACGATCGGTACATTATCGATCGTGATACTCATCAAGTATGAATAATTCATACTTGAATTTACCCCCTAGACCTAGACTCAACCTTCTAGCTCTTCCTTAAGCCTTGCGCCTCCAAGATCCCTCCGAGTCCGCGACTTGTTCATCCTTTGTGCTTTGCTTTCAAGAGCTTCCTTCGATTTTGTCATGTCTTGGGGTTCCCTTTGCCAAAGCGTGCTTGGACTTTAGGCCGCCAAGACTACATGCTTGGACTTACGCTGCCAAGACTTTCCTTTGGACTTCCTTTGCCAAGATCACACTTGGACTTTGCTTTTACCAAGTCTTCATACTTGGATTTTCCTGTCACTTAAACATGTTCACAATTAGATCACAAGTTATTGCCTAACTTAGATGATTATCCAAACATCAAAACATATAAATGCTTGGGGCATTATTGCACCAACAGTCTCCCCCTTTTTGATGTTTGACAATCATTTAAGTTAGGTCTTTAAAACATGCACATAATCATATTTCCAATATGAATTCTATCTTTAGACATTCATGCACATAATAATATTTCCATCATATTTTCAATATGAATTCTAACTTAAACATTCCTTCTCCCCCTTTGACATACATCAAAAAGAGAAGAATACATAAATTTGCATGAAAGAGTGAAATTTGGTGTATCTTGAACTAAGATATAAAATTGAAGTTAAGCTCCCCCTTAATCCAAGATATGGTTCATGATGAATGAAAGACATGTGGAGAAAAGCCTATCAAAAAATTAGAGGTTAAATCCTAACTTTGCACCAACAATGTCCTTGGGAAGTCCCTAAGCCAATAGGAACTCTAAACCATCAAGAATAAGGTTCAAAGTTCAAACATGAACTCTTCCACCCTTAAATTTGATACAATATCCTAACACCTCTCCAAATCCATATTCAATGGATTTTTACCCTTTATAATGCTTTCCAAAGCATATCCTAGGGTTAGGAGTGGTTAGAAACTTTTACCGTAGTTGAAATCGGGTTAGACAACCTTGTTTACACCAAACAAGAATGATCGACATCGCACTCGATTTGCTAGCATACGCGGGCGGTTTTCCACGAGCGATTTTCGCGGCGTGCCCATCGAGCGCAGGCGCCAGGTGGTTTCGCCAGTGGTTTTGCGAGCTATTTTCGGCGATTTACGCGAGCGATTCTTTGCCGGGGGATTCGCACCATCGATCGGCCTTAGTAGCGATCGGCAATGAAAACCAGTTTTGATTATCGAATCATGTTTGAAAAAAAACATAAGTAATTATAAATAGCTTGAAAAATCATGAAATTTCATATGTATAATACTTATAACACATACAATCGGTGAAAAATCTTGGAAAAATATTTTAACCATTAAAATAGGAGATTGGTACAAAGTTCAAAAACTATTAAAACTTTAAAGTTTTTGATCTACTTTGTATCAACTTCTACAATGATGATTGCTATCAAACGATAGACTTCACCAAGGTTTTCTAAAGTGATTATAAAATGTTTTTGAAAGCCTATTTTGAACCATGGACTATTGGCTAGATATACATGACTTGAATATTAGCTTTCCTCATGATTCTTATGGATGATTGAAATAAGTTTAAGTTCATCTAGATGCACTACCTATGCACCTTGAACTTAACTTATTTTTCTAACATCTCACATGTTATCTAGGATGTATTAAGCACACACAAGTCAATTTAAATGTGAGATGTGGAATTAGGATTATTATAGCCTCATGCATTTTTAAAGGGGATGAGAAGATTTATATGATGAAACTCCCCCTAAAACCTTGCATCAAACAGTCCTAAAAACTTCTTTATAATGAAGATTATCATGCCATGGCTTTAGGACATCAAAAATACACTAAACACCAGGAAATAAAGCTATTTTTCAGAAAACACAGTGTATCAGTCGACTAGTTTTTGATGCAGTCGACTGATATGCCTGAAATCCGAATTTCAGCCTTTTCAGCCCAACTTCAGAAATGTGTTAGAAATTCTAAAAACCTCGAAAAATTACGAAATTTTGTGTACACATTTTTGAAATAATTCTTTATCAAGGAAAAATAATTTGAAAAATATATGTTTTCTAGATTTCAAGATTGATACAAATTTGGAAACTAACAAAAGTTCTAATGTTTTTGCAAACTTTGTATCACTTTTGTGTTTCACTTGAAGACTGTTTTTCAAAATATGATAAACATAGTTTAAATGATGTTTTATTTGACATTTCCAATCATGTTCTTGGAGCTATATGCACATCAATTGTGTATAAGCCTTTCCAATGATTGGTCCAATGAAGGATTAATGTCTCTAGATGACACTTTGGTTCATAGTAATGTATCATAACAAGCATGATGAACCAAGTGCATCTTCCTAACATCTCACATGTTGTCTAAGTGGCTCAATACAAAAATTATGGTTTCTTAGGTATTTTGTGAGATGCTTATAAGTATAAATCCTAAGATTTCTATAGGATCATGCAAACCTACACCTTTATTCAACTAAGCACATCCCAAGTTCTCTCATAAGTGATGAAAATTCTACTTCGGGGAGAGGCTTGGTAAAGTTGTCAGCTAGGTTGGACTTAGATTCAATGTAATTAAGCTCAATGTCCCCCTTAGCCACATGATCTCTAATGAAGTGATGTTTCACTTCAATGTTCTTGGTCCTAGAGTGCTGCACCGGATTTTTGGTCAAATTTATGGTGCTCACATTATCACAAAATACTTTCATGTTGGGGTAAGATAGCTCATAGTCCTCTAAGGTATGTTTCATCTATAGTAGTTGAGCTACACAACCACCCATAGCCACATACTCGGCCTCGGTGGTGGATAGAGCAACACAAGGTTGCTTCCTACTATAACTAACTAGGGAGGGCCCAAGAAATTGACATCCACCACTAGTACTCTTTCGATCCAATTTGCAACTGGCATAATCAGAATCGGTGTACCCAACCAAATCAAAAAACCTAGTCCTAGGGTACCATAGTCCTACATTTAGTGTGTCTTTAATATATCTTAAGATTCTCTTAACGACAACTAAATGGGATTCTTTGGCACATGATTGGTACCTAGCACACATACCAACCACAAATAATATATCGGGTCTACTAGCGGTTAGGTACAAGAGACTACCAATCATACTCCTATAGAGTGTAAGGTCAATTTTTTTTCCTTCATTATCACTATCTATTTTTGTATTGGTTGCCATTAGAGTTGAGACTACCTTAGCATTTTCCAAACCAAATTTCTTAATCATTTCCTTAGCATATTTGGTTTGGTAAATATAAATTCCTTCACTTGTTTGTTTGACTTGTAATCCTAGGAAGAAATTTAGTTCCCCAACTAGACTCATCTCAAACTCATTTTCCATATTCTTAATAAAGTCTTGAAGGAGTTCATCATTTGTTGACCCAAAGATAATGTCATCAACATATACTTGGGCTACAAAGATGTCCTTTGATGTTGACTTTATAAATAGAGTTTGATCTATACTACCCCTCTTAAAGTCCTTAGAGATTAAGAAAGATGATAATCTTTCATACCAAGTCCGGGGAGCTTGTTTCAAACCATGCAATGCTTTTCTAAGCTTATATACATGGTTTGGATAGTCCATATTCTCAAACCCGGGAGGTTGTTCTACATATACCTCTTCCTTAATGAACCCATTTAGGAATGCCGATTTAACATACATTTGATGGAGTTTGAAACCCATATAAGAGGCATGCCCTAATAGGATCCTAATAGACTCTAATCTAGCAACCATGACATATGTTTCATCATAGTCAAGTCCTTCAACTTGATTAAAGCCCCTTGCAACTAACCTTGTCTTATTCCTAGTAATATTTCCTTGGTCATCTAGTTTGTTCCTAAAGACCCATCTTGTAGTAATGATGGTATTGTCATTAAGTCTAGGAACTAATTCTCATACTTGACTCCTTTCAAATTGAGTCAATTCATCTTGCATTGCTAAGATCCAATCCGGATCAAGTAATGCATCTTTGATTGTTTTGGGCTCAATTTGGGAGATTAGGGCTATATGACTAAAGGGATCCCTATGAAATGACCTAGTCCTAACTCCGTGAGATAATTCACCTACAATTTGATCTAGAGGGTGATTTTGATGAACTCTTATTGTCCTAGGAGGTGTATTAAATTGAGTTTGATCATGATTATCCTCAATTCTTCTTTCATCATCGGAATCACCTCTTACTCCTTCTTTATTCAACTCTCCCCCTTGATCATTACCCCCTAAAGTTAAATCTTGAAATTTTTGGGTAATTTCTTGATTTTTGTCATTGATATCATCATCAATGGGGAATTTCCTAGGGTACGTATTAGAGGTTTCATCAAATTGGACATTTGAAGATTCCTCAATCTTTTGAGTTCTTTTATTATAAACTCTATACTCTACACTAGTGGATGAGTATCCAACTAGGATTCCCTCATCCGCTTTGGACTCAAATTTGCCTAGGTTATCTTTGGTGTTTAAAATATAAACTTTTCATCCAAAAACCTTAAAATAGTGAATTGTTGGAATTGTACCATTCCATAATTCAAATGGGGTTTTTCCTAAAAACCTATGAATTAAAACCCTATTTTGAATATAGCAAGCGGTGTTAACCGCTTCCGCCCACAAGTAGCTAGGTAAAGAATATGCATTAAGCATAGTCCTAGCCTCTTCTTGTAGGGCACAATTTTTCCTTTCCACAACCCCATTTTGTTGGGGTGTTCTAGGACAAGAAAATTCATGCTTGTACCCTTGTTCTAGGCAAAAGGTTGAGAAGTTGGAACTCTCAAATTCTCCACCATGATCACTATGGATCCGGTTGATTTTGAGTTTCCTTTCATTCTCTATTCTCTTGCTAAATCCTATGATTATTCCTAGAGTTTCATCCTTATTTTTCATGAAAAATACCCACGTAAATCTAGAGAAATCATCTACTATTACTAAGCAATATTTACAATCAATTATGGAAGGGGTACTATGACAATCAAATAAGTTCATATGCAATAGTTCTAAAGGTAAAGCGGTACTAAGTAAAGTTTTACCTTTGTGTGATGTTTTTGATTTTTTCCCTTCTTGGCATGCATCACACATTTTGTCCTTGAGAAACTTGACTTTTGGCAACCCTTTGACTAACTTCATTTTGGCTATTTTGGCTATGTTCTTCATGTTTATGTGCCCTAGCCTCCTATGCCAAAGCCAACTCTCTTCCTCTTTTGCAATAAGACACTTAGTAGAAACATTAGTAGCATAGGATAAATCAACATAGTATATATTTGATTTCCTAAAATCTACTAGCATGCAATCATTTAAAGTTTTGTGTCTTATAAAATATTTTGAAGAATCAAATTGAACATCAAAATTAGCATCACATAGTTGACTTACACTAAGTAAATTAAATTTCATATTTTTAACTAACAATACTTTATGAATGGAAAGGTTGGGGGATATCTCAATTGTGCCTTTTCCTAGAATCTTAAGTTTGCCACTATTTCCAAAAGACACCTTCCCCTTGCTAGTGTGGTTGATAGTGGAAAATTTTCTCTCATCACCGGTCATGTGTTTTGAGCACCCACTATCAACAATCCATAAGCTTGGTTCTTCTACCTATACAACATGAAAAATGCAAGCCTTAGGTACCCAAATTTTAGGACCACTAGCATCAATCAAAAATTTCTTAGGGACCCAAGCTTTTCTAACCTTGCCCCTAAAGGTGGATTTTCTACTAACAAGAGATGTAAATGCTACCTCCTTTTCCTTAGGCCTATATCCTATTCCGGCCTTGTTGTAAATAGCCCTTTGATCCTTAATTATCATATCTAGGTATTTAGAGCCATTTGTAAATTTTTCTAAGCATGCTCTTAGTGTTGGGTTTCCGGCACCGCGGCGTGTGTGTGTTCGATCATGTTTCGTAAACATGAGCACAGCGGAAGCAATTAAAAATAATAAATCTATATTTATTACAACACACACAACACACGCATGCATATTACAACAAGTGTAGACATAACCGTAAATTAAAATTTGTAATAAAAGAAATTTATCTACGTTATACCTTTCGTATGACGTGTAGCGGGAACGACATCAACCGGAACGATCCTCGTAAGAATCGTCTCTATCCGTATCCACGCCGAGCTCCTCGGGATGACTTCGCTAAGTCACGAGCTTCGTCTTCGTACGGGTTACTAGCCTCGTGTTGAAGACGACGTGATCGAGAGATGATCACGATCCGAATCCAAATTCGGATCCTAAAACGAGTTCTCAAAACTCGCTTCTCCGGAGAGGTATTCGTCAACCGTTTGACGAATCCTTCGTCCCCCACCTCAGAGGATTACCGGAGATCAAATCCCCGGTAAGTTAGCCGCTGTCGGAGCACTAACCGTCGTCCAAACGACGCTCCGACAACAAAGAAACAAGCTGTCCAGAAAAACTGGACAGCTTTTGGTGGAGGAATAGAGGCCGGCTAAGGAAAGATGGAAGCTCACCTTATCACCGAACCCAAAGGAGATCGCCGAAGGGTCGCCGGAGGTTCTCCGGCTGAAACTTGGACGCTGGCAAAGACTTGGACGGCTGCACACAAGCTGGGCGGCGGCAACTTTAGGGTTGGCGCCAATTAACTCCAAGGTGGAGGTGGGCGGCAACTCAAGGGGGCTAGGGTTTGGATTAGTTAGGGTTTAACAATCCCTTAAGCCCTCTTTTATAGAGAACTAATTCTCTTAATGGTCAATGGATCATATCCATAAAGCCCGTTAACCCGCTCCATTAGGATAAGTTAAAATAAACCAAACCATGATGGTTTATTTTAAGTTAAAACGAACCAAACCAACTTTTGGTTCATTCGTTTAAAATAAACCAAACCCTTTGGTTTATTCTCATCCATTGGATTAGAACCAAACCATTTTGGTTCATCCATTACGTCTTCATAAGACTCGGCCCATCCACGCTTCCATTGCGACTGAAACGATTTCATGCTCGCTTTATGTTTGGTCCAACCAAACCTAGTTTCTCTCGGTCTGAGAATCTCATTCTCAAGCTCGTTTTAAATCCTTTGGATTACGCTCGTTGTGCGTGTGACCAAATAGGTTCTCGGTTTATGTTGGCCGTCTATAATTAACCATTAATTATAGAACGATCATGAGTGGCACCTAGTAGTACATCATGATCCCCAATTAACCGAAAAGATCAACGGTTGATCCAGAACTATTTCTGAAACCCTTCAGTAGCTCGAATGATTCGTGCCCCATTCCCTTCACTCATCTTATACCCACTTGGTTCAGGACATGGTCTATAGTGTCACCCTCACTAGGTCGACTCACGTCACACCTAGCCCAAGTATCATTTCCTCGTCCTACGGATTCTAGTTACTCCACATGTATCGAAGAGTACCTTACTCTAAACATGTAATGCTTTGGCTAAAGACTTTAGTAACAATCCGACGAGAGGCCATGGGTATACATCTCCTCGCAAGGAGTGGTGAATCCTTTATAGGCTATTCAAACACCTTCGATCACTTCGACTTATACCCAATCATCCCGGGTCCACATCTCCTTAGAGATGTTTGCTTAAGATGTCAAAGCATAAGTCTCCATGATCAAGATGACTTGAATACCGCAAGTCAAAGGAACATCGCACTTAAGCCACAGTAAGAACTTCATTGACATATCTATATATGCAGAGAACCATATGAAGTCTTACGGTTGGTCACTCCAATTAACTAGTTACCATAACTAGCATCCACGATTAACTCCGGACATCACTATGTCTCCAGCCAGTGAGAATCAGCTGCTTGGATACACCAAGGAGTATACCTCGTGCTAGTCTCGACAGAATTGATGGTGTCCAAATCCATCAATTCATCGACTAGGGATAATTCCGATACATCACAATTACACATGTAGAGATACTCACTAGTTGTGATCCAAGCACAAATTCTCTCATGCTGTGAATCGCATCGTGGACATTCAGTAAATGAGTTTAAGATCCAATCAAATACATTAAACATGTATACTCAAATAGTGAATCTTCATTTATCATATAAATGGTTCATACATAAGGCGATTGCCTTAGGACATCTCTCATATATTACTAACACTTAGTTCACCTATTTCTTTTCTTAATTCATCATTTTCATCTCTAAGTGTACATGTATCATTACAAAGTGGTTCTACATTTTTAAGTGACTTAATTTCTACTTTTAAGTCCTTAATCCTAGTTTTTGATCTATTTAAGGCATTTTGAAGGCACGCAATGGTTTTGTAAAGTAAATCTACCCTAGGGGAGTTGCTTACCTCATCATCACTTGATGATGATTCGTCGCTTGAAGAAGAGGATGAAGACTCCTCACTTGAGCTTCCGGCTTTCTCCTCCAAGGCCATGAGAGCTAGGTTCCGGGTGGCATGACACACTTCTTCATCATCGGAAGAGTCCTCCAAGCTTAGTGTGTCCCATGTTTGAGCCACCATTGCCTCCTTCTTCTTCTTCTCCTTCTTTTCCTTCTTCTCCTTATGCTTCTTTTCTTTCTCCTCCTTCTTCTTTAAGTCCAGGAAATTTGGTTTGATGTGCCCCTTCTTATTGCAACCATAGCAAACAACATTAGATGAAGGAGTTGAACTACTAGAAGACTTACCTCTTGAGGATTGGAACATCCTCCTCACATCCTTCTTGGTGAGTTTCCTTGACCTCCCACTAAATTTCTTGACATAATGAGCCACCTCGCTTACCGATAGCTCATCTTCACTACTAGATGAATCTTCCTCAGATTCAGATGAGGAAGACACTTCTTTCTTCTCCTTCTTCTTCTTGTCCTTCTTTCCTACAGAAAAAACTACGCCTTTCTCTTTGGATGAAGTGTTAGCTTGCTCGTGCAACTCAAATTCACAAAAGAGCTCATCTAATTTAACCAAAGAAAGATCCCGAGAGACCTTATAGGCATCTACCATTGAAGCCCATAAGGTTGTTCTAGGGAAGGCTTGAAGCACATACCTTACAAGGTCTCGGTTGTCGACCTTTTCACCTATCACATGTAGTCCGTTGACTACTTCCTTGAAGCGACCGTGCATTTGGCTCACGGTCTCATTGGTCTTCATGGAGAAACTTTGGAGTTGGCCTATTAAGAGATCTCTCTTGGCTCTTCTTGTTTCCTTGGATCTCGATTAACTTCTCCCAAAGCTCCTTCGCTGATTCAAAAGACCCCACCTTGCTTAGTTGCTCCTTTGACAACCCACATTGAAGTGTGGTTGTTGCTTTGGCATTGGCTTGAGCCTTCTTGGCCATGTCCCTCATCCAATCCTTGGTCGGTATGGGTGCTTCGTGTTCATCGACCGACTTCGAGAATCCGTCTACAATGCTAAACCAATTTTTAATATCGTTCATGAGGTAGTATTCCATCCTACCTTTCCAGTAGCCGAAGTCATTGCCGTCGAAGAATGGATGCCTCGCCATGCTATACCCCTCTTGGAAAGCCATCTTGCTCTGGTTGATTATTAGATCTTCCGATGCGATCCGGGCTCTGATACCACTTGTAGGGGATCGTTGGAAGCTAGAGGGGGGGTGAATAGCTTGTTTTCGTTTCTACAAAAAGATTAGCGGAAGCACAAACAAAAACAACAATAATAAAGGAAATAAAAACACAATGCTAACACAAATCCTTTACGTGGTTCGGAGATAACGCTCCTGCTCCACGACAATCCTTAAGGTGGATCAACCCTAAGCAATCTCACTATGAAGCTTTCTTTTACAACAACCCTCCTCTTCTTACAAAGGATGAATATGAAGTTTAGAGAGGAGGGAAATTAAAACACTAGAAAGCTTGGAAAATTCGTGGAGGCTTGAAAGGATGATCACAAAGTAAGCATTAGCCCTCAAAGCTACCACCAACCCTCTTTTTATAGAGAGAGGGTTGTTTTTCCCGTTGGAACACGATTAGTCGACTGATGTACAGAATCAGTTGACTGTCGCCGAAGCCAACGACTTCTGACGAAGCAAATCCGTGGAGATACGCAGCCGTCATTTCCAACGACTGCATGATCAATCGACTGATCACTACATCAGTCGACTGATGAAGCGATTAGTCGAGTGATCGCAGCGCGGAGTCGAGTGAATCGACTGATCAATCGATGTCGGTATTGGCGATGGCGACATCGATTGCCACGACTAGGTCGTGACCATCGACTCACCGGCTGACTCAGTCGAGCACCTTAACAGTCGACTGATACATCGTATCAGTCGACTGATACTCATCAAGTATGAATAATTCATACTTGAATTTACCCCCTAGACCTAGACTCAACCTTCTAGCTCTTCCTTAAGCCTTGCGCCTCCAGGATCCCTCCGAGTCCGTGACTTGTTCATCCTTTGCGCTTTGCTTCCAAGAGCTTCCTTCGGTTTTGTCATGTCTTGGGTTTCCCTTTGCCAAATAGTGCTTGGACTTTACGCCGCTAAGACTACATGTTTGGACTTACGCTGCCAAGACTTGCCTTTGGACTTCCTTTGCCAAGATCACACTTGGACTTTGCTTTTACCAAGTCTTCATACTTGGATTTTCCTGTCACTTAAACATGTTCACAATTAGATCATAAATTATTGCCTAACTTAGATGATTATCCAAACATCAAAACATATAAATGCTTGGGGCATTGTTGCACCAACATCTCATACGAGCTTACGACTTCTGAGTAACTTTGGGGATCATTTTCCAATATGAATGTGATAAAATCTATTCCATAGGATTTTTCCACTTGAGTTCTTTTACTTCATTTGAGCTCACTCTCAATTGTTCATCATCTTCTTCTTCCTTTTGTGTTTCATATGCCCATTTTGAGGTGCTAGCATCCTCTTGGATCTTATACGGAAACACATACTCAAAGAACGAAACATTTCTCGATTCAATAATCGAGTTCTTGTGTATCTTCTAAATTTGAGATTCATACACAAAGAACTTATAAGCATTGCTATTATATGCATATTCAATACATTTACAATCAATATTTTTTGGTCCTATTTTGATCTTTTTCGGATCAGACACCAAAACTTTAGCCAAACAACCCCTCACTTGCAAGTATTTATAAGATGATCATCTTCCATTCAACAACTCATAAAGGCTCTTATCTATTTCTTTTAGGGTACCTTATTCAAAAGGTAATCAGTTATTAACACATCTCCCCCCCTCCCAAGTGCTTAGGTAATCTAGAGCTCAATAGTAGATCATTTGTCATCTCTTTCATAGTACGATTCTTTTGCTCAACAATACTATATTGTTGAGGAGTATAGGGAGTTGTTGTTTGGCATCTGATCCCATGTACAATACATAACTCCGTGAATGGTGATATAGATTCACCGTCTCGGTCACTTCAAACCATCTTAATTTTTTTATTAAGTTGATTTTTAACTTCATTCTTATGGAGACTAAATTTCTCTATAATGTCATCCTTACTTTTGAGAAGATACACAAAATAATGGTTTGTGTTATCATTATAAAAAATGATAAAGTACTTATTCCCACCACGTGTCAATGTCCCCTTTAGGTCGCACATGTCAATGTGGATTAGATTGAGTGACCCATTGCCTCTTTCAATATGTTGAAAGAATGACCTTGTCATTTTTGCTTCAACACAAGTATCACACTTGTGTTTTGGATCAAAGTGAAATATAGGTATGCTTTGTATGTTAATCATCCACAAACACAAAGACTCAAGCATATAAGTGGAAGAGCTTTCATTCTTATTAACTTTGAATCTAATGGTCATTACACTGAGCGTAAATAGTTCATCAATTTCATAGTCTTTTCCTACAAACATCCTATTTTTAAACAGTACAATCCTGCCCGTCTCAAAAAATAATGTGAAAGTCATGCTTGCTCAAAAGTGATCTGAAAACTAAATTCTTCCGAACCTCTAGAACATAAAACACATTATTTAGAGTGAGCTCCTTGCCTGATGTCATCTTTATCACCACTTTTCTTTGGCCCATGATGTCCGAGATTACTGTGTTTCCCTTGTACAACTTATCCCCTTTGACTTCTTTGAAGTTGTGGAGAAACTCTTTGCTGTAGCACACATATTTGGTGGCACTGATATCCATCCACCATTGTTGAGCATTTGAACCCACCAGGTTCAGCTCAGAGATCATGGCACAAAGGTCATCAACCTTTAGTCCCTCATTCAGGTTGACCTTCTGCTTTTTCTTTGATTTTCTACACTTCGAAGATTTGTGACTGACTCAGTCAGAGTTGAAGCACTTCTTAGAGAATTTCTTCTTGCTAACACCTACCCTGGGTCCCATCTTAGAAGATTTGAGATTCTTCCATTTCGAGCTTTGACCATGCTCGACCACGTTGGCTTTCACAGTAGTCTAAGAGAATGTCTTTCTCTCTGAACTCTTATTATCTTCCTCGATTTGAAGTCGAACAATGAGTTTTCCACTTTCATCTCCTTTCATTTATGATTCAGGTAGTTCTTGAAGTCCTTGTAGCTAAGAGCTAGCTTCTCTATGATAGCTACCACCTGGAAGGTTTCACTCAAATTCTAAGTGAATCTCGTGCAGAATCGCTTGAAGCTCTTGAACTTGGTTGATTACTGTCTTGGAGTTAACCATCTTGTAGTATAGGAATTGACCCAGGGTGAACTTCTTGGCCCCCACATCCTTCGTCTTGTACTGCTTGTCCAAGGACTCTCACAACTCCTTAGTCATTTTCTTCGTGCTATACACAACATACAACAAGTCAACAAGGCAGTTGAGGATGTAGTTTTGGCATAGGAATTCAAAATAAGTCAATGCCTCCACTGTACTGATGGTTTGGATATCAATTGCATCTCTAGTCAGCTTGGTAGTTTCCTCCATTAAGAACCGATCCATATTCAACGTGATCAGGTATAAGAGCATCTTCTGCTGCCATCACTTGAAGTTCAACCCAGTGAACTTCTCTAACTTTTTTTCTATGGTTGATTGACATTTCCAATTGAGGTGGAGGGAGTCATCACACATTGAGTCTATTGCACCTCAATCTCTTTCGTGGTCATCTCAACAGAACTGAATATGTTTTAATATTGTCGAACAATTTGTGTCCTAAGATATAGGAAAGCTAGTTAAAAGTTAATTACAAATAAATTTAGACTTATCAATTGAGTGGTTTGAGTTGATAATCTCAAGCTGTTGACCTTGATGGTTAGACCAAGCCAACCTGTTGAGTCTGAGTGGACAATCGAGTCATCGAGGCCTAGTGCTCCAAAGGTCTGACTAACCAATCGAGTCTTCAAGGTCTAGTTTCGAGTGATCGAGTCCCAAGTGTCAAGAGTTGAGTGCCCGAGAGCCGAGTGTCGAGTGCTTGAGAACCGAGTGCTCGAGAGCCAAGTCCCGAGTGCTCGAGAGCCAAGTCCCGAGTGTCGAGTATCGAGATGATTGCTAAAAAATTGATGAGTCAAGGTCTGCATTCAATGTAGATTTCTTAAAAAAAGATTTATCTCACCTCCATGGTGCTTTGAGGTTGGTGTGGATCGCCTGTTTCCCATGATACAATGGTGAATCATGATCCCTACCAAGCATTGGTGGTCGCGGTGAACCAAGAGGTACCCAAATACTATCACTGAATTCTGTCGAGCTAGAAGAGGCACTTGACAGAGAGAAAGAAAGAGAGGGGAACACAAGTGGATGGAATGCCTATATTCTTATTCTTTTGCTCAAGATAAAGGCTCATTTTATAGGAGTGTCTCCTAATGGTTGGCCGAATAAAAACCATTAATTATTTATATTCACAGTAGTAAAATGCTAGCTATTTCAGGTGATAATTATGTATTCTTATTAATCACATTAATGCATCCATTATAATCGAGTAAAAATAATTCAGATGGTAAAACTTCATGTTGTTAACTCATTAAAACATATACATCATATGTATGCTATCCAATTTCACCTTTATCCACATCCTTGAAGAGAGTCCAACAAATTAACACTTCAAGTTAAAGTCGATCCATTAATCATGAGATAATATCTCATTGATTTGAACATATCCAATTTCAAGTCAAGCTTGGAGAGAGTTGATAGATAGCCTGTCGTAAGACCATTACAAATTATAATTTATAAGTAACCAAACCCCCTCTACACTAATGTAACATAGAGATGACTTGGGTCGTCTTCCAATGAGTGTAATCGGTAGAGTGGTTTCCTTAGGATTGCTTCATTATTACTTTTGATTTTTCTATATGATTGGGGGGTTTGGGATAGAAATTCTAAATCTCCTTAATGAAAGAAAGTGCGGGTAATAAAAACTCTAACCTAACAATGCAAGTAATTAAAATATTCACCAAGTAAACAATGCAGAAATTTCAACAAACAAGTTAAGTGCAGTAATTAAAGGAACAAAAATTTTAAGAAGAATTTGAACCAAACACCTAACGTGCATAACCAAAATTAAGATAAACTAAATCAACCAAATGTAAGGGGAATTACATCGAACATTTGACATGCAAGAAAATAAATCTAGGCTAAAACAAGAAGATAAAAAATTGATCTTTCCTCGATGGAATGGTGGCGATACAATGAAGGCGGGAACCCTCTGACCCCTCGAGGTGGATGGTGGCGATCGATGTCATGGATGGCATTGCTCCTCTTCGGATCTGAGGAGGAGAGGTAGATGGGCTCCCTTTCGTCGAACCCGAAAGAAGGGAGGTCGAGGATGATGAATACGGCGTGGGTGGAGCCTCTCGATCGGGAGAGGAGGTGCAAGGCGGCTGCTAGTGAAGGGAAGAAGAGATGGGAGAAAAACCCTTGAAAACCCCTTTTATAGCCGCCCACAAGGTGGTCTCGACCGAGCCACGACTGTGCCAAAAAGACATGGCTCGACCACGACCTTGCCATTATGGCACGACCTTGGTTGTGCTAGGCCTTGGTCAGCTTGGCATGGTCATACCAAAAAGGCATGACCTGGCCATGCTAGGCTCTAATGTGATCTAAATTTCCTCGATTTGCTCTTCTAAATGTACTACAAAACAAAGTATAAATCAAATTAGTGCTATGGACATCAAATTAGCATGTATTTTCATTAAGGCAATAAAATGATCCATATTCATAAAGCATGATAAATATATTGAATTAACCATACGAATGGATCAAAACATTGAAAAATGAATACAAATATCATATAAAAATGTAAGTAATCAACTCCCCCACATTTATTCTTGCATGCCTCATGTAAGTAAACAAAACTAACAAAACAACTGAAGATACATTCATCTAACAATTTCTAATCATACTTAGAAAATTCTGAAAGAAAGTTACCTAGGATTGTCAATTCCTAATCATGCAAGCATTCATGGACTCAAATCTTACACAAGTTAACAAACATGGCGACTTTAATCTATCTTGAATAAACTGAGAATGACTAAGTCTCACAAGGTAAGTGGTGGTAGCTCTCACTCTCATATACATTTAATGGTGGAGTTCACTCGAGCTACTCATGGTTTATGCACTACCATATGCTTGCTTCTCTTCTAATCTTCATCGCTATTATACACATAAGAATGCATAATCTTTGAAGGCTTATTAGGAATATAAGGGAAACATGAGTAAAAGTAAATGATGGTATATGTGCAGAAAAAGATTAAAGTAATAGTGGTAGATATGGGAATATTGAAATGCTACATAAATAAGTACAATAAAATATTGCCCCAAAAATGTTCATCCAAGCTAGCTTTTCACAAACCAATAAACATGTAAATAACCCTTATGACTTTGTACAATACAAATCCACTCATGATATACAATAAATCTTTCAATGGTTGCAACAAGGGATGTCCATCACAAAAAAAAAAATATTGTCACACAAATAAAAAATGGCATAACATGTCAAAAAAAATTCATTGCCTTTGTTGCTTTGCCCAAATGTTTATTTTTTCATTCTTTTTTTTCAACTTTTTTTAGCTATTTATTTCCCACAAAATTTTTTTCTTGACATGTAGTGTGCTTTCCTATGCTATATTTCTCAAGATCAGCTAAAAAAATAAAAATAAAGAGCATGACTCGCTCATGGTGATCAAGCATAACTTGTCTATGCTTCCACTAAACACTTCTGAGTTATTTCTCTCCCTCACACTTAAATTTTTATCCGTCTCGAACAAAACACTCATCATGAAACATCCAAGTATTCCACATCCAAAAGAAAAATGGGGAAGAAATAAATAGAAGCAAGAAAATATATGATGTGACAAATGATAAGAATATTGTTCAGTAAGCATGTGACAACAAATGAGACAATAAAAATAAGTGAAGTGGCCTTCAGAATAATCGTGCAAACCTATGGTTGTGTGGTCTCGAAAGAATCAAACCAAGTTCTAGAATTACAATAACTACAAGTGCACCACACACAAATAAGAAAAATAGGCTCAATCCTTACTAGGTAAACAAATATTAAAACTCAATTCATCAACACAGAATCCATTACCAAGAAGTAACCACATGCAATAAAATAATCCATTCATGACAATAAATCTCAAAACTCGATAATCAAATTTAACTATCTTTCACAACTTCTAAGAAGATATAAAGGAATGCAAAGGGAATTTATCTCAAAACATAACATAACAAAAAAAAACTTAACAAATAAAGCTTAACAACTAAAATAAAAATGTACAAAGTAAAAGAAATGTATATACAAAGAAAAAGAAAAGAGATGAGATGGAGCAAACACCCTTGAGGTCCTGACTATTAGGGAAGATTCAGGAGTAATATCCACGCAAGTAGTGGAGTGCTCCAAAAGAAATCTCTTATCGATGGAAGACGATTGAGATTCAATATCCATGAGGGGTGAGATGATATGAGTGGAAGTGAGCACCTTCTTCATATGGTCAGAATAGTGTTGTGTTGCTAATATGATCCTTTCATTGTATGTTTCCTCTATCAGTCCGAGGTGATTTAGAAAAATTTCCTAGCTTGGGGGTTGGATTATTGCATGGACTGTCAGGGCCTTCATCAACAAAATTCATAGAGACTCCGACTGTGATGGAAGTGTCCAGTTTGGGGGTCTCCAGTTATCCATCACTCCTATGTTACGCTGGAAATTCTGGGCGTTGATATCTAGCAGCTACTCCTCTTCTTCAGAATATGTACTCCAACGAATCAAGAAAAACATCTAACTACAGATCCTGTGGTTTCTTAATTGAAGGAAACAACTCTGAGGGTGCTGCTTCTTCTGTAGTATTATCTTGAATAAAACTATAAGTAGATTTAATTGGCAACTCATCAATAGTACCATCCACATCTAGAATAGCAGTTGTTTCATCAAGACCTTCACATGCATCAATAATATTAGAATCATCAACATCAACAATATTATCACCAACACACAAAGAATCATAGAAATCATGTAGGGTAGCAGAATCATAAACTAGTCTATCACATACTCCACAATCCACCTCCTCTAGTGCATCGATATCCATAGAAATAGTCTCTGACGGAGGCTGAATGAATCCTTGTGCTTGCATCTTGTTGATGGATAATGATAGTTGATCTAACTATATCTACAATCCTTGATTTGATGCTTCAACTTGTTGCATCTGTAGTAAAAATTATTGTTATTGCACTGTCATCTACTGTATAAGCTCTTCTATTTTTTTCAATGAGGTTCCTGTCTGAATGGGTGCAAGAGCTTCTTCACTATAATCTTGATATGTACTATAAGAAGTTGGCTCAACCTATTGGAATTGCATCAAGTTATCCTGAAATCTAAATGGACTTTGATAAGTTAGGGAAGATTGATCCATCTGTTGTTGCTCATTCCCATAAAAGTTTTGGTAGTCCATCAAATTAGGATTGAAGTATTGAGGTTGCTCTATGGCATGTTGTGTGTTTCCATACTCAAATCGTGAATGATCCATTCAAAAATAATCAGAAGTATTTGGAAACAATCCATATTTATCTTGATGTTGAAGTTGGAAGTACTCATGTTGCTTAGAAAATTGTTGGGGCTAAAAATATTGAGTTGAATAATCTCCCCAATCATGACGATAAGAGCTAGAAGTTGGATCATACATATTTTGATGTTGATAGTGGTACTAAGGCTCGATAGGAGAAACACTTGCTTGTACCCTTTGATCTTAGTGTAGGAATGTGTCGGTGCAATCGACCTAGGTTATGATTGACCAGACTCGAGTGGGACTCGAGTAGTGTTTTGATGTTTGACAAACAGTTTGACCATTGTTCGACAATGGATTGATCATATGGTTGACATGAATTTGACCATATGAAAAGATAGCTTATGGGGAGATTAGTGAAGCAATGGGCCTCAGGTCAAGGTTGACCTAGCTCGAGTGAGACTCGAGGGAAAGCCCAAGTTTGGGTACTTGGCATGAAAAGTTCAAGCATGGGTTTTGGCAATGGTAAAGTCCAACAGTCATGGGCACTTGGCAATTGGAAAGTCCAAGCATCGGTCTTTGCAATTGAAAGTCCAAGTCATGGGTACTTGGCAAGGAAAGTCCAAAGGTATAGTCTTGGCGACACAAGTCCAAGTGTGTAGTCTTGGCGGTGTAAAGTCCAAGTGAACTTTGGCGGTGCAAGTGCAAGTATGGATGCTTGGCAATTGGGAAGTCCAAGGGTGTAATATTGGTGACATAAAGTCTAAGCATGTAGTCTTGGCAGTATAAGTCCAATGTTTGGCAGCATAAAGTCCAAGTGTTTGTCTTGGCGGCATAAGTCCAAATATACATTGGCAAAGTAGACTCGGTTAGCATGGCAATAACCGATGGAAGCCCCTGAAGTCTAGCATATGGATGAACAAGTCATGGAGGACTTGGAGGGATCCGATAGACGTGAGGCAAATGGAGGTGGCTTGAAGGCTTGGGTCTAGGTTAAAGGTGGTCTATCAAGTATGAGGAGAGCATACTTGAGTTAAATATCATATTTGAGGTTTATCAGTCGACTGGGGTTATGGATCAATCGACTGGATGAGTGTTTGACTCTTGGCAGCCTAGTCAACTTGGATCGGTCGACTGATCAAGTAGTCGACTAAGCTTCAACTACTCGGGTGAAGCACTGGCAGTCGACTTCCATTGTGAGCAGTCAACTGGCCTTGAGCAGTCGACTCCCATGGATGGCAGTCGACTGGTTTAAATGACCACGAGCGCAGAAGCTCTGGTATTCCACTAGGTAGTCGACTATCAGGCAGCAAGCGACTGCCCTTACCAGTAGTCAACTGCTAGTGTAGTCATTGGCTGGAATTCCAATGTGGATTAAGTCCGTTGTGAGATAATGACACTGTAGGCATTTGACTGGTGCCTTTGGGTAGTTGACTGTCAGATGGAAATCCAGGTTACGTGGAGGCATAAAAGGAGCTAAACGAAGAGGATTTTGGCAGTGATTTTTGGGGTGATTTTGAAGGGGAAGTGTTGTTGCATTTTAGACCTTCAAGAGCAATTCAAAGCAAGCAAGCAAACGTTCTTTGTGTAAAGTTTTCTTTACTTGTATTTGCTTATTACTTAATATACTTGTTGTATTTCTTGTATTACTATTGTAATCATCTTGTAAGAGGTTTCCCCACCTCCGGAGTGTTGGTGCAGGGGCACCAGATAATCGAACCTGTGTTTTGATTATGGGAAAGACACAAAGTTAAGTTTACATCGTTATCTCATGAGCTAAATCGAGTGTGCAGAAAAGTACTAAAGCTAGAGCTGAAGGCTAGTGACACTTGGAGGAAGCCGCGGTGGTTGGGCAACACTCGAGTGACTTCGGAGGGAGCCGAAGGAATCGAGTGGAAGGATGAAAGTGAAAGCAACACAGTAATAATCGAGGTAAGCTCATGTGAGTGAGAGATGGTAAGGTTGTGTCCTTTGTACAGGGACGACCGTAGGTGGCAATTTGACTAGGACTTCCTGTGGAAGGTCTAGGTCGAGATCGGACGGTTAGAAACCATCGTATTTATCATTTTCTGAGCTAACCTCTCACTGCAGGGAAGTGGCCAGGCTGGCAGTTGACTGCTAGCCATTGGGCAGTCAAATCATGCACATCATTCGACTGATGGGAGTCATCAGTCGACTGATGGCGATGAATCAGCCTTTGCACTAGGTCAAAATGGATAAGGCTTGACGTGACCACTTCGCGATAAAAATTATACAACTTCGTGATCTGTTTTGAAAAAAGAGGAGACATATTCAGAGGGCAAAATCTATAAAAGGAGGGGAGGATTCCAACTCCAAACATCATCAAGTTTATTCATCAAGTGCTCCTACAATGCCAACGTTCCAACACCGTCATAATGCCGACGCGACAACAAGATCAGATCTTCTTCGTCGGCAGCAGCATCTAGTAATTTATTTTGATATTGTATTCATTATTTTTATTCGTAACGAGGTGAGGTAGGCTTGTTGCCTCATCCTCGTACATTCGATTTTGTGATCGTTGTCTCCTACCTCCAACGAGGAGGAGACGTTATAGTGCTTTGCCCTTCGTACGCGGTCTAGGACCGATAGGGCCTTGGAGTAGCAACCGCTGGGTTGTGAACCAAGTAAAAAATAAACGTGTTTCTTTATTTTCCGCTGCTTTTACTCATTTAATTGTCTACTCGAACGAAACGAACGAAAAGATTTATGATCGCTATTCACCCCCCCCTCTAGCGACGCTTCTCGATCCAACAATTGGTATTAGAGCGGGGGCGCTAAGATTTGGTGAAACCACCGATCTAGCACGTTTTGGTTTTTTGTTCATATTTTTTGATTCATATTTTTTTTAAGTCTTTTTCCTCCCGCACTACTAATCCAAGACGAAGTCTTGGTACGTTTCTTTTGGTTGTGTGCTTGCAAGTTTTCTCTCTTGGAGTAGCCGACGGTAAAAGGGTCATAACTTTTCGCACAAGTGGACTCACATAACGATCTACCTACCAAATCAAAGCTCTCTGAGAGATCTACATTTCTTACAGGGTTTACCCTGGTAACAAGCTATTTCCAGCCCCAAAATCCAATATCTAGTACCCTTTCGGGGACATCGAAGGTGGTAAGTTGTTAGTTTTTGTTAGTTTCTTATTTTTCTCATTTAATTCTGTTTATTTCCTATTTATTTCCCGCATTACTAATCCAAGACCAAGTCTTGGAATTCTCTTTGATTTTTATTCATGTTTTGCAATATACTTAATGGCTCACATTGAGGGGTATAGCACCACCCGACCTCTGTTCTTTAACGGAGATGATTTCCGTTATTGGAAAGGTCGGATGGAGTGTTTCTTGAAAACACAAGTCGAGACTTAGATAATAATCCAAACCAGCTTTGCTTTACCCACCAATGATCAAGGAGAGCCTTGGATTTCAACAAGTGGACAAATACAACCAAGAGGCAAATCGAAGCCGAGAGCAACCCAAATATTGCAATGCGGCTTGTCCAAGGAGGAACTCAACCGCATCGGACCATTCATTAGCGCCAAGGACCTATGGAACAAATTAATCGAGCTACACGAAGGAACGTCGATGCTAAGGTATGTAAACGTGACCTTCTTTTCAATAAGTTGTATAACCTTAAGATGCAGGAACACGAGACGGCGACGCAACTACACGCTCGCGTCCAGGACATTGTCAACGCCCTGCACACTATCGGACACAAGGTCAAAAACCGTGACCTACTAAGGTACGTTCTTAATTCTTTTCCTAGGACTACCTTGTGGGCATCCATGGTCGATGCTTACAAGGTCTCTAAGGACCTTTCGAAGCTTAGGTTAGACGAATTATTTTTCGAGTTTGAACTTCACGAGCAAACTAATGTGGTCCGGGCCGAGAGAGGTATTGCTCTACTTGCAGGACAAAGAAGCAAGCCACCTACCAGGCAAGAAGATGGACTCGAACCCGACGACGAATTAGAGTCTGAATCCGAAAAGGTGGAAGCAATAGTGAACGTAGTGCGGAAGATCGTTCGGAGGGAAAGGAGGCTACTAAAGAATCAAAAGAGGGCACAATTCAAATCAAATCAAAAGAAGGCTTTTCGTGCAACATGGGACAACGAAGAAGGTGGCGGCATAGCATGCATGGCAAGACCCGACACCGACTCCGAACTCGAGGACTACTTCGAGAGGAAACTCAAAGCCGGACCAAAAGGGAAAGTCAAGGTTAATCGCTCTTTAATTAGTACACTTTACAGTACAATTAAAATGATTACTAGGAAATTGACTAAGTCCGAGTCTAGGGTTGAGTCATTACTTGAGGAGGTTGAAACCCTCAAGCAAGAGGCTACTCTAACCTCTTCAACTAGTCAAGTTCAAGAGGAAAACTCAACCCAAATTGAAAAATTGGAGGAGGAGAATTCTCTTTTGAAAGACCGAGTTCAAGAGGTTGAGGCTAGGTTGGAAAGGTTCACGTTGGGATCTAAGAACCTTAATCGACTACTTGGATCCCAAAGAGTCGTGTACAACAAAGCCGGACTCAGATTTAGGTCAATGACTACGAATAGGTCATATATGTCTATCGTAAATCGTAGTCATCAAAGAGTCCAAGCATGGGTCCCAAAGGTTTTATTGAATTCACATATAAGGACTAATAAGTTTTGGATTCCCCAGGATCAAATTCATTATTTAAATAGACCATATTGGTTCAATGGTCCAGGGGGAGCTAACACTAAAATAGTATACCCGCTTACTTAGCAAAACCATTGAATATTTTACTTTAATTTGTAGAACGGCTAGATAGGGAAAATAGTTAGTCAACTCTTGACAACATAGTATCAGGACGCGGCGAGAAGATAGTACGTTAGGGAAACAAAGTCTCGTGTATTCGAGCTAGATAAGGCGTATCTAGCTTGGTGCACTTGACCGAGTGGAACTAGCTAAAGCTATCTCGTCGTATCCTAAACTAGTTAGACCAAGAAGTAACCCTAAGTGACTTAAGTGATATTTTCTTGAATTTGGCTTTGTCTAAGGAAGTGGTCGTTGTTCCGATCAAAGAAGGCCCATGTGCCTCGCCACGACCTAGAAGCCAATTTCTCGAAAAGTTACTTAACGATCTAAAGGTTAAATCCGAATCTAACCCAAGGTTGACTATCTTTAATCAATTTAAAATCATCTCACAAAACACATAAGGTGAACAAATTCTAAGACACATAGAATGGGTGAGATGTTAAGGATAATTGAAATATAACCTCTTCAAAATACTACTTATTTTCCCAACTATTGTACTTAACAACTCTTAGGCCAAAGTTTAGCGCCCCCTACATCTCTTATACTTCATATATTTGACTAAGGGGGAAAGCAAACTAACCCTAAGGGTTATATTACAAACCTTTAGATTATTGGTGCAGAGGGACACACCTCGAACCAATCTATCTAATTACTTCTAGACGCATGTTTGGACTCATAGTTGATTTATCTTGATGCATGCATATACCATATTGTTTTTAAACCCCTATTTTATATAACAAACTTCAATTTTACATAACAAACCCCAACATTTGTTTTGATTTATGGCAAAAGGGGGAGAAGAGCGAAAGTTAAGGGGGAGTAACACAAAATTTATTTAATTTTGAAAACTAAAGTATCTCTTTCAAAACTCACCTAGGGTTAAGGGGGAGTTTTAGTTAAGGGGGAGTTTTTGAAAATGACATTCATCATTTACTATACTTGTTTTATGCTTTAATTTCCCTTAACTTTGTGTTGGTTTGCCATAGATAAAAAAGGAGGAGATTGTTGGTGCAGGGGCACCAGATAATCGAACATGTGTTTTGATTATGGCAAAGACACAAAGTTAAGTTTACATCGTTATCTCACGAGCTAAATCGAGTGTGCATAAAAGTACTAAAGCTAGAGCTGAAGGCTAGCGACATCCGGAGGAAGCCGCGGTGGTCGGGCGACACTCGAGTGACTTCGGAGGGAGCCGAAGGAATCGAGTGGAAGGCCGGAAGCAAAAGCAACACAGTAAGAATCGAGGTAAGCTCGTGTGAGTGAGAGATGGTAAGGTCGTGTCCTCTATACGGGGACGATCGTAGGCGACGATTCGACTAAGACTTCCTGTGAAAGGTCTAGGTCGAGATCGGATGGTTAGAAATCATCGTATTTATCATTTTCTGCGCTAACCTCTCACTGCAGGGAAGTGGCCAGGCTGACAGTCGACTGCTGGACATTGGGTAGTCGACTGATGCACATCAGTCGACTGATGGGAGTCATCAGTCGACTGATGGCGACGAATCAGCCTTTGCGCTAGGTCAAAATGGATAAGGTTTGACGCGGCCACTTTGCGATAAAAATTATACAACTTCGTGATCTGTTTTGAAAAAAGAGGAGACATATTCAGAGGGCAAAATCTATAAAAGGAGGGGAGGATTCCAACTCCAAACATCATCAAGTTTATTCATCAATTGCTCCTACAACGCCAACGTTCCAACACCGTCATAACGCTGACGCGACAACAAGATCAGATCTTCTTCGTCGGCAGCAGCATCTAGTAATTTATTTTGATATTGTATTCATTGTTTTTATTCGTAACGAGGTGAGGTAGGCTTGTTGCCTCATCCTCGTACATTCGGTTTTGTGATCGTTGTCTCCTACCTCCAACGAGGAGGAGACGTTATAGTGCTTTGCCCTTCGTACGCGATCTAGGACCGATAGGGCCTTGGAGTAGCAACCGCTGGGTTGTGCACCAAGTAAAAATAAACGTGTTTCTTTATTTTTCGCTGCTTTTACTCGTTTAATTGTCTACTCGAACGAAATGAACGAAAAGATTTACGATCGCTATTCACCCCCCCCCCCTCTAGCGACGCTTCTCGATCCATCACGGAGTGTTTTCTGAGAAGGAGAGGTTTATTAGTGGTGGTGTGCATCACTAGAGCTCACTTGAGCTTGACCCGTGGAGTAGGAACCCTAGGTTCCGAACCACGTTATATCCTTGTGTTGTGCTTGTATTATTGTTTTCATTTGTTATTTGTATTTGTATTCCGCTGTGCTAACAATAATTGTAGACAAACATGTGATTGAAAGAAAAGAAATTATGAAATTGCTATTCACTCCCCCCTCTAGCGACATATGATCCTCAACAAGTGGTATCAGAGCTCGGAGCTCTTCTACGGACTAACCGTCAAGAGAGAAAAGTGCTAGATGGAAGAAGGAAGATGGAGGAGATAAGTTTTAGACTAGGCTGTGACATCAACACTCCACTGCCCTATGGATTTTACGGAATTAGGGGTTTTGATCAATGAAAGTAGAGTATAGGAGCCTTCCTTATGATGAACATCAAAGATTGGTTCAACTTGATGGAAGGATTCAAATATCTAAGAGGGCCAAAGGGAGGATTCCTCAAGAAGAAGAGATGGACCGAAGAGCAAGCCCAAGCCTTCTAGATAAATGAAAGGGTAACAAATATTCTAATTAATGAATTCTTAATGTCCTATTGTGTAAGATAGGTGAATTTCAAGATGCCAAGGAGTTATAGAGCAAATTGACAAAGCTTCATGAAAGTCCCTTATCGACCTCAAGTGAAGAAAAATTCCAAGAAGCGGAAGAATGCCCATCGGCTCAAGAATGTGAGGATTCGGAGGTCGAGAGGTGTTCGACATATGAGAAAGAAGAGGAGGATGTAGAAGAAGCCTCCACCTCTAGGATTGAGGGAGAGGAGATTAGGCCTTCCATGCCGGAGCAAGAAGAAGAACCATCTACCTCCAGGAGAGAAGAGGAGCAAGCTCAAGATTTCGACTAGGTAACTCAAATACGTGTATTAAAGATAAAAATCATATAATGTATTTTGAGTGTAGAGAAAATGAATATTATAAGTGTAAGTGTCCAAAGCAAGTCAAGAAGATGACATAAGTAGTACCAAAGACCAAGGAGCACATGGTGTGCTTCAAATGCCAATAACGAGGACACTACTGGACTCAATGTCTTAGGGGGAGTCACTTCAAGAAGGACAAGGGTGGAGCTACAAATATAGGGGGAGCTAAGATAAACCCTAAGGTAAATTTAAATAATGCTCCTACTTTACGTAATGTTAGAAAGCATGCTCATAATTTTATTGCTATTGCTTATGAACAAAAGCATGCTAGGAATAGATTTTACTATTTAGGTGCTAAACACGTTAATGTGCCTAAGGATAAATCTAGACCTATTAACTCTAGGACTACCACACTTAAGGATAAGAAGGTAGAGAACCTAGGCATTAACTCTAAGAAGGGTCATTCCCAAAGAAAGAATGAAAATTCAAAATTGGGAAAATTAGAGTTAGAAAATCAAGTCTTGAGATTAAGGATTGAGAAATTAGAAAAGGCCCTTAGAAGAATGACAAATTCAATTAATGGATCTAATGATAAAAAATTAGGATCTAGGAGGCAAGAGTCTTCCAAGGATAGGAAAGGCTTGGGACCATCCATAGGTCTAGGAAAACCAAGGTTATTAGGGAAGTCATCCCTAAGGCCAACAATGGTAAGTGTCAAGTGACAAAGGCTCCGAAGAAGTCTAAGAAAGTCGCTAGTAAGGTTACAAAGTGAGTTACCCCTAGAGTTAACCATGACAAGACCCAAATGACCAAGGCTTCCAAGCCTAAGAGGGTCATCAGGAAGGTGCTAAGGGAAGTATCCCTAGTGAGTACCTAGTAAATCCAAGGAGCTCCAATAGGTATTGGGTTCCTAGGAGCATGTCCCTTCACGCTAGATATGTTAGGTTGTGTCAACCTTGAATGGATAGGTAGTTAACCTAACCATAGCAAAGTTGACACTTTAAGGCATTTTCAAAGGAATGTGATACTTTGGAAATGAGGTTAGAATTTTGATCCTAAAGATTTTGGAATGTGCCAATAGAATTTGAGAAGCATGAAAAAATGATCAAAATTGGCACAATGAGGTCTTAGAGTCATAGTGCACCACTTTGGATTTTTGGCACACTTGGGAGATGGGTAGTATTATGACAAAATGGGTATAAATCTTAGAAATGACAATTTGGGCTTAAGATTTAGGTGTTCCATACCTTTATATTTTTATTTGCAATGCTTATATGTGTCATATGACATGTTATGACATCATATTTAATATTATTATTTAAAATGTCATGATAATATTTAGGGTTAATTTTAATGTCATGTTTGTACTTAGATTAGAATTTTATGTCATGACATCATGTATCATTGACACATGCTTAATTATGCTATTTTATATGCCATGATCATCATTCATGCGTTTAAGATTAATTAAAATTAATTTTAAGGACAATGACATGATTTGAAGTCCCAAGTATATATAAGAGAATCAAATAGAGTTGCCTAGAAAAATGCATGAAACCCTAAGAACCTAAACCCACATCTCACAAAAATATTTGACTTGTGTGTGTATTGATACATCTAGACACCTATGAGATATTAGGAAAATGAGTTAAGTTCAAGGTGCATAGATGTTGCATCTAGATGAACTCAAACTCATATCAATCATAGGTATAAATCATGAGGAAAGCTAGTATACAAGTCATGTATACTTAGCCCATAGGCCATAATTGAAATTAAGGTTTTAAAACCATTTTAGAATTATTCTGAAAAACCTTGGTGAAGTCTATCTTTTGATAGCAGTTGTTATTGAAGAAGTTGATAAAAAATAGGCTTAAAACATTAAAGTTATCAATTGTTTTGAACTTTGTATCAATATCACAATTTAATGAGTATTTTATCATAAAACTATTTTTCACCCATCGTATTTAGTATAAGTAATATGTTCATGAAGTTTCATGATTTTTTAAAATTTTTAGAATTACTTATGCATTTTTAAATTTCACTGAAATTCAATTGATTTCAGAACTTGCAGAAATTAGTCGACTATCACTATGGGTAGTCGACTGGTGGTAGGTCATTCGACTAAATTCTGATTTTAGTTGACTAATAGGTTTGATTTCGGATAAACAATGTTTGTTTAGCCCATTTTCAGCCATCCCTAGGTAGGCTAACGTCTTCTAACCCTATGATATGCTTTGGAAAGAATTGGAAGGGTGAAAATCCATTGGAAATGGATTAAGAGAGTTGTTTTGGGTGGAGAATCAAATTTTAAGGTGTGCGAAAGTTCAAGTTTGAAGTTTTGCCCTTAATTTTGATGGTATAATATTCCTATTGGATTAGGAACTCTCTAAGGACATTGTTGGTACAATGGTCCAGCGGGAGCAAGCCTTTAGGGGGAGGTTATCCATCAAGGGATGATGGATGAGTTTTTCCTCAAAGGGGGAGAGTTGGAGAATGGAGAAAATGTCTTGCATTTAGTGATAAGGAAATATCACTAAGAAAAATGAAGGCATTATATTAATGATGATTTTAGATGAAGGGGAAGATTGAGTTATCTCATTGGGATGTGAGACATGGATACACTTGGAGGAGACTTTTTTATGTATGTCAAAAAGGGCGAGAATTCATAGTTTGAGTCAGGTAGTCTAACTCAAAGGTTTTGTCGAACATTAAAAAGGGAGAGAATTGATAGCTTGAGTCAGGTAGTCTAACTCAAAGGTTTTGTCGAACATTAAAAAGGAGGAGATTGTTGGTGCATTCAGTTACATGTGCTAAATCTTAATATGTACTGATTTAATCGTGGTGTTGATGTTTGACAAACGGTTTGACCATTGTTTGACAATGGGTTGATCATATGGTTGACATGAGTTTGACCATATGAGGAGATATCTTATGGGGAGATTGGTGAAACAATCAGCCTCAGATCAAGGGTGACCAAGCTTGAGTGAGACTCGAGGGAAAGCCCAAGTTTGGGGTACTTGGAATGAAAAGTCCAAGCATGGGTCTTGGCAATGGTAAAGTCCAAGTCATGGATACTTGACAATTAGAAAGTCCAAACATGGGTACTTGACAAGGAAAGTCCAAAGGTGTAGTCTTGGCGACATAAGTCCAAGTGTGTAGTCTTGGCAATGTAAAGTCCAAGTGAACTTTGACAGTGAAAGTCCAAGTATAGATGCTTGGCAATTGGGAAGTCCAAGGGTGTAATATTGGCAGCGTAAAGTCTAAGCATGTAGTCTTGGTTGTGTTAAGGCAATCTCTTGCCGTAATATGGTTTTGATGGTGTGGCAAAGGGTTTAAGTTAGGTTGTTATTGTGATTTGATATGTGCATTGAAGTCGTGCAGGGCTTAGTAATTCGCACATGGAGCCGTGGCGAGTTTCACATCTCATGACTCGTGCCTTGAGTCGGTGAAGGATAGCTTTACGGAAGTCGTGCGCTTGGAGCATCTGAGGGACCGCCGGACGAGGAGCTTGGAGTGAAGCCGGAGGAAGTAGACTTCGAGGCAAGAGACGCGAAGGAGCATTGCAGAGCCGTGCGCCTGATGCTGCCGAGGGACGTGGCCGCGAACGAAGAGAACTTCGAAGGCGAGGGACTCCGAGGGATGAGAGTGAGCGATTGTAACCCGGGAAGGGTAGCTCTTAGGTGAAACTTGGCCATTTTGGCCAAGTGTCGGATGGTTTTCAGACACGGTCATTGTCATGTCATGGCGGTCAGCTCTCAATCGATGGGTCGATCGGTAGTATAAAACCGTTTAGTGCTTAGCGATCATTGTATGGGTAGCGGATCGGTGATGTCGGCAATGATGGTGCCGAGGAATGGCGGTCGGTGTGGCTGCGAACGCAGAAGAATGGAGTCGACTCCATTGAGCACTCGACTGATCGAGTATCAGTCGACTGATGGTAAGATCAGTCGACTGATGCCAATACCGTTGGATGGAATCCAATGTGGAAAGCGGCCATTATTGGGCAACAGCTACGGGATCAGTCGACTGATCGAGGGCATCAGTCGACTGATCCTGTGTCAACGGGAAGAAACCCTCTTCCTCTATAAAAAGGAAGGGGGTGGGGGTTTGGGAGGCTAATGCTTATGCTCTAATACTCTCCCAAGTTCCCTAAAGCTCTCCATCCTCTTACTCAAGCTTATTTCCATTATATTTATAAGAGGAGTGTTTTTGTGTAAAGAGGTTACCTCCACCTAGCTTTGTGCAAAGGAGAGATCTAGTGGATAGATTGCGGAGTGATTCACCGTGGACGAATCGGACCGTGGATTAGCGGCGTAGCTGTGAACCACGTTACATCTCGTGTTTGTATTGCTTGTCTATCTTCTGTGTTGTCTTTATTTGTATTTGTATATTCCTCTTGCGCTAACGTTTTGTAGACGAGTAAAATACGACATCAAACGAACGAGGGCTATTCACCCCCCTCTAGCTGGCCAATCGATCCCCAACAAGTGGTATCAGAGCAAGGTTGCTTGTCACCGGACTAACCGCCGCAACAAGCTCTACATCTCAAATGGATGGCTCAAACATCCACCCACCGAAGTTCGACGGCGAATTCTCTTGGTGGAAAAAGAGAATGGAGGTATTCTTCGAAACCGACTTTGAAATTCTATTAATAATGGAAAACGGTTTTGAGTTGCCTAGGAACGAAAATGGGGAGCCATTGGAGAAATCAAGGTGGAGCAAGAGGCAAAGAGAAGAATATTTGGCAAATTCAAAGGCCAAGCACCACCTATACAATGTACTCCCCAACAAGAAGTCAATAGGATAGGGGAATGTTCTAGTGCTAAGGAGATGTGGAAGAAGCTAGTTGAACTTCATGAAGGCACTTCGGAAGCCAAGCTAGCAAGAAGGGATCTCCTCCGCTCCCAACTATCAAATATTAAGCTTGAAAAGGGAGAAAAGGTAACTTCCCTACATTCTAGATTTAAAGAAATATTAATTGGGCTAACAAGTGTAGGAGAAAAGCTCTCCAACTGGGATATGGTAATGAAGGCCATAGATGCCTTTCCCCGGTCCTCAGGATGGAGCTCTATGGTGGATTCGTTTTACATCTCCAAGAACTTGGAAGTAAGTACCTTGGAGGAATTTTTCTCAACAATGGAGCTCCACAAAACTAGGCTTGAAGGAATACAAGAAGAGCCTAGAATTCAACCCTCAAGAGGAGTAGCCTTGATGGCAAATAAGGGGAAGAAGAAGATAGAGATCCCCTCCTCCGATGATGATGAAGCCTACATGGTAAGGAAGGTAAGGCGTGCATTTAAGAATTTTAGATTTGATAAATCTCATGATAGGAATAGAAGACCAAGGGGGAAGATCATTTGTTACAATTGTCAAGGGGAGGGACACATAAGGGACAATTGTCCCCTCCTAAACAAGAGCAAAGAGGAAAGGAAAAAGAAGGAAGAAAAGAAGAAGAAGAAGGGGAGCAAGAAGAAAAAGGAAGAAGAAAAGAAGGCCAAGGAAAGAGGAAAAGTCATGGCTCTCAAAGCAAAGACATGGGATGACCTTGCTTCCTCATCCTCATCCGAAGAAGAAGAGCATGTCTATTCCAACCTAGCACTAATGGCTCTTCATGACTCGGATTGCTCCTCCTCCTCCTCAAATGAAGAATCAAGCTCAAGTGGAGAGAGCTCAAGTGAAGGGGGAGCTTCTACATCCTCCTCATCCGAAGAAGAAGAAGACATGGAAACTATGGTAACGAATGCCTCTCCTAAGAAAATAGTTTCCATAATTTCTAGTTTAACTAGGGACTTATTTGGAATGAAAAAGAAAAATAAAAGCATGCTTGATCAAATTAAGGCATTAGAAAATAAGCTAGAAAATGCATGCTTAAATAATAATGATATTTCTTCTAGCTTAAATGATGCATGTTCACATGACTATATGCCTTTGGATGTTAATGATGCATGCATAGAGGAAAATAAAGCTTTAAGGGAAAAGGTAGACTATTTGACAAAAGCCCTAGAGAAATTCACTATTGGCTCCAACACATTGAACATGATTATAGGGAGCCAAAGGGCAAGCTTCAACAAAAAGGGCCTAGGATACAAAGAAAAGAAAAATGAAAAGGCCTATAAATGCCTAATTGCTAGGGGACAAGATAAGAAGAAAGTAATAGCTAGGAAATGGATCCCCAAGGAATACTTAGTGAACCCAATAGGAAAGAACTTATTTTGGGTTCCAAAATCCATCCTTAAGGGTTAGGAAAACCCTAGGGTAATCAACCATATGGAATTGACCTATATCATATTTTGGTTGACTTAGGATGGCGGGACAACATTTTTAGAATAGTGTTGGGTGATGATTTTTGGGGATTTGACGCCGCTAGAGGGGGGGTGAATAGCGATGTGCCCGTAGGAAGATGGAAATCGTTCGCGATCGTCTCTACAAAACTCGTTATGCGCAGCGGAATAGAAATAATAAAAGAAATAACAAAAAGATACAATAACGAACACAAGGATATAACGTGGTTCGGAACCGAACGGTTCCTACTCCACGGATCGAGCTCTAAAGAGCCCTAGTGATGCACACGCACTCACTAATCACAAATACTCCTTCTCGACACAAGTCGGAGGTGGAGAAACCTCTTACAATAAGATTACAACAATAATCTAAATACAACAAGCAAATATAAGAAGAAATACAACAAGAGAAGTAAAGAACACTTTACAAAAACTCTTTAGAAGCTTGCTTGTTGATTGCCTTGGACTAGCACTGATTTGCGTGAAATCGCTTCAAAACGCTCCAAGAAAATCGGTTAAAAAACCCTCCCGTCCGAGCTCCTTTTATCCTTGCGCTGACTGGATTTCCGCCCATCACCGACGCCATAAGTCACCGATCGATGATAATCGCTGTCGTGAGACAACGGCTCGATCCACGCCGAAAAACTCCAACGGATCTCTTGCGATCGCCAACATTGGCGATCGCTCGTAGTCGATCGCCAATCGGCCACGGCTACGAGCATTCTACTACCGAACTAGCGGTGAACTAGCCGATCATCGACCCTTAACGATCGATTGCCATCACGCTATCGATCGATTCGAATGACCGATCGCAGAGCGATTCCAGCTCTTAAATGGCGGTCGAACTCAAGTCGACTCACATGGTAATGGCGCCATAATGTCAGTCGACTGCCAACCTCAAAGATGAGGTTTTAACCCAAGTATGGTGCCCCCATACTTGCTAGACCACCCTTAGCCTAGACCTAAGCCTTCTAGCCACCTCCATCAGCCTCACGCCTCTCGGATCCCTCCAAGTCATCCATGACTTGTTCATCCATCGCGCTAGCCTCCAGGTGCTTCCCTCGGCTATGTCATGCTAACGGTGTCTACACCGCCAAGACTCCGCTTGGACTTTACGCCGCCAACCATTGGTCTTATGCTGCCAAGACTCCCGCTTGGACTTTACGCTGCCAATATTAAACCCTTGGACTTCTCAAATGCCAAGACTCAAGCTCGGACTTTCCCTTGCCAACCCATGATGGAATTTCCATGCCAAGACCATACTTGGACTTTCCTTGCCAACCCATGTTGGACTTTTCATGCCAAGACCATGCTTGGACTTTCCTTGCCAACCCATGTTGGACTTTACATTGCCAAGACCCATGCTTGGACTTTTACATTGCCAAGACCCATGCTTGGACTTTTCATGTGCCAAGTGTCCCACTTGGACTTTTCATGCCAAGTACTCAAGACTTGGACTTTACCAAATGCCAAGTGTTCCACTTGGACTTTCCCATGACAATTACATTGTCATATGTTTTTGTCGAAACATCAAAACATCACTCGAGTCAAACTCGAGTCCTGGTCAATCGTGACCTGAGCCGATTGCACCAACAATCTCCCCCTTTTTGATGTTTGACAAAAACCAAACAAATCATTTGAGTTAGACCACTAACTCAAATCTCTTACCAATTATCCCAAATTAGTAAACACTCTCCAAATGTTCTCCCCCAAACATTCTCCCCCTTTTTGACTAACATCAAAAAGGTTATCTCTCCAAGGAGGTCAATGTCTCATGTCCCAATGAGATCTTACAATCTCCCCCTTTTTGACCTAAAAATATCTAGGATGCCTACCATCGTCCTAGTGATAAGTCCCATATCACTCAAGAGAGGCAATCCTATTCACTCTCCCAATTTCCAAATTGGGTATCAAAAACCCATCAATTTTCCCAATTGATGATACTCTCCCAATTAACTTCTCCTCTTCAAGGAGAAAAATACATCCATCATCCCAAGATGGATACCTCCCCCTAAAGGCTTGCTCCCCCTTGATCATTGCACCAATAATGTCCTTGGGAAGCCCCTAAGCCAATAGGAACTCTAAACCATCAAAATTAAGGTTCTAAGTTCAACATAGAACTTTCACTCACCCTAAATTTGATACTTTGACCTAACACAACTCCTAATCCATATCCAATAAATTTTCACCCTTTATAATGCTTCCTAAAGCATATCCTAGGGTTAGGAGTGATTAGGAACCTTTTCCATAGCTGAACACGGGCTAAACAAACCTTGTTAACCCAAAATCAGACCTGGAAGTCGACTCCTGATAGTAATCATCGCCACTCACATCATCGATCGCCAGCAGGCGTCGATCGATAATCAAAATCTCGATTTTCAGCTATCAGAAATGAATTTTGGAAATTCATAAATAATTATACGTAATTTGAAAAATCGTGAAAATTCATACGTATAATACTTATGACACACACAATGGGTGAAAAATATTTGAAAATTATTTTACCCATAAAATAGTGAGTTTGATACAAAACTCAAAACCATTGAAATTTTCAATGTTTTGGCCCTATTTTGTATCAACTTCATCAATGGTGATTGCTATCAAAAGATAGACTTCACTAAGGTTTTTCAAAATGATTTTAAAATGTTTTCAAAACCTTATTTTGGATCATATTCCTTGGGCTCTATGTACATGACTTGTACACATGCTTTCCTAATGATCCACAAATCATATAAGATGAGTTTTAGTTCATCTAGATGCAAACACTATGCACCTTGAACTTAACTCATATCCTAGCATCTCACATGTATCTAGGGTGTATAAATACACATACATGTCAATTGGATGTCAGATGTGGGTTTTGGTTCATTTAATCTAGGGTTTCATGCATTTTTCTAAGGCAACCCTACTTGATTCCCTTATAAATGGAACTCCAAGTCATGCCATTGTCCTTAAATCAATTTCAATCAAATTATCTTAAATGCATGAGTGATTATGGCATTAGAGATGATATAGATAAACACATGCTCATAATCATGATGTCATGGCATAATATGAAATCTAAAAACACATGACATTTAAAACCTTAATCCTAAACATGAACATGACATATAAAATCATAGAACTAGGCATGATGTCATGACATGGCATATGGCAATCAAGGCATGGCATATAAAATATATAGGTATAGTAATACCTAAATTTTAATATTAATTGCCATTTGATATGGTTAGATATATTTTGCCATATTATCATTAATCTCCCTAGTATGCCAACAACCCAAAATGGCACACTAACACTCTAAACCCTAATTGTGCCAATTCGACCATTTTATCAAGCTTCTCAAATAATATTGGCACACCCTAAACTCTTTTAGGATGATAATTCAAATCTATTTCCAAGGTATCCATAACCTTGAAAATAACCTAAAGTGCCACCTTTGCCATGGTTGAGTTAACTACCCATCCATTTAAGGTTGGCACACCTTAAACTCTTTTAGCGTGAATCAATCACGCTCTTAGGAACCCAAAACCGATTTGAGCTCCTAGGGTTAATTAGGTATTCCTTAGGGATAACCTCCCTAGATACCTTCCTAATGACCCTCCTAGGCTTGTTAGCCTTGGTCATTTGGGTCTTACCTAGGTTGACTCTAGGGGTAACTCCCCTTGCAACCTTCTTAGTGGCCACCCTAGGTTTCCTAGAAACCCTAGCCACTAGGCACAACCCTTGGTCAACTCTAGGGATGACTTCCCTATTGACCTTAGTCTTCCTAGACCTAGTTTGTGTTCCATAATCAAATGGAACACTATGGTAAGCCACCTTAGGCTTAGGTTTTTGACCCAAACCCTTCTTGCCTTTGGTTGACTTTAGTCTTTTAGGTCCTACTTGTTGACTTTGATTATTTGACCTAAAAGTTTGACCAATTGACCTTTGCATTTGATTTTGCATAATGTTGAGGGTCTTTTCAAGTTTTTCAAGCCTTGACCTCAAGGCTTGATTTTCCTTTTCTAATATCTCAATTTTTGATTTTTCATTTTCTCTTGAGATATTTCTATTTCTAGGCATATGTCTAGATTTCTTAGCATTAAAGCCTAGATGTTCTCCTATTTTCTTAATGCTTTTCTTAGGTAATATATTTTTAGGGACATTAGTCCCAAATTTCTTCTTATTTCCTAAGTGAACACTCTTAGCACCTAAACAAAAGTATTTATTTCTATTAGCATGCTTTTCATGGCAAATTGCAAGAGAATTAAAATTCCTAGCATGCTTTTGACTTTTAAATTTTGAAGATGCATTATTGAAATATACCTTAGGGTTTGCCTTGGAGGCTCCCCCTACATGTATAGCTCCTTCTTGGGTCTTTTTGCTCCCCCTAGGACATTGATTTGATAATGCCCTGAATTGCACTTGAAGCAAATGACTTGCTTCTTGCTTTTCTTGGCATTGGGAACTTCATTGACCTTTGGAACCGGTTGAGCCTTCTTGACCCTTTTTGGACACTTACTCTTGTAGTGTCCGGATTCCCTACACTCAAAACAAATGATATGAATTTTATTTGAACCTTGAGTGTTTGAGTTACCTAGGGTATTTGTGGTGGTGGGTGCCGAAGTTGGAGCTTCTCCATCTTGTCGCTCCGTAGTGGAGATCCTTTCCTCGCCCTCAATCCTAGAAGTAGATGCTTCTTCCACCTCTTCTACTTCTTCTTTCTCCGATTCGGAAGTTGACTCCATCTCAACTTCCGATTCCTCACTCTCACTTGAAGATAAGCTCTCCTCTTCATCCTCCTTGTCTTCTTGGATTGAATGAGGCTCTTCATGGAATTTTGCCAATATGTTCCATACCTCTTTGGCGTCTTTACAATCCCCATAGTCACATAGGCTACACAAGATGTCATTAGGAATTAAATCAAATATAAATTTGATTACCTTCTTATTTTTCTTGAATTGTCGTAGTTGTTCTTCACTCCATTTCTTCTTCTTGAGACATTCTCCCTTTGGTCCCTTAGGATATTCAAATCCTTCCATCAAGGCGGACCATTCCTCAAGGTCTCTCATCATCAAAAACTCTTCAATTCTTGCCTTCCAAGAATTGAAACCTTCTCGTCCATAGAATGAATAAGGGACCGGTGTGTTAATGTCCCATCCTAATTTCCCTTCCATCTTCACCCTCTAGCTTTTTGTCTAAGCTCCCGGCAGTTAGTCCGTAGAAGAGCCCGGGGCTCTGATACCAATTTTTGGGGATTTGACGCCGCTAGAGGGGGGGTGAATAGCGATGTACCCGTAGGAAGATGGAAATCGTTCGTGATCGTCTCTACAAAACTCGTTATGCGCAGCGGAATAGAAATAATAAAAGCAATAACGAAAAGATACAATCACGAACACAAGGATATAACATGGTTTGGAATCGAACGGTTCCTACACGGATCGAGCTCTAAAGATCCCTAGTGATGCACACGCACTCACTAATCACAAATACTCCTTCTCGACACAAGTCGGAGGTGGAGAAACCTCTTACAATAAGATTACAATAATAATCTAAATACAACAAGCAAATATAAGAAGAAATACAACAAGAGAAGTAAAGAACACTTTACAAAAACTCTTTAGAAGCTTGCTTGTTGATTGCCTTGGACTAGCACTTGAAAGCCCTGATTTGCAGCAACAAATCGCTTCAAAACGTCCAAGAAAATCGATTGCAAAAGCCCTCCCGTCGAGCTCCTTTTATCCTTGCGCGCGACCTAGATTTCCGCCCATCAGTTGACTGCCATAAGTCACCAGTCGACTGATGCCACTGTTGTCGTGAGACAACGACTCGATCCACGCTGGAAAAACTCCAACGGATCTCTGGCGCCGATCGCCAACATTGAGCCGATCGCTGCCGCGTAGTCGATCGCTATCGGCTACGAAGCATTCTGCTCGCGTGAACTAGCGATCGCCGACGGCCTGCGATCATTGCCGTGAGACATCGCTTCGATCGTCGAGCCGATCGCCGAGCGAGCCAGCTCTTAAACGGCAGTCGAACTCAAGTCGACTCACGGCAGTCGAACCGGCCATAATGCCAGTCGACTGCCAACCTCAAAGATGAGGTTTTAACCCAAGTATGGTGCCCCCATACTTGCTAGACCACCCTTAGCCTAGACCTAAGCCTTCTAGCCACCTCCATCAGCCTCACGCCTCTCGGATCCCTCCAAGTCATCCATAACTTGTTCATCCATCGCGCTAGCCTCCAGGTGCTTCCCTCGGCTATGTCATGCTAACGGTGTCTACACCGCCAAGGCACATTGGACTTACGCCGCCAAGACTCCACTTGGACTTTACACCGCCAACCATTGGTCTTATGCTGCCAAGACTCCCGCTTGGACTTTACGCTGCCAATATTAAACCCTTGGACTTCTCAAATGCCAAGACTCAAGATTGGACTTTCCCTTGCCAACCCATGTTGGACTTTCCATGCCAAGACCATGCTTGGACTTTCCTTGCCAACCCATGTTGGACTTTTCATGCCAAGACCATGCTTGGACTTTCCTTGCCAACCCATGTTGGACTTTACATTGCCAAGACCCATGCTTGGACTTTTACATTGCCAAGACCCATGCTTGGACTTTTCATGTGCCAAGTGTCCCACTTGGACTTTTCATGCCAAGTACTCAAGACTTGGACTTTACCAAATGCCAAGTGTTCCACTTGGACTTTCCCATGACAATTACATTGTCATATGTTTTTGTCGAAACATCAAAACATCACTCGAGTCAAACTCGAGTCCTGATCAATCGTGACCTGGGCCGATTGCACCAACAATGATAACGTGCCTATAAATAGATAATAATGCTTAAATCATGATGATTAATGTAATTGCTATGTATGTTTGAAATCATGATTTATGATTTTAATATTTGGCACGTAATCATGAGAAATAGGGTTGAATCATGCTTTAGGTGATACTTTGTTTATTATCATCATATAATACCTAATGCATGATTATTATTTAATGAATACATGTATTTCATGATCATAATGTAAAATTAATTCATATATGTCATTATGATCATGTAGGTTGTTGGGTTGATACTTAACCATGATAGAATTGCATGAATACAAGGGTTAAGTATATACAAATACCCCGTAGGATGCATCTCACACTCACTATAGGCTAACTTGATTGCAAACTTAGCATGGGTGAGATGTTAGGATGATACAAATGTCCACTAGTGCCTATAGCATTTAGATGGTTATTTAAAGTATCAAAATAGCAATAATAGACTAATCATGGGGAAGACTTATGTTTAATTCATAGACATATTGCCCAAAGATCATGGTTGGATATTTCATATGTTTTCAAAACAATTTCTTAATATAAAATCTATGTATTCATGTTTTGAAACAATTCAAAGCAAGACTAGGTGTTAAAATGGATACTCTTATGATCAAAAACTTAGTAGTTTTTAAAGCTTATGGATTTTTGGCAAATACATGGAAATATAATGATTTTTCATGAAAACATATTTTTCACTGATAGATATACTTAAAAGAAATGTGTTCCCCAAATTTCATGATTTTTTGAATTTTCTGGAATTTTTAACGCATTTCTAAAATTCGGTCCAGATCGAAATCCGCAGTGTGATCGGTAGTCCGAACGATCGTGATGACCTGAATATCAGACCAGTAAAGGCTGAATTCTGATTTTTTGTGGTATTTTCTTTCTATTAGACTTGATGCCATGTGTTTTTAACTTAGTGTTAATCTTTTTGATGGTGTCAAAGGGGGAGAAATAATTATGTTTAAGTAAATTGTGATAGGGGGAGAAAATTTGTATGAGGAGTTTCATGGGTTAAGGGGGAGTTGCATGTTGCTATATCATGTTTTATGTTTACATGCTTTCTTACCTTAGAAATTTTTATCAAATGTTTTTACCTAACTTAAACGGATTGCCACACATCAAAAAGGGGGAGATTGTTAAGGCAATCTCTTGCCGTAATATGGTTTTGATGGTGTGGCAAAGGGTTTAAGTTAGGTTGTTATTGTGATTTGATATGTGCGTTGAAGTCGTGCAGGGCTTAGTAATTCGCACATGGAGCCGTGGCGAGTTTCACATCTCATGACTCGTACCTTGAGTCGGTGAAGGATAGCTTTGCGGAAGCCGTGCGCTTAGAGCATCCGAGGGACCGTCGGACGAGGAGCTTGGAGTGAAGCCAGAGGAAGTAGACTTCGAGGCAAGAGACGCGAAGGAGCATTGCAGTCGTCGCGATGCCGAGGACGTGGTCGCGAAGAGAACTTCGGCGAGGACTCGAGGATGAGTGAGCGATTGTAACCCAGAATGGTAGCTCTTAGGTGAAACTTCGCCATTTTGCCAAGTGTCGGATGGGTTTCCGACACGATCGCCATGTCATGGCAGCGATCGCTTCTCGAGTCGATGGGTCGATCGATTGGTATAAAACTAGTTTAGTGCTTGGCGGTTGGCACTATGGATCGGATCGGTGATGTCGATAGCGATCGCGAATGGGAATGATCGTGATGGCACTGTGCACGGGCACAGAATGGAGTCGACTCCATTGAGCACTCGACTGATCGAGTATCAGTCGACTGAGGGTAAGATCAGTCGACTGATGCCAATACCGTTGGATGGAATCCAACGTGGAAAGAGGTCGTTATTGGGCAACGGCTACGAGATCAGTCGACTGATCGAGGGCATTAGTCGACTGATCCTGTGTCAACGGGAAGAAACCCTCTTCCTCTATAAAAAGAAAGGGGGTGGGGGTTTGGGAGGCTAATGCTTATGCTCTAATTCTCTCCCAAGTTCCCTAAAGCTCTCCATCCTCTTACTCAAGCTTATTTCCATTATATTTGTAAGAGGAGTGTTTTTGTGTAAAGAGGTTACCTCCACCTAGCTTTGTGCAAAGGAGAGATCTAGTGGATAGATTGCGGAGTGATTCACCGTGGACGAATCAGACCGTGGATTAGCGGCGTAGCCGTGAACCACGTTACATCTCGTGTTTGTATTGCTTGTCTATCTTCTGTGTTGTCTTTATTTGTATTTGTATATTCCGCTTGCGCTAACGTTTTGTAGACGAGTAAAATATGACATCAAACGAACGAGGGCTATTCACCCCCCTCTAGCCGGCCAATCGATCCCCAACGGGTTGCATAAGTCCAATGTTTGGCGGCATAAAGTCCAAGTGTTTGTCATGGTGGCATAAGTCCAAATGTACCTTGGAAAAGTAGACCCATTTAGCATTACAATAGTCGATGGAAGCATCTGAAAGCTAGCGTATGAATAAATAAGTCATGGAGGGCTTAGAGGGATCCGATAGGCGTGAGGCTGATAGAGATAGCTAGAAGGCTTAGGTCTAGGTTAAGGGTAGTCTATCAAGTATGAGGGGATCATAATTGAGTTAAACCTCATGTTTGAAGTTTATCAGTCGACTAGGGTTACAGACCAGTCGACTGGCTGAGTGTTTGACATTTAGCAGCTTAGTCAACTTGGATCAGTCGACTGAGATTATGATCAATCGACTGATCAAGTAGTTGACTGAGCTTCAACTACTCGGGTGGAGCTCTAGCAGTCAACTGCCATTATAGGCAGTCGACTGGCCTTGAGCAGTCGACTGCCATAGATGTCAGTCGATTGGTTTAAGCAATGACGAGCACAGAAGCTCTGGTAGTCGACTACGGCGTGATCGATTCGGGTAAGGGCAATGATCACCAGAATCTATCAAATGCCAACATGGATTAAGTTCGTTGTGAGACAATGACACTGTAGGCAGTCGACTGGTGCTTTTGGCCAGTCGACTACCAAATGGAAATCCAAGTCATGCGGAGGCATAAAAGGAGCTCGACGGGGAGGATTTCGACAGTGATTTTTGGGGTGATTTTGAAGTGGAGGTGATGTTGTATTCCAGACCTTTAAGAGCAATCCAAAGTAATCAACAAGCAAGTAGTCAAATGTTTTTTGTGTAAAGTTTTCTTTACTTGTATTTGCTTATTGCTCAGTATACTTGTTGTATTTCTTGTATTACTATTTTAATCATCTTGTAAGAGGTTTCTCCACCTCCGGAGTGTTTTTCGAGAAGGAGAGGTTTATTAGTGGTGGTGTGCATCACTAGAGTTCACTTGAGCTCGATCCATGAAGTAGGAACCCTAGGTTTCAGACCATGTTATATCCTTGTATTGTGCTTGTATTATTGTTTTCATTTGTTATTTGTATTTGAATTCCACTGTGCTAACAATAATTGTAGACAAGCACGCGATCAAAAGAAAAGAAATTACGAAATCGCTATCCCCCCCTCCTCTAACGACATCCGATCCTCAACAGAATGGACATGAGTCAGTTACGTGGTATGGACATTGACAGATACGATAGACAACCATCTCTTGTATAGTATAAAAGGAAAAACTAAACTATTGAGATTGACTGCTGACGTACTGATTCAATGCCACTTGCCCGATGAGAGATTTCAATTCCTCCAATTAATACTTTAGGCTTTGATGTTCAGTGCCCGAATCATATGTCTGATTGAAGCCTCCAAGCTATGAAAAATAAGGATCTATGTTTTTTATTAAAGTAATCTCCTGGTCTTACCTGAAACACTAATAATTAATATCAAAGTCACAAAAAATATACATGATGAAATACATGGATACACAAGAAATAAAAGAACCAAAGCACCCCACATTTTTTTTTCCAATTTTTGTGACCACCATGGAAAAAAAATTAAATGAAAAATATTTAAAATTGAAAACGTGGCCTAAACGATGGAGTTTGGCCGAAATAGGTCGTTATTCATGGCAAAGCCGTGAGTATTAGTCTCCATACCCTAATACATCTATCTGTCAAATTTGAAGGCAAACAAAAATACTAACCATTTCATTGGTAGAAAAATAAAATAAAATAAAACAAGAAACATCCTAATTCTACCAAGCATCATTACACTCCCCGACAATAGTGCTAAAATTTGATAGACGATGTGTCATTTCACAGTTACAAATTAGAATTTATAAGTAACTGAACTCCCTCTACACTAATGTAGCATAGAGATGACTCTGGTCGTCTCCCAACGAGCGTAATCGGTAGAGTGGTTTCCTTGGGATTGCTTCGTTATTGCTTTTGATTTTCCTATAGGATTTTGGGGGGGGGGGGGGTTGGGATAGAAATTTTAAACCTAGTTAATGAAAGATAGGTAATAAAAACTCTAACATAACAATGCAAATAATTAAAACATTCACTAAGTAAACAATGCAGAAATTTCAACAAACAAGTTATGTGCAGTAATTAAAGGAACAAAAATTGTAAGGAGAATTTAAACCAAACACCTAACGTGCATACCCAAAATTAAGATAAACTAAATCAACCAAATGTAAGGGGAATTACACCAAATATTTGACATGCAGAGAAATAAATCTAGGCTAAAACAAGAAGATAAAAAATTGATCTCTCCTCGGTGGAATGGTGGCGATACAATGAAGGTGGGAACCCTCTGAGCCCTCAAGGTGGATGGTGGCGATCGATGTTGTGGATGGCGTTGCTCCTCTTCGAATATGTAGAGGAGAGGTAGATGGACTCCCTTTTACCAAACCCAGAGGAAGGGAGGTCAACGATGATGAATACAGCATGGGCAGAACCTCTCTCAATCGAGAGAGGAGGTGCGAAGCAGCTGCTAGTGAAGGGAAGAAGAGATAGGAGAAAAACCCTTGAAACCCCATAGCTTGCTCTCGATCACGCCCACGACCATGCCAAAAGGCATGGCTTCGACCGCGCTGTGCTCGTCACTTGGCATGGTCATGCAATTATAGAATGACCTGGTCATGCAATTATAGAACGACCTGGTTGTGCCAGGCCCTGGTCAGCCTGGCATGGTCATGCCAAAAAGGCACGACCAGGTCGTGCCTGGCACTAGTGTGCTCTAAATTTCCTCAATTTGATCTTCCAAATGCCCTACAAAATAAAGTATAAACCAAATTAGTGTTAAGGACATCAAATTAGCATGTATTTGTCTTAAGGCACTAAAACGATCCATATTCATAAAACATGATAAATACATCGAATTAATCATACGAATGGATCAAAACATTGAGGAATGAATACAAATATCATATATAAAAAGTGAGTAATCAACTCCCCCACATTTATTCTTAATGTCTTATGCTAGTAAACAAAATTAACTAGTTAGAAATTTGTGAAAAAAGTTACCTAGGATTGTCAATTCTTAAAGACTCAAGCATTCATGAACTCAAATCTTATACAAGTTAACAAACATGGTAACTTCAATCTATTCTGAATAAACTAAGAATGACTAAGTCTCACAAGGTAAGTGGTGGTAGCTCTCACTCTTATGTACATATATTCGTGGAGTTCACTCGAACTACTTATAGTTTATGCACTACCATATGTTTGCTTCCCTTCTAATCTTCACCACTATTATATACATAAGAATGTATAATCTTTGAAGGCTTATTAGGAATGTAAGGGAAACATGAGTAAAAGTAAATGATGGTATATGTGCAGAAAAAGAAATGAAAGAGATAAAGAAAAAGATTAAAGTAATGGTGGTAGATATGGGAATATTGAAATGCTACATAGATGAGTACAATAAAGCATTGCCTCAAAAATTTTCATTCAAGCTAGCTTTTTACAAACCAATAAACATGTAAAGAACCCTTATGACTTTGTACAATACAAATCCACTCATGATATACAATGAATCTATCAATGGTTGCAATAAGGGATGTCCATCATAAAAAAAAAATACTATCACACAAATAAAAAATGACATAACATTTCAAAAAAAAAAATCCCATTGCCTTTGTTGCTTTGCCCAAATCTTTATTTTTTTTATTTTTTTATTTTTTTTTCAACTTCTTTTTCAGCTATTTTTTCCCACAATTTTTTTTCATGACATGTAGTGTTCTTTCCTTTGCTCAATTTGTCAAGCTCAGCTAAAAAAAAAAAAACATGGCTCGCTCATGGTGATCAAGCACAGCTTGTCTATGCTTCCACTAAACACTTCTGAGTTATTCATCTCCCCACACTTAAATTTTTGTCCGTCTTAGGCAAAACACTCATCATGAAACATCCAAGTATTCCACATCCAGAAGAAAAATGAGGAATAAACAAATAGAAGCAGGAAGATATATAACAAATGATAAGAATATTGTTCAGTAAGCATGTTACAATAAATGAGACAATAGAAATAACTGAAGTGGCCTTCAGAATAATCATGCAAACCTATGGTTGTGTGGTCTCGAAAGAATCAAATCAAGTTCTAGAGTTATAATAACCACAAATGCACCACACACAAATAAGAAAAATAGGCTCAATTCTCACTAGGTAAACAATTATTAAAACTCAATTCATTAACACATAATTCATTACCAAGAAGTAACCACATGTAATAAAATAATCCATTCATGACAATCAATCTCAAAACTAGATGATCAAATTTAACTAGCTTTCACGAATTCTAAAAAGATATAAAGGAATGCATAGGGAATTTATCTCAAAACACGACAAAATAAAAACTTAACAACTAAAATAAAAACATACAAAGTAAAAGAAACATATATACAAAGAAAAAGAAAAGAGATGAGATGGAGCAAACTCCCCTAAGGTCATGGCTGTTGGAGAAGATTCAGGAGTAATATCCACACAGATAGTGGAGTGCTCCAAAATAATCCTTTCTCGATAGTTGAAGACAGTACATATTCAACATCCATGTGGGTGTGGGATGGTATGAGTGGAAGCGAGTGCCTTCTTCATATGGTTAGAATAGTGTTACATTGCCCCCTCAAATATAATCATCTCATTGTATGTTTCCTCTGACAATCAGAGGTGATTTACCAAAATTTTCAAGCTTAAGGGTTGGATTATTGCATGGAATGTCAAGGCCTTCATCAACAAAATTCTTGGAGACTCCGACTCTAATGGAAGTGCCCAGTCTTGGGGCCTTTAGCTATCCATCACTCCTTTGTTAGGTTGGCAATTCTGGGCGTTGCAATCTAGCAGTCGCTCCTCTTCTTTAGAACATGCATACTCTAACAAATCAAGAAGAACATCTAAATTTAGATCCTGTAGTTGCTCAACTGAAGGAATCAACTCTGAGGGTGCTGCTTCTTTTGTAGTATCTTCAATAAAACTACAAGCAAATTCAGTTGGCAACTCATCAATAGTATCATTCTGTCACGCCCCGAGAGCATGCCGAGTCGAAAATCAAACGGACATCATCTCCCCTGTACATGGCAATATTTCTGGTTAATACAAGGCTCGTAGGCCCACAATAACAACATAACATATAAAGTAAATACAACAACTACTCAAAGCAAAGCGGAAACATAATACAACAAGCTACACACATGCATACCGGTATGACTAACACATCACAACAACACGAAACCTCGACAAAATCTGAATCTATAACATAGTATATTACGAAAACTCCAAATACATAACACAATGTACGGAAAGCCCAAAACAAATATGGGAGCCTCGAAGGTGAGATGAGATGTCAGCCAGCGGTGCTCCAAGCCATCACGAAGACTTCTACCTGTTACCTGGGTGACAGAAAAACCCAGGGTCCGTGGTGGTTGTGAGTAAAACTCAACAGGTAATAGTAAAACATGTATATATGTAATATCACATGTATTTCAACAACATAATCTAGAGGTACAACAGGTATATCAGCATAGTATATAAATACAAGCATATACTGTCTAACCAAATGAACAACGCAAAATGCAGAGATACCTGAAAGTCTGCTATGCTACTCTGATCCAACCTGATCATATATCCAACATATATATATAACAGGAAGAGTAATATCAACTCATAATCTATTCATGCTACAGGTCAAGGTATCTAATGGTCTGTTCAACACATATACAAGTAACCGACACAACCGTATAAAAAATGCAAGAAGCATGCATGAATATGATGTACACCCAAATGCAGCAAGCATAGTACAATCAAATGCAACATCACAATAAGCATATATATATATAGACTGCATCTATATATAGATTAATCTCACAATAAGCATATATATATATATATATATATATATGGTAATATGCAAAGCGTCATAAGATACGGTAATGCAACATGCATGGTCATGCCTGCTCACCCCTACTCGCTACCACGACCCCAGTGTGGCTTAGGTGGCACGACATGACAACTGTCCCAACTCACACCAACCACTGCTCTAGAGTGGCCGAGTGGGCAGTATGATCAAGTAGCATATGAGCGTAAAGAGCTCGCTATACAACGGGGGTCCCTGCTGCTGGCCACTCCGACTAACACTACCAATGAGTGGTTGAGTACCACACACCCAGGATAACTGCACGCAACTCCAACTACCACCGTCTATAGTGGTAGAGTGCGGCACAACAGATGCTCTGCCCTCACACCAGTTACTCCTTGGGGAGTGCTCTGGGAGGCAAGATGACTGACGACTCTCTCAACCCCAAGGGAGACTATGTCGTCAGAATGCATGCAAATGACATGAGTATGCTGTCACACGTATAACCATCTACCACAGACTCTCTGTTCAACAAAGAGTCGTACCCATCTGATCAATACACTCTCTATCCTATAGAGAGTCGTACTCAACTGATCGACGGACTCTCTATCCTGTAGAGAGTCGTACTCAACTGATTGACGCACTCTCTATCCAATAGAGAGTTGTACTCAACTGATCGATGCACTCTCTATCCTGTAGAGAGTCGTACTCGACTAATCATATCAAGCTGGGACCACTGGTCTGTAGCAACACACTAATCACCCTTCACTTAACCATTACACAACACATGATTGGTAACAAGTATGCAACATACGGGTATTGGAAATAAATCCTACATTTAGGGCATTACCTACCCACAGATAACCTTTTTGCCAATTTATAAATTGGGTCATCACCCGTACTAACATTTACACCCTACTAAATATCTAGGACAATTTACATCACATCCATAACTCCTAAATCATGATAGAAAAATATGTGATATCAACAATTGAGCATAAATACATCCAACGATAAGTTCAAGCATAAGATAATAAGAGCAGGGTCAAGGTAACATGATCATATAAGATGATCATGCATCTAAATCTGTATGCATTAAAACTACCTGACCAGGGTAGGAATTACCCACCTGATACGAAGCTCAAAATAATCCTCATGGCCGCGGACCTGCTTCGTATCCCAAACCTACACATAATAGCAACTATGTTTAAGCACAAGCATTAAACAAATACACAACTTAACTACTACGTCATTTCTAGGTTCTCGTTCTTTCCTCGTCTACGAGTTAGAACTTCGAACACACACACCTCTCGTAACCCCAGATCTACATCCATCCTGGACCGATTCTCCTAATCCAATTCTCTCTATCCACACGACATAACCAATGTTTCACCAATAGAACATCACCAGTAACCCATACATTACCACACTTACCGCATATCCACATCCAACAGCTAGAACAAAGGATACAAATCTTACCCCTTCGTGGCCAAAGACAACCCTATTTACAACTATTCACAACCCTTTAATCCATCGTTCACAACCTCCCAAACCTTCAATAGGTCCAATATCAACTGAATCCAATAACAACAAATTGGAAAATACCAAGATTCAAAACTGTAAATATAGCTTACCTTCTCTTCTCCCACCAATCGGACACCACACCAACAGCGCACCAGGACGTAGATCCCAGCTCCTAGCCCGACTGCAAAACAGAGTCATTTCACTGTGAGCAGCACACAAAAATCATGAAGATACACCCAAACCTATCACACGATGCAACCCCTCTTTCTCAATCTAAGTGGTTCACCGTGGACAGCTCCACCACCGGAACTGCTGTTGCTCTTCCCCAAATCCTGTTCACCGGGGCAATTGGCTTCCATGGACCCTCTGCCCAACACAACCCACGGTCAACCAAAGAAGATTACCGTAAGAGTTGATTTCATCCAAGACAAAGAGAAATTCGGCTTACCAAGCTCCGACGGAGATCACGAAGAGCACTTCCGATCAAGGCACAGTGAAGTTGTCGCCGACCTGAACCCCTTGTCGTGCACCCACCACGCTGCTCGCCGAGTTCGTGGACACCGACGAAGACACAGAGAAGCTGCCCCGACCTGAACTCTCTACCACGCTCCCACTCGTTGCTCTGGCTAATCCATGAGCACCGGCGAGGGCCCTTCGCTCGCCGCCGCTTGTAGAGAGGGGCGACCTATGGTCAGCCATCGTTCGCCGAGAGAGGGAAGAATAAAATGATGGGTAGAAGTCGGTTGCGGCGAGAAGATCAGGCTAAGGAAGGAGACGAGTTGCGGCTTCCTCTTCTCTAGTCGAACTGCCACCGGCCCGAAACCCTTGCTCCAACGATGGTCGACTAGAAGGGCAGCAGCAACGGCCGGAGATCACTGGATCAACACCGACGGCAACTGCTCTTTCTCTCACGGCGGCGATGCGTTAGGGCATGGTGAGCTCGACGACGGTGAGCGCGAGCAGATGAAAGGAGACGCGATCAATCGGAGAGGAGAAAAGGCGTTCGGGAAGAAAACGGGAAGAAGTCGATCGGGCGAGCAAAAAAGAAACCGAAGAAACGCCCGTGGATAAAAGCGACGATCGGGTTATTTTAGTTGGTCTAGCTAGCCCAAGTCTAATCCAATCATCTATTTAAGCCTTAATCTTCCTCCGATTCGATCATATGAACTCAATTAAATTCTAGAAAATTTCTAAAAATTTTTGAAAAATTCTATAAGATAATTTATTAATTAACAAGGGTATTATTATTATTATTATTTTCGGTATTTTATATTCTCCCCCACTAATAAAAATTTGGTCCCCAAATTTCGTACTAACCTACGAGAACCAACTCAAGAGATTTCTTGAACTACTACATGCCTCAAGTGAACAAATGAGGATATCGAGCTCGGATAGTATCTTCCAGCTCCCATGTAGCCTCCTTATCAGTAGGATATTGTCATCCAACCTTTACGAGTCGGATGGTCTTGTTTCACAGCGGACACCCCCTTGCGACCAATAATTCGCACTGGAATCTTCTCGTAAGTCGCATTAGACTGAAGTGAGATTAATACCTCCTTCAGAACATGATCAGAACATGGCACGTATTTCCTCAGCATAGAAACAAGAAATACGTTGTGAATATTTACCAGTGTAGGAGGTAAAGCCAATCAATACGCTACACTTCCAATCCATGCTAATATCTCAAATGTGCCAATAAAGTGTCATATTCCACTGAATGAATGTGGTTCTCTCAACCGCCTCTGAAATCCATGACACAGGATCTAAATAGATCGTCCAACGTCTGTGTGATATACTCGCAGCTTCATCACCGATGAAATATTGCACTAAGTAAGCCAGTGCTCATATTCGATGCGCATCGCCAAAATCGCAAGGTAAATAGCGGTCTCTATCAGATATAGTACTCAAAAGTACCCCATGCAGTCTGATAATTCCTCGACAGTTCAACTCTGCCAGACGGTCCAACGAGTATGACCCACGAATAGGAAAGAAGTGAGCTGATTTGGTCAGTCGATCCACAATCACTCAAATCGCATCACGTCCTTTACGGGTTCTAGACAATCCCGTAACGCAATCAATCGTGATATGCTCCCACTTCCATTCTAGAATCGAAATTTTCTAGAGCAATCCAGCGAGTTTCTGATGTTCAACCTTCACCTACTGGCATACTAAACATCAAGCAGCAAAATTTGCTATATCTCTCTTTATACCGTTCTACCAGTATAAGCATTTCAAGTCTCGGTACATCCAAGTACCACCAGGATGTAGAGCAAATCTCAAATGATGTGCCACCTGTAGCAACTCTTTCTTAAATACTACAACTCTGGAACCTACTATCCTTATCAGAGATAGGGAATTATTTTCTCAAAAGAGAAATCCATCAACCATCCAAGATACACTCCACACACACTGTAAGTGCATGGAGACTATAGCGATCAATCTCCCTTGTTGTAATTGTTGCAACTGTTCGCGCTCCAACAACTCCATTGTAGCTACCCAGTAACTTGTTAAATTCAATGAGCACTTCTGCTCCATACAACTACAAATCTAGATAATAACTACTAAAGTCGCGTCATGTATATGACAAACTATCTCGTAGTTTCTTAACTGACGTAGGAATAAGATATGCCTCATTCAACTGCATCGGAATCGTTTCGATCCCTGAAACAACGCATCTGCGTACATCATCCTTTTATCCACTCTGGATGGATTAACTAATACTCATGTAAAAGTTAACCGTCGTCTTGGTCTTGTAACTGGTTTCACCAGCTTCAGACTAAATGATTTCCATCATCACCTTTGTCAAAAAGTCCGTGGTATAGTAATGCCAAGCATTCTATCCACATCTACAGAATTAACCAAAACATACAAGATAAACCACCATCTACGGTGGTCGAGTGCGCAACTCCAACTACCACAATCAACAGTGGCCAGGTTACGCAACTCCAACAACCATAAACTGATCCAATCGTGTTCAAGATACAAGATTCTCAAATCCAGTGGTGACTAAATCGTTAATTAGTCTAACAACTTAATCAAAACTCATAAAATTCATACTAAGTATGAAATTGTCGTCTCTACATACCTGCATCCCATTTACTCTAAGATGATGATATATCAATCATCACAACGACAATGATAATTATATGACGCCATGTCACTACAATATCAACACTCCAGTCGTAAACCAACCCTAAAGTATACACAGGCGTTATTGGCTGATCTGATTAGATCATTCATCCTCAACGAAGGATATTTACTTCCGACTACTATCGCATTCCATCATCGATAATCGATGCATACTTTCAAAGGTCCATCTCTCTTTCAACAAAGAGTTTCGAATCTTCTCCAGGAGAAATACTGGGATAGATAAATATCCCCTCCAACATCTCCTATAATCGCAACTTACGTTCTTCCAATTCCCATAGTGTTTAGTAACACTTACACCAACAAAATTCTCCCTCGTATGAGGTATTCAACATCGACACTATCCTCGAAATCACTCCAATCGCCTACTCCACTTGCTTATGCAGCGGCAAGCCTAGGAGTTCATCCAAACTACATCCGACTACTCTCGGATTATTCGCACATCCGTGAGACATATCGTACCATACTCCCAACAATTTGACCATCCGTAAGGATATGTCTACAGTAAAAGTATGTCTATCCAAGTCTAAGGGTATCCCTTAACTTCTTAATTGTTGGTCCACATCTCACCTGACAGTAGAGATACCACCGACCCACAAGTCGATGTATAGGAACCCTTCTAATCCGAACTAGGAATGTTCTAGATAAGGATACCTGTAAACTACAAGTATCTCTCAATATATTAACCCAGAGGGTAAACTAAAGTGATACCCTGAACGATCGATTATCTGCCGATCCGATCTAAAGGCTCCCTGTAGGTCTCGGCCTTTCTCTGAAGAGAACAAGATCAGATCCAACAGTCCGACAAACAGTCGCATTTCTGCGACAAATAACCCGAGGATTTTTCTAGATCATCTGATCTCATCACTTAATCCTACGAGCTGCAACTATAGAATACCAAATAGATACGACCATCGTTGTATACCCTCTCCTCTATACAAGCAAATCACATCTAGAGGTAACTATTGTTGTCTGCATGAGTCTTCTGCGATGTCTTCTGCTAATGCTGCTTCTGTGCTGAAGGGTAGTATCAAGGAACTCCAACCACGCCTGGGATAGTAGGTTGTTGTTGATGAAATAACTCAATCTTCTATGTTGATCTCTGCTGTCGAGACAATGCATCTTCCTCTTGGAAAATCATCGATAGTCTTCAACTGAGTCTTCAAAGTACACCTCCTCCACTGTACTGGTTGCTCATAATAGCAACAGTTGAACTAATCCAACGGATAATCTGACTTCGCGTGCCTTCGTGATCCACACTACACGCAAATAATCTCTCCAGAGTCTTTGTTCTGATTTTGCTAATGTGCACGAGAACATCCTATGATCTGCGGTTGGTCTTCTATAATCGAAAAATAGCTCAAGGCATATGACTCCGATCTTGCTCTTTTTTTTTTTCCAACAGCCGGAGACTTCGGACTCTAATAAGTTGACCTGCAATATCTGCTTATCGGTCTCCAACTTTTAAACACTTATACGGAGTCATTTCTAAACTTCTGACTCAATCCAACGTCTTCCGGCAGGATCTGGTAGAATATCCCGGCATCCTAATCCAACTATAAGCCAATAACTCTGGGTGGCTTATAACATTCATTCGCATTCCTGAGCTATTAGGTGAGCGTAACTTTGCAAGTCTAATGACTCTGCATTGTATTCCTGTTATCGACGATCACTCTACTTAAAGCTCAAGAATTCCTTACAATGTGTCACTGAAAGTGACGCGGAGAAATACTCTCTTTCATCATCACTAAACCATGATCAAGTGATATTTTATTTCCCGAAGGTCATTTTCTACATTTTCCACCAAATACCAGCTTGATCCCGATAATGGTATGCAAACAACTCCACTTCCTTTGTATAACATAAGTCAAGTACTCAAAAGTACTTTCAAAGTTATACAACCTAGTACGAACAACTCAGGAATAAAAATCCATATAAAACACCATAAACTAGCCTTCCGCTACCTGCATCAACAATAGCCTACTTGTCTTGTCCATTACCCAATAGGTAATGATCTGACTAGCATAATTAGTGAAAATCCCTAAGACTGTAGTCTCTGATTTCCACAAGAAATATGACAAATTGACCCCTATTTTCTGACTCGGTATCAGTCGGCTCTCAAAGGTAAATCACCTTTGCGACACAGGTTCAAGACTCACAGACTTAACAGGTCATTCCCATGGTTAACTCAAACCACGATTACGAATATAACCACATACTACAGGTTATTCCCTGTTATTAATATTAAATACATAACCAATAAAACCGAGAGTATAAACCCTAATGACAACTCCGGTTGGTCGCCACGATGGGCGACTTCTACTACAAGTCGGCACAAGTGTCATAACTCTAATTGTATACACCTGTTGAGCAAGTTTAGATAAACATCTAACTAACTATAAGTTATCAAGGATTCTTACCTCGTGCTGCTTGGAGCTCAGGCCGCTGTCCATCTCATCTCAGAAAACCAAAACTGAATAAATCGACTAACCTTGTATGGCATCACAGAACCTAGGGCTCTGATACCACTAAAGTTGTCACGCCCCGAGAGCATGCCGAGCCAAAAATCAAACGGACAGCATCTCCCCTGTACGTGGCAACATTTCGGGTTAATACAAGGCTCGTAGGCCCACAATAACAACATAACGTATAAAGTAAATACAACAACTACTCAAAGCACAGTAGAAACATAATACAACAAGCTACACACATGCATACCGGCATGACTAACACATCACAACAACACGAAACCTCGATAAAATCCGAATCTACAACATAGTACATTACGAAAACTCCAAATACATAACACAATGTACGGAAAGCCCAAAACAAACACGAGAGCCTCGGAGGTGAGATGAGATGTCAGCCAGCGGTGCTCCAAGCCATCACGAAGACTTCTACCTATTACCTGGGCGACAGAAAAACCCAGGGTCCGTGGTGGTGGTGAGTAAAACTCAATAGGTAATGGTAAAACATGTATATATGTAATATCACATGTATTTCAACAACATAATCTAGAGGTACAACAGGTATATCAGCATAGTATATAAATACAAGCATATACCGTCTAACCAAATGAACAACGCAAAGTGCAGACATACCTGAAAGTCTACTACGCTACTCTGATCCAACCTGAGCATATATCCAACATATATATATAACAGGAAGAGTAATATCAACTCATAATCTACTCATTCTACAAGTCAAGGTATCTAATGGTCTATCCAACACATATACAAGTAACCGACACAACCGTATAACAAATGCAAGAAGCATGCATGAATATGATGTACACCCAAATGCAGCAAGCATAGTACAATCAAATGCAACATCACAATAAGCATATATATATAGACTGCATCTATATATATATATATATATATATATATATATATATATATATATATATGGTAATATGCAAAGCGTCGTAAGATACGGCAATGCAGCATGCATGGTCATGCCTGCTCACCCCTACTCGCTACCAAGACCCCAGTGTGGCCTAGGTGACACGACATGACAACTGTCCCAACTCACACCAACCACTGCTCTAGAGTTGCCGAGTGGGCAGTATGATCAAGTAGCATATGAGCGTAAAGAGCTCGCTACACAATGGGGGTCCCTACTCTGTTCAACAAAGAGTCATACTTGTTGGTGATCGTTTGGAAGTTAGAGGGGGGGTGAATAGCGTGTTCCGTACGATGATGGAATTCTTTCACGTTTGATCATCTACAATCTTGTTAGCACAGCGGAATGGTAATAACAAATAAATATAACAAGACACACAATCACAACACGATCATATAACGTGGTTCGGAACCGAAACGGTTCCTACTCCACGGATCGAGCTCTAACGAGCTCTAGCGACGCCAATGCAATCACTAATCAATAAACTCCTTCTCGACAACAAGTCAGAGGCGGAGAAACCTCGTACAAATGTTTACAATAATAAACGAAAGAAATACAAGCAAATACAAAGGAAATGTAAAGAACACTTTAAAAAACTAGGGTTTGAGCACTTTGCTTGTTGGTTGCTTGGATGAGGTTGAAGGGCTCTGAAATGCACCTACAAATCGCCTTCAAATCCCCTCAAGAAAGCTCCCCAAGAACTAATAATGAAATCCTCCACGAGCTCCTCTTTTTGACCTGCATCGGGCTGGATTTCCGCCTATCAGTCGACTGCCATAAGTCCCCAGTCGACTGATGCCACTGTTGTCGTGAGACAATGACTCAATCCACGTCGGAAAAGTTCCAACGTGCTCAACACTCGGTGGCGATCATTGCCGTCGGCTCATAACCGAATCTGCGTCGACATCGATCATCGATCGCTCCAATCGAGCAATGATCGCTTGCAGAGCAATTCTAGCTCTTAAACGGCAGTCGAACTCAAGTCGACTCACGGCAGTCGAATCGGCCATAATGCCAGTCGACTGCCAACCTCAAAAATGAGGTTTTAACCCAAGTATGGTGCCCCCATACTTGCTAGACCACCCTTAGCCTAGACCTAAGCCTTCTAGCCACCTCCATCAACCTCACGCCTCTCGGATCCCTCCAAGTCATCCATGACTTGTTCATCCATCGCGCTAGCTTCCAGGTGCTTCCCTCGGCTATGTCATGCTAACAGTGTCTACACCGCCAAGGCACATTGGACTTACGCCGCCAAGACTCCGCTTGGACTTTACGCTGCCAACCATTGGACTTATGCTGCCAAGACTCCCACTTGGACTTTACGCCGCCAATATCAAACCCCTTGGACTTCAAATGCCAAGACTCAAGCTTGGACTTTCCCTTGCCAACCCATGCTTGGACTTTTCCTTGTGCCAAGTACTCAAGACTTGGACTTTCCTAAATGCCAAGTACCCATGACTTGGACTTTCCATGCCAAGTACCCATGACTTGGACTTTACATGCCAAGTACCCATGACTTGGACTTTACCTTGCCAAGACCCATGCTTGGACTTTCCCATAATCACATGGTCAACCCTGGTCAACCATCCAAGTCAATTATAACCTGGATCGATTGTATAAACAATCTCCCCAACATATTAACCGACATCAATGTCCAACATCAATGTCAAACCACTTTGTCAAACATCCTATGTCAAACATCAAAACATCACTCGAGTCAAACTCGAGTATGGTCAATCATGACCTGGGCCGATTACACCAACAATCTCTCCCTTTTTGATGTTTGACAAAACAAACCTTGAGTTATTCCCCTAACTCAAATTCCCTTACCAATTATCCCAAATTGGTAGTTTTACCTTCTCCCCCTTTTTGACATACATCAAAAAGATTATCTCTCCAAGGAGGTCAATGTCTCATGTCCTAATGAGATCTTACAATCTCCCCCTTGATCCAAAAATAAACACCTAGGATGCCTACCATCTTCCTAGTGATAAGTCCCATATCACTCAAAAGAGGCAATCCTATACTCTCTCCCAATTTCCAAATTGGGTTTCTCAAACATTCCATCAATTTTCCCAATTGATGATATTCTCCCAATAATTTCTCCCCTTCAAGAGGAGAAACACATCCATCATCCCAAGATGGATAACTCCCCCTAAAGGCTTGCTCCCCCTTGACCATTGCACCAACAATGTCCTTGGGAAGTCCCTAAGCCAATAGAAACTCTAAATCATCAAAATTAAGGTTCTAAGTTCAAACTTGAACTTTCCATACCCTAAATTTGATACTTTGACCTAACACTTCTCCTAATCCATATCCAATGGATTTTCACCCTTTATAATGCTTCCCAAAGCATATCCTAGGGTTAGAAGTGGTCAGGAACCTTTACCATGGCTGAAAATGGCTAAACAAATCTTGTTAAGTGCAATGACTCTATCAAGAATCGATCGTTACTTCATCACCGATCGCCACCAAGGCGTCGATAGCTGAAATTTCCGAATTTCAACTATCAGAATCGAGTTTTGAAAAGTCATAAGTAATTCTATGTATTTGAAAAATCACGAAACTTGATACGTATATTGCTTATAGTCAATACAATGGGTGAAAAATATTTGAAAATTATTTTACCCATAAAATAGTGAGTTTGATACAAAACTCAAAACCATTGAAATTTTCAATGTTTTGGCCCTATTTTGTATCAACTCTATCAATGGTGATTGCTATCAAAAGATAGACTTCACTAAGGTTTTTCAAGATGATTTTAAAATGTTTTCAAAACCTTATTTTGGATCATATTCCTTAGGGTCTATGTACATGACTTGTACACATGCTCTCCCAATGATCCACATTTGAAATTAGATGAGTTTTAGTTCATCTAGATACAAAAACTATGTACCTTGAACTTAACTCATATCCTAGCATCTCACATGTATCTATGGTGTATAAATACACATACATGTCAATTGGATGTGAGATGTGGGTTTTGGTTCATTTAAACTAGGGTTTCATGCATCTTCTAAGGCAACCCTACTTGATTCCCTTATGAATGGGACTCCAAGTCATGTCATAGTCCTTAAATCAATTTCAATCGAAATTTTCTTAAATGCATGAATGATTATGACATTAATGATGATATGAATAAGCATATGCTCATAATCATGATGTCATGGCATAAGATGAAATCTAAAAACACATGACATTTAAAACCTTAATCCTAAAACATGAACATGACATATAAAATGATTAAAAGTAAGCATGATGTCATGGGATGTTATATGGCAAACAAAGCATGACATATAAAATATATAGGTATAATAATACCTAAAATTTAATATTAATTGTCATTTGTTGGGATTAATCATATTTTTCCATATTAACCTAATCTCCCTAGTGTGCCAAAAACCCAAAATGGCACACTAACCTCTAAACCCAACTTGTGCCAATTTGATCATTTTATCAAAACTTCTCAATTAATATTGGCACATCCTAAAATCCTTTAGAATTCAAATCTAACCACATCCCAAGGTAACCATAACCTTGAAAATGACCTAAAATGCCACCTTTACCATGGTTGAGTTAACTACCCATCCAATCAAGGTTGGCACACCCTAAACCCATCTAGCGTGAATCAATCACGCTCTTAGGAACCCAAAACCGATTTGAGCTCCTAGGGTTAATTAGGTATTCCTTAGGGATAACCTCCCTAAATATCTTCCTAATGACCCTCCTAGGCTTGTTAGCCTTGGTCATTTGGGTCTTACCTAGGTTGACTCTAGGGGTAACTCCCCTTGCAACCTTCTTAGTGGCCACCCTAGGTTTCCTAGAAACCCTAGCCACTAGGCACAACCTTTGGTCAACCTTAGGGATGACTTCCCTATTGACCTTGGTCTTCCTAGACCTAGTTTGTGTTCCATAGTCAAATGGAACACTATGATAAGCCACCTTAGGCTTAGGTTTGTGACCCAAACCTTGCTTGCCCTTGGTTGACTTTTGACTTTTAGGTCCTAGATGTTGACTTTGAGATATTGACCTAGAAGTTTGACTAATTGACCCTTGCATTTGATTTTGCATAAACTTAAGGGTCTTTTCAAGTTCTTCAAGCCTTGACCTCAAGAATTGGTTCTCTAATTCTAATTGCCCAATTTTAGAATTTTTATTTAATCCTTGGGCATGGTTCTTCCTAGGCATATGCCTAGTCCATTTGGGATTAAGACCTAGGTGCTCTTGCACCTTTCTAATAGTCTCCCTAGGTAAAGTTTTCCTAGAGTTATTTGACCTAGGTTTGTCCTTAGATAAGTTGTTTTTAGGGAAATTAGTCCCAAATTTCTCCCTTTTAGAAAGGTAGATATTTTTGGCTCCTAGACAAAATTCCTTATGTCTAACATGCTTTTTGTGATAAATAGCAAGATTGCTAAAATTATTTCTAGCATGTTGTTTACTATAAGAATTTGAAAGAGCATTACCGAAATATACCTTAGGGTTATCCTTAGCTCCCCCTACAAGTGGTGCTCCCCTTTGAGTCTTCTTCTCTTTCCCCATTGGGCATTGATTCCGGTAGTGTTCCGGTTGCCGACATTTGAAGCAAACGACTTGCTCCTTGCTTTTAGATGCTGGGGGACCGGCATCCTTTGACTTTTGTTGACTTTTAGGCGCCAATGGAGCTTTCTTGACTTTCTTCGGGCATTTGCTCTTGTAATGCCCATACTCCCTACACTCAAAACATATTATATGCATTTTATTATTAACACATATGTTTGAGTTACCTAGGTCCGAGGTGGAAGGTGCCGGAGTTTGAGCTTCTTCATCTTGACCAGATGTGGAAGCTTCTTCTTATTGCTCCGGAGTGGAAATTCTCTCCTCCCTCTCAATCCTTGAGGTGGATGCTTCTTCCACTTCTACCTCCTCCTTGGAGATTGATGGTCTCTCAACCTCCAATTCTCCACACTCTCCTCTTGACCCGGATGTTGACTCTTCTTCAACTTCCGAATCCTCACTTGCTTGTGAGGAGGAGCTTGCTTCTTCGGCCTCTTCCGATTGAACCGATGAGCATTTTACATCTTCTTCTTCTTCTTGGACCAGTTGAGGGTTTTCATGATATTTTGCCAATCCATTCCAAAATTCCTTGGCATCCTTGTATTCACCTGGGCTACACAAGATATCATTAGGGATCAAATCACTCAAAAATTTGATTACCTTATTACTCCTCTCGAATTCTCGGAGTTGTTCTTCGGTCCACTTCTTCATTTTGTGGAATCCTCCTTTAGGCCCTCTTGGAAATTCAAAATCATCCATTAAAATGGACCATTATTCGAAGTCACTCATCATTAAGAAATCTTCGATTCTTGCCTTCCATTGTCTAAAACCTTCTTGTCCATATAATGAGTATGGGACCGGTGTGTTGATGTCCCAACCCAATTGTCCTTCCATCTTCACCCTCTAGCTTCTTTGTCTTAGCTCCCGGCAGTTAGTCCGTAGAAGAGCCCCGTGCTCTGATACCACTTGTTGGTGATCGTTTGGAAGCTAGAGGGGGGGGTGAATAGCGTGTTCCGTACGATGATGGAATTCTTTCGCGTTTGATCGTCTACAATCTCGTTAGCACAGCAGAATGGTAATAACAAATAAATATAACAAGACACACAATCACAACACGATCATATAACGTGGTTCGGAACCAAAACGATTCCTACTCCACGGATCGAGCTCTAACGAGCTCTAGCGACGCCAATGCAATCACTAATCAATAAACTCCTTCTCGACAACAAGTCGGAGGCGGAGAAACCTCGTACAAACGTTTACAACAATAAATGAAAGAAATACAAGGAAATACAAAGGAAATGTAAAGAACACTTTACAAAACTAGGGTTTGAGCACTTTCCTTGTTGGTTGCTTGGATGAGGTTGAAGGGCCCTGAAATGCACCTGCAAATCGCCTTCAAATCGCCTCAAGAAAGCTCCCCAAGAACTGATAATGAAATCTTCCACGAGCTCCTGCATCGGGCCGGGATTTCCGCTATCACCGATCGCCATAAGTCCCGGGCCGATCGATGCCACTGTTGTCGTGAGACAACGGCTCAATCCACGTCGGACAAGTTCCAACGGGACTCTTGGCGCGATCGCCAACATTGGCGATCGCCACGCTCGTAGTCGATCGCCTCACGGCTACGGAGCATGCTCGACACTCACTGGCAATGATCGTCGACATCACGATCGCTTCCAATGAGCAGTCGACTACTAGAGCAATTCCATCTCTTAAACGGCAGTCGAACTCAAGTCAACTCACGGCAGTCGAACCGGCCATAATGTCAGTCGACTGCCAACCTCAAAAATGAGGTTTTAACCCAAGTATGGTGACCCCATACTTGCTAGACCACCCTTAGCCTAGACCTAAGCCTTCTAGCCACCTCCATCAACCTCACGCCTCTCGGGTCCCTCCAAGTCATCCATGACTTGTTCATCCATCGCACTAGCTTCCAGGTGCTTCCCTCGGCTATGTCATGCTAACGGTGTCTACACCGCCAAGGCACATTGGACTTACACCGCCAAGACTCCGCTTGGACTTTACGCTGCCAACTATTGGACTTATGCTACCAAGACTCCCGCTTGGACTTTACGCCGCCAATATCAAACCCCTTGGACTTCAAATGCCAAGACTCAAGCTTGGACTTTCCCTTGCCAACCCATGTTGGACTTTCCATGCCAAGACCCATGCTTGGACTTTTCCTTGTGTCAAGTACTCAAGACTTGGACTTTCCTAAATGCCAAGTACCCATGACTTGGACTTTCCATGCCAAGTACCCATGACTTGGACTTTACATGCCAAGTACCCATGACTTGGACTTTACCTTGCCAAGACCCATGCTTGGACTTTCCCATAATCACATAGTCAACCCTGGTCAACCATCCAAGTCAATTATAACCTGGATCGATTGTATAAACAATCTCCCCAACATATTAACCGACATCAATGTCCAACATCAATGTCCAACATCAATGTCAAACCACTTTGTCAAACATCAAAACATCACTCGAGTCAAACTCGAGTATGGTCAATCGTGACCTGGGCCGATTGCACCAACAATACTCATCTGATCAATACACTCTCTATCCTGTAGAGAGTCGTACTCAACTGATCGATGGACTCTCGATCTTGTAGAGAGCCGTACTCAACTGATCATAACTCTCTATCCAATAGAGAGTCGTACTCAACTGATTGACGCACTCTCTATCCTATAGAGAGTCGTACTCGACTAATCATATCAAGCTGGGACCACCGGTCCATAGCGACACACTAATCACCCTTCACTTAACCATTACACAACACATGGTTGGTAACAAGTATGCAACATACGGGTATTGGAAATAAATCCTACATTTAGGGCATTACCTACCCACAGATGTCCTTTTTGCCAATTTATAAATTGGGTCATCACCCGTACTAACATTTACACCCTACTAAATATCGAGGCCAATTTACATCACATCCATAACTCCTAAATCATGATAGGGAATATGTGATATCAACAATTGAGCATAAATACATCCAACGATAAGTTCAAGCATAAGATAATAAGAGCAGGGTCAAGGTAACATGATCATATAAGATGATCATGCATCTAAATCTGTATGCATTAAAACTACCTGACCAGGTTAGGAATTACCCACCTGATACGAAGCTTGAAATAATCCTCACGGCCGCGGACCTGCTTCGTATCCCAAACTTGCACATAATAGCAACTATGTTTAAGCACAAGCGTTAAACAAATACACAACTTAACTACTACGTCATTTCTAGGTTCTCATTCTTTCCTCGTCTACGAGTTAGAACTTTGAACACACACACCTCTAGTAACCCCAGATCTACATCCATCCTAGACCGATTCTCCTAATCCAATTCTCTCTATCCACATGACATAACCAATGTTTCACCAACAGAACATCACCAATAACCCATACATTACCACACTTACCGCATATCCACATCCAATAGCTAGAACAAAGGATACAAATCTTACCCCTTCGTGGCCAAAGACAACCCTATTTACAGCTATTCACAACCCTTTAATCCATTGTTCACAGCCTCCCAAACCTCCAATAGGTCCAATATCAACTGAATCCAATAACAACAAATTGGAAAATACCTAGATTCAAAACTGTAAATACAGCTTACCTTCTCTTCTCCCACCAATCGGACACCACACCAACAGCGCACCAGGACGTAGATCCCAGCTCCTAGCCCGACTGCAAAACAGAGTCATTTCACTATGAGCAGCACACAAAAATCACGAAGATACACCCAAACCTACCACATGACTCAACCCCTCTTTCTCAATCTAAGTGGTTCACCGTGGACAGCTCCACCACCGGAACTATTGTTGCTCTTCCCCAAATCCTATTCACCGGGGCAATTGGCTTCCATGGACCCTCTGCCCAACACAACCCACGGTCAACCAAAGAAGATTACCGCAAGAGTTGATTTCATCCAAGACAAAGAGAAATTCGGCTTACCAAGTTCCGATGGAGATCGCGAAGAGCACTTCCGATCAAGGACAGTGAAGCTATCGCCGACCCGAACCCCTTGCCGTGCACCCACCATGCTGCTCGCCGAGTTCGTGGACACCGACGAAGACATAGAGAAGCTGCCCCGACCCGAACTCTCTGCCACGCGCCCACTCGTTGCTCTGGCTCATCCATGAGCACCGGCGAGGGCCCTTTGCTCGCCGCCGCTTGCAGAGAGGGGTGACCTGTGGTCAGCCATGGTTCGCCGAGAGAGGGAAGAAGAAAACGATGGGTAGAAGTCAGCTGCGGCGAGAAGATCAGGCTGAGGAAGGAGACGAGTTGCGGCTTCCTCTTCTCCAGTCGAACTGCCACCGGCCCAAAACCCTTGCTCCGACGATGGTTGACTAGAAGGGCAGCAACAACGGCCGGAGATCACTGGATCAACACCGACGACAACCGCTCTTTCTCTCGCGGCGGCGACGCATTAGGGCACGTCATGCTCAGCGACGGCAAGCGCGAGCAAAGGAAAGGAGACACGATCGATCGGAGAGGAGAAAAGGCGTTCAGGAAGAAAACAGGAAGAAGTCGATCGGGCGAGCAGAAATGAAACCGAAGAAACGAAGAAACGCTCGTGGATAAAAGCGACGATCGGGTTATTTTAGTTGGTCTAGCTAGCCCAAGTCTAATCCAATCATCTATTTAAGCCTTAATCTTCCTCCGATTCGATCATATGAACTCAATTAAATTCCAAAAAATTTCTAAAAAAATTCTATAAGACAATTTATTAATTAACAAGGGTATTATTATTATTATTATTATTATTATTATTATTATTATTATTATTATTATTATTATTATTATTATTATTATTATTATTATTATTATTATTTTCAATATTTTACACATTCACATCTAGAATAGCAGCAATTTCATCAAGACCTTCACATATCTTCAATAAAACTGCAAGCAGATTCAATTGGAAACTCATCAATAGTATCATCCACATCTAGAATAGCGACAGTTTTGTCAAGACCTTCACATGCATCAATAATATTAGAATCATCAACATCAACAATATTATCACCACAACACAAAGAATCATAGGAGTCATGTAGTGTAGCAAAATCATAAACTAGTTTATCACATACTCCAAAATCCACCTCCTCTAGTGCATCGATATCGATAGAAATGGTCTTTGGGGTAGGCTAAATGAATCCTTGTACTTGCATCTTGTTGATGGATGATGATAGTTGATTAAACTATATCTGTAATCCTTGATTTGATGTTTTAGCTTGTTGCATCTATAGTAAAAATTGTTGCTGTTACATTGTCGTCTACTGGATAAGCTCTTCTATTTTTTTCAATGAGGTTCCTCTCTGAATGGGTGAAGGTGCTTCTTCACTGTAATCTTGATATGTACTCTAAGAAGTTGGCTCAACCTGTTAAAATTGCATCGAGCTATCCTGAAATCTAAATGGACTTTGATATGTTGGGAAAGATTGATCCATCTGTTTCTCATTCCCATAAAAGTTTTGATAGCCCATCAAATTAGGATTGAAGTACTGAGGTTGCTCCATGACCTGCTATGTGTTTCCATACTCAAACCCCTAATGATCCATTCAATAATAATCAGAAGTATTTTGAAATAATCCATATGTATCTTGTCGTTGAGGTTGGAAGTATACTCATGCTGCTCAAAAAACTGTTGGGGCTGAAAATATTGAGTTGAATAATCTCCCTAATCATGACAATAAGAGCTAGGAGTTGGATCAAACATATTTTGATGTTGATAGTGATACTGAATCTTGATAGGAGAAACACTTTCTTGTACCCTTTGATCTTGGTGTAGGAATGGACATGAGTCAGTTAAGTGGTATGGACATTCACAGATACAACAAACAACCATCTCTTGTACTGGATGAACGGTAAAACTAAACTGTTGAGATTAACTACTGACATACTGATTCACTGCCACCTGCCTGACGAGAGATTTCAACTCCTGCAATTGATACTTTAGGCTTTGTTGTTCAGTGCCGGAATCATATGCCTGATTGAAGCCTCCAAGCTGCAAATAATAAGGATCCATGTTTTTTATGAAAGTAATCTCCTAGTCTTACCTGAAACACTAATAATTAATATCAAAGACTCACAAAATATACATGATAAAGCACATAGATATAGAAGAAATAAAAGAACGAAATCATCTCGCAATTTTTTTTTTTCAATTTTTGTGACCACCACGGAAATAAAAAATGAAATGAAAAATATTGGAAAATTGAAAAGGTGGTCTAAACGATGGAATTTGGTTGAAATATGCCATTATTCACAAAAATCCATGTGTAACGGTCTCCATACTTCAATACATCTACATGTTAGATTTGAGGGCAAACGGAAATAGTAACAGTTTCGTTGGTAGAAAAATAAGAAAAACAAAAAACAATCCTAATTCTGCCAAGTACCATTACACTCCCTGACAACGATGCCAAAATTTGATAGATGATATATCGTACCACCATTACAAATTAGAATTAATAAGTAACTGAACCCCATCTATACTAATGTAGCATAGAGATGACTCGAGTCATCTTCCAACAAGTGTAATCGGTAGAGTGGTTTCCTTAGGATTGTTTCATTATTGCTTTTGATTTTTCTATATGATTGGGGGGTTTTAGATAGAAATACAAAACTTACTTAATGAAAGACAGTGTAGGTAATAAAAACTCTAACCTAACAATGCAAATAATTAAAACATTGACAAAGAAAAAAATGAAGACATTGCAACAAACAAGTTAAGTGCAATAATGAAAGGAACAAAAATTGTAAGAAGAATTTGAACCAAACACCTAATGTGCATAACCAAAATTAAGATAAACTAAATCAACCATATGTAAGGGGAATTATATAGAACATTTGACATGTAGGAAAATAAATCTAGGCTAAAACAAGAAGATAAAAAAATTGATCTTGTTAGGGCAATCGACCCAAGTTATGGTTTGGATTATGGTTTTGATGTGTGTGGCAAAGGTTTAAGTTAGGATATTATTGTGGATTTAATATGTGTGTTGAAGTCATGCAGGACTTAGTAATTCGCACATATGATGAATAGCATTGGCAAGATCACCAAATCACAACCTCATGCTTGAGTTGGTGAAGGAGCATTGTGAAGTTGTGCGCTTGATGCATCCGAGGGACCGCCGGACGAGATGACTTGAAGCGAAGCCAAGGAAGAAGACTTCGAGGGCAAGAGACACGAAGGAACATTGCAAAGTCGTGCGCTTGGAGTTGCCGAGGGACGTGCCCGCGAACAAAGAGAGCTTCGGCGAGGGACTTCAAGTGAGATGAGAGAATGAGTGAAATGTAAGTAGCTTATTTGGTGAACTTGGCTGAAATGGCTAAGTATCGGAGGCTCAATCGAGTTGGTTGAGGTTATACCCGATATGTTTAGTTAAGTCGGATGCTCAACCAACTTGGTTGGGGTTTTACCCGACAAGTCGGATGCTCAAACATTGGTTTGAGGTTTTACCCGATGAAGTGGAGTGTCAAATGCTCAACTGTGAGGGTTAAGGTTTTACCCGACCACCGGATGCTCAAATGGATGTGAAGTTTGAGGTTTACCCGACATCAGTCGACTGCTGTGAATGGGCAATCGACTGCTCTAAGTCGACTTAGTTTCAACTGGTGTTCGATTGGTGGGTTTCTAGCCCAGCAGTCGACTGCCAAGGAATGGCAGTCGACTTCCAGACCATCAATTGATTGCCAAGGACGGTAGTCGACTGATGAAGGCAGTCGCAAGCACAGAACCTCTTGTAGTCGACTGATCAGTCGGCTACGGAGGCATCAGTCGATTGATGGATACATCAGTCGACTGCCAAGTCTCCCATTGGACTACAACGGTCGAGATCTGACGTGTTCAGAAAATGTTGTAACGATGACAGTCGACTACCAAAGGCAGCAGTTGACTGATGGCGGCCAACGGGAAGAAATCAACCCTCTCTATAAAAAGAGAGGGTGTGGGATTTGGGATGACTAATGTTTATGCTCCAATTGATCATCCAAGTGTTCCACAAGCTTTAGACTCTTTCTCTTGTTCTTATTTCAAATCCATTGTAAGAAAGAGTGTTTTGTGTTGTAAGAAGGTTTACCTCCACCTTGCTTTGGCTAAAGGGAGAGACCATATTGGATTATTTTTGGAGTGGTTCACTGGAGACAAATCGGACCATGGATTAGCGGCATAGGGTCATGAACCATGTTATATCTCTTTGTTAGCATTGTTTTTATCTTGTTTATCTCTATTCTTGTTTAGTTTTATTTCCGTTGTGCTAACCCTAACGTGTAGACAAGAAGAACGATCGAATTCCATTCTACGATGACTTAGGGATATTCACCCCCCTCTAGTCGACCACCTACGTTCCAACAAGTGGTATCAGAGCCAAGGTAGCTTTTTGAGGACTAATTGCTGCAACAAGTACAACAACAACGATGTCCGACTCTAATATTCATCCACCAAAGTTCGAGGGGGAATTCGCTTGGTGGAAAAAGCGAATTGAGGTATTTTTCGAAACTGACTTCAAAATTTTATTGATAATGGAAAATGGTTTTGATATACCTAGGGATGAAGATGGGGAGCAAATAGAGAATACAAGATGGACCAAAAAGCAACAGGAGGAGTACTTGGCAAACTCAAAAGCCAAACATCATCTCTACAATGCACTCCCTCAACAAGAAATCAACCGGATAGGGGAGTGTGCGAGCGCCAAAGAGATGTGGGAGAAATTGATAGAGCTTCATGAAGGCACCTCGGAGGCCAAGCTTGCAAGAAGAGACCTCCTCTGCTCCCAACTAACTAATATCAAACTTGAAAAGGGAGAAAAGGTAACCTCATTACACTCTCATTTTAAAGAAATTTTAAATGGACTAACGAGTGTAGGAGAAAAACTTTCGAACTAGGATATGATTATGAAAGCAATCGACGCCTTTCCTCGGTCATCGAAATGGAGTTCAATGGTAGACTCCTTCTATATCTCAAAGAACCTAGAAGTTAGCACCTTAGAGGAGTTCTTCTCAACCATGGAGATCCACGAAACAAGGCTTGAAGGAGTAGTAGAAGAGCCAAGAATTCAACCATCAAGAGGAGTAGCCTTGATAGCCGAAAAGGGGAAGAAGAAGAAGAAGAAGACACCACCTTCCTCCTCCGATGAAGCATCCTCCTCATCCTCCATGAATAGCAATGAAGATGTTTATATGGTAAGGAAGGTAAGGCGTGCTTTAAGAAATTTAAAATTTAACAAATCTTATGATAGGAGAAGGCACAAGAGGAAGTTCATTTGCTATAATTGCCAACAAGAGGGACACATGAGGGATGATGGTCCCCTCTTGAACAAGAGCAAGAAACAAAGAAGAAGAAAAGAAGAAGGGGAGCAAGAAAAATGAAGAAGAGAAGAAGTCCAAGGAAAAAGAAAAGGAGAAGAAGGCCAAAGCACTCAAAGCAAGGGCATGGGATGATCCTTCATCTTCATCATCGGAGGAAGAAAATGCCTTTGTCACAAATCTAGCTCTAATGGCAATAGAAGATGTGGACACCACTTCCTCCAAAAAAGAAGAAACAAGCTCAAGTGAGGAGAGCTCAAGTGAAGGGAGAGGCTCATCATCATCCTCATCATCCGAAGAAGAAGAAATGACGACTATGGTAAAACACCTTCCCACTCAAGAAGTAGTTGCCATGATTTCTAGTTTAGCTAGGGATTTGTTTAGGGCTAAAAAGAAAAATAAGAACATGCTTGATGAAATTAAGGCCCTAGAAGAAAAGCTAGAAAAATCATGTTTAAATATTAATGATAATGTTTCTTCTAGTATCAATGATGCATGCTCACATGATAATTACATGCCTTTTAATGTTAGTGATGCATGTATGGAGGAAAATAGGGTTTTAAGAGAAAAGGTAGACCATTTAACTAAGGCCCTAGAAAAATTCACTATAGGCTCCAATACTTTGAACATGATAATAGGGAGCCAAAGGGCATGCTTTAATAGGAAAGGCCTAGGATATAAGGGAAACAAAAATGAAAAGGCCTATCATTATTTAATTTCTAGGGGTCAAGCCAAAAACAAAACAATAGCTAGGAAATGGATCCCTAAGGAATTTTTAGTGAACCCTATAGGAAAGAACTTGTATTGGGTTCCTAAGTCCATCCTTAAGGGTTAGAAAAACCCTAGGATAGTCAACCATACGTGGACTTCACTTATATCATATTATATGGTTGACTTAGGATGATGTGGGTAGTGAAATTTAATTTATAAGCATGATGGATGAAGTGATTATAATGTTATAATCATATACTTGATTTGAATAATGATACATGCCTATGACTTAGAATGATCGGGAGTTAATTTTTGAAATAGTGTTGGGTGATGATAATGCACCCATAAATAGCTTAAATCATGCTTTGGGTGATACTTGACTTATTATCATGATTTTATACCTAATTCATGATTACAAATTGATTGATACACTTGTTTCATGATCATAATGCGAAATCAATGCATATATGTCTTTATGATCATGTGGTATGTTAGAGTGATACTTAACCTTGTGTAGAATTGCATGAATTTAAAGGTAAGTATATAAATACCTTTAGGAACATCACACACTCACCATAAGGATAACCTTGATTGAAAACTTAGCATGGGTGAGATGTTAGGATGATACTAATGGTCCACTAATGCCTATGACATTTAGATGGTCATTTAAAGTATCAAAATAGTAATAATAGACCAATCATGGGGAAGGCTTATGTTTAATTCATAGACATATTGCCCAAAGATCATTGTTGGATATTTTATATGTTTTCAAAACCATTCCTTACTTTAAAATCTGTGTTTTCATGTTTTGAAACAATCTAAAGCAAAACTAGGTGTTAAAATTGATACAAACTTGATCAAATACTAGTTATTTTTGAAACTTTTGGATTTTTGGCAAATCATTGAAAATATAAGTAATTTTCATGAAAACTCATTTTTCACTAATAAAGGACTTTAAAAGAAATGTGTTTTCAAAATTTCACAATTTTTTGAATTTTCTGAAATTTCTGGTGCATTTCTGAATTTCGATCCGAAAATCGTAAATTCGAATTGAAGATGCCAATGGATCGACTAATGTCCGATTAAGTCATTGTGGCAATATTCATGACTTGATTTGGTGTTTTCAGGTTGTTTTGATGGTTTTTCGACCCTTAGACTTTGATGCCTTGGATTATGCCATTATGTTATTGTTTTTGATGGTGTCAAAGGGGGAGAAATAGGGATGTTTAAGTTTAATCATGCTAGGAAGGAGATTAACATGGGTTAAGGGGGAGTTGCATGTATTTAGGAAGAGTTTGATGCTCATGAATTGTTTACATGCTTTCCTTGCTTATGTTATTTTGTTTATAATTTACCTAACTTAAACGTAGTTGTCACACATCAAAAAGGGGGAGATTGTTAGGGCAATCGACCTAAGTTATGGTTTGGATTATGGTTTTGATGTGTGTGGCAAAGGTTTGTTGAAGTCATGCAAGACTTAGTAATTCGCACATATGATGAATAGCATTGCAAGATCACCAACTCACAACCTCGTGCTTGAGTCGGCGAAGGAGCATTGTAAAGCCATGCGCTTGATGCATTCGAGAGACTGCCGGACGAGATGACTTGAAGTGAAGCCAAGGAAGAAGACTTCGAGGGAAAGAGACGCGAAGGAACATTGCGAAGCTGTGTGCTTGGTGTTGCTGAGGAACATGGCCGCGAACGAAGAGAGCTTCAACGAGGGACTTCAAGTGAGATGAGAGAATGAGTGAAATGTAAATAGCTCATTAGGTGAACTTGGCCGAAATGGCTAAGTGTCGGAGGCTCGACCGAGTTGGTTGAGGTTATACTCGACATGTTTAGTTAAGTTGGATGGTCAACCAACTTGGTTGGAGTTTTACCCGACAAGTCGGATGCTCAAACATTGGTTTGAGGTTTTACCCGACGAAGTGGAGTGTCGGATGCTCAACCATGAGGGTTGAGGTTTAACCCGACCGTTGGACGCTCAAACAGATGTGAAGTTTGAGGTTTACCCGACATCAATCGACTGCTGTGAATGGGCAGTCGACTTAGTTTCGATTGGTGTTCGACTGGTGGGTTTCTGGCTCAGCAGTCGACTGCCAAGGAATGGCAGTCGACTTCTAGACCATTAGTCGACTGCCAAGGATGGTAGTCGACTGATGAAGGCAGTCACGTGCACAAAACCTCCCGTGGTCGACTGATCAGTCGACTACGGAGGCATCAGTCGACTAATGGATACATCAGTCGACTGCAAAGTCTCTCGTTGGACTACAACGGTCGGGATCTGACGTGTTCGTGGTTAAACGTGGCGAATCGCCAAAGGCAAAGAATGTCGATGGCGGCCAACGGGAAGAAATCATTCCTCTCTATAAAAAGAGAGAGTGTGGGCTTTGGGATGGCTAATGCTTATACTCCAATTGATCATCCAAGTGCCCCACAAGCTTTAGACTCTTTCTCTTGTTCTTATTTCAAATCCATTGTAAGAAATAGTGTTTTGTGTTGTAAGAAGGTTTACCTTCACCTTGCTTTCGCTAAAGGGAGAGACCATATTGGATTGGATTCGGAGTGATTCACCGGAGTCAAATCGGACCGTGGATTAGCGGCATAGGGTCGTGAACCACGTTATATCTCTTTGTTAGCATTGTTTTTGTCTTGTTTATCTCTATTGTTGTTTAGTTTTATTTCCGCTGTGCTAACCCTAACGTGTAGACAAGAAGAACGATCGAATTCCATTCTACGATGACTTAGGGCTATTCACCCCCCTCTAGCTGGCCACCTACGTTCCAACAGATCTCTCCTTGGTGGAATGGTGTCGATACAATGAAGGCAGGAACCCTCTGACCCCTCAAGGCGGATGGTGGTTATCGATGTCATGGATAGCGTTGCTTCTCTTCGGATCCAAGGAGGAGAGGTAGATGGACTCCCTTTCGTTGAATCCAGAGGGTGGGAGGTTGAGGATTATGAATATGGTATGGGTGGAGCCTCTCTCGATCAGGAGAGGAGGTGCGAGGTGACTGCTAGTGAAGGGAAGAAGAGATGGGAGAAAAACCCTTGAAAACCCTTTTTATAGCCGCCCACACGGTGCTCTTGATCGCACCACAACCGTGCCAAAAAGGCATGGCCCGGCCGTGACAAGCTCTCGCTAGCTTGGCACGACCATGCCATTATTGCATGGCCTAGCTGTGCCAGGCCTTGGTCAGCCTGGCATGGTCGTGTCAAAAAGGCACGACCTGGCCGTGCCAAGCTCTAGTGTGCTCTAAATTTCCTTGATTTGCTCTTCCAAATGCCCTACAAAACAAAGTATAAACCAAATCAGTGCTAAGGACATTAAATTTGCATGTATTTGCATTAAGGCACTAAAACAGTCCATATTCATAAAACATGATTAATACATCAAATTAACCATATGAATTGATCAAAACATTGAGGAATGAATAAAAATATCATATGAAAATGTGAGCAATCAACTCCCCCACATTTATTCTTGCACGTCTCATGCAAGTAAAAAAAACTAACAAAACAATTGAAGATGCATTCCCCCAACAATTCCTAATCATACTTAGAAAAACGTGAAAGAAAGATATCTAGGATTGTCAATTCATAAAGACTCAAGCGTTCATGGACTCAAATCTTACACAAGTTAACAAACATGGCAACTTCAATCTATTCTAAATAAATTAATAATGACTATGCCTCACAAGGTAAGAGGTGGTAACTCTCACTCTAATGTACATATAATAGTGGAGTTCACTCGAGCTACTCATGGTTTATACACTACCATATGCTTGCTTCTCTTCAAATCTTCACCACTATTATATACATAAGAATGCATAATCTTTGAAGACTTATTAGGAATATAAGGGAAACATGAGTAAAAGTAAATAATGGTATATGTGCAGAAAAAGAAATGAAAGAGATAAAGAAAAAGATTAAAGTTGTAGCATACGAAAAAAAAAATTGGATTAACCCTTTAATTAATTGGGTTTAATTAGTAGATTAATTGGGGTCAATAAGTGGATTAATTGGGTTGAATCCATTGTGCTGAAGCTAATGGGCTGAATCCATTGGGTTGAAGCTAATGGGCTAAATCCATTGGGCTGAAGCTATTGGGCTGGAAATGGGCTTGAACTAGATTGAGCTAAATCAAATTTGATTGAACTTGGGTTGGGCTAACCGAATCGCTCGAACAACTTTTAAAAGCTGTCGAACGAACCGATCCATTTCACTCGCAATTTCACCATTCCCTTTTCTTCTCCGCGTCATTTCTTTCGCTCCACGCGATTCCCGTCGCCGATCTCATCAGTGTTCCGGTGAGAGAAATCGACGACACCGTCACCTTGGTCGATCTTCGGTGGAGGATTTGGGTTCTCTCCTAGGGGGAATCTCGGCGGTATTTACGGTGGACGGGCGGTGTTGTCGCCGCGACGATGAGCTGCCATTGAAGGTAAGGATCGATCGTTTTCTTTCCCTTTCGAGTGGAGATCTGGGTTTTCGGGTTTTAGCTTAGATCTATGGTGTGTGGGCAGTGATCGGAGCTCGGTTTGCATTGGTCGCTCAACTTTGCGTGGCGAGCAGCTGGGATCGGGAAAGTTTTGCTGCCAGTGGAGATTAGAGTCGGTAAGATGGATCTAACCTATTCTTATCATTTTTGATGGATTTTAGGTTGGAATCTAAGCTGTAATCAGTTGTGCGTATTCATATTGTTCATCTGTGATTTCTATGCGTTGTGGTGTCGGTGTGATTCTTGGATGTTGATAGATCTGTTCTTGCCGTGAGTGTCTTTTGCCGATTGTTTTCAATGGTAGCTCAGATTGTTGTAGGAAGAAGGGGAGCTGTGATTAGAGTGGTATTGCATGATTCGGGTGTTGATTTATGTTTGGTTATTACTAGTTTAATGCATGATATGTTCTGATTTGGAGATGATCTGATCAGTAAGCGTTGATATCCCTATTGTTCAGCTGTAATTGTGGTGTTTGATTCAAGGATAGGTTGTTGCTATGGGTTGTGCTGATGCTGCGATCTTCCTGTTTTCCTTGATCGGTTCTGAACATGATTTTCCCGGACTTGTTATTTTGTGGATGGCATAGGTGGTGGAGTAATTGGTTCTGTAGATGATTAGAGTTGGGATGGTTTAAGTAAGGGCGTTTGGATCTATTTACCTTAATTAATCTTGAGGATGTCGATCGATTGTTGCAAACTGGTTAGGGATAGTCGGAATTGTTAACACGTATTCGGGGAAAAGAGTGTGAATATAGAAACGACGTAATATTTAGTTGTGTATTGTGGGATATTTGCACTTAACCATAATTTGTTATTATTGTGCAGGTTTGGGATACGAAGCAGGTCCGCGGCTGTGATGATTATTCGAGCTTCGTATCAGGTGGGTAATATCTACCTGGTCCGGTAGTTTGACCAAATTCTAGTGCATGATTTTGGATATATGTTTATACCTGTTTACCTTAAATTCACTCATGTTTAATCATGTGCTTGTACTTAGTCTTTGATCTTTGAGATATTGTTGTTAATTCATCATTCATTTTATCTTGGATATGAATTACAACCCTTCTTGTGTGTTAGCTGATTGGTATTCAATTAAATGCATTGTGGTTATGGTCACTAGTGTGAACTTAGATCGGGTTACCGGGTTGCATCACTAGGATGAGTGATGAGTCCAATTTATGGGGTTGGTTGTTATACCGTACACATATTAGTGAGTTATTTTGATGGACCTATTTATCTGTACATAGACAAATAGGTTGTGATTATGGATTGGTAGTCCTTGCATGGTTGACTTTTGGTTGACTAGGTCTCCCCGTGAGTTAGGGAGTGTTGCGAGGATTTTTGTATGAGCTATGCATCATTACATTGCATGCATGCTGACGACTTGGGTCTCCCTTGTGGTTGAGACGGGTCGCTAGTCATCCTACCTCCCCGGCCACTCGGGATAGTGGTAGCAGGGTTGAGGGCAGAGCATTAGATGTGCCACACTCAGCCACTATAGACAGTGGTAGATAGAGTGGCGTGCAGTTTGTCCTGTCGTGCAACAGTCGGCCACTCATGGGTAGTGGTAGCTAGAGTCGCTTGCAGCAGGGACCCCTCGGGTAGCATATAGCTCTATGGCAGCTAGCTACCAGTCATACTACCCAACTCGGCCACTCGAGAGTAGTGGTAGCTGGAGTCGGGATAGTTGTCATGTTGTGTCACCCTGGCCACTCTGGGGTCGTGGTTGGACGGGTCCGCAGACATGGTCATGCATATGCATTGTTGATATATATATGTATGCATGTATTTGATATATGTTTTCATATGCCTGTGAGATGCTGCATTTGTTTGCTACATATGATTGTACTGTTAATTATTTTTGATGGTGTCAAAGGGGGAGAAATATATTTGTTTGAGTAAGGGGGAATTATATTTAGGGGGGAGTTTCATGTATTAAGGGGGAGAGTTGCTAATCATGTTATTTACATGCTTTCTTTCCTTAATATTTTATCAAATGTTTTACCTAACTTAAACGGATTGTCACGGATAAAAAAGGGGGAGATTGTTAGTGCAATCAATCCTTGATATGGTTTTGATGAGTGTGGCAAAGGGTTTAAGTTAGGTTGTTATTGTGATTTGATATGTGCGTTGGAGTCTTGCAGGACTTAGTAATTCGCACATGGAGCCTTGGTGAGTTTCACCTCTCATGACTCGGTCCTTGAGTCGGTGAAGGATGGTTTTGCAGAAGCCATGCGCTTGGAGCATCCGAGGGACCGTCGGACGAGGAGCTTGGAGTGAAGCCGGAGGAAGTAGACTTCAGGGCGAGACGCGAAGGATGATGCTGCAGAGCCGTGCGCTTGGCGCATCCGAGGGACGTGGCTGGACAAAGACAACTTCGAAGGCGAGGGACTCCGAGGGATGAGAGTGAGCGAATGTAACCCGGTAAGTGGTAGCGCTCTTAGGTGAAACTTGGTCATTTGGCTAAGTGTTGGATGAGATTTCCCGACATCGCCGATCCGCCATGGAATGGCCCATCGCTGAGTCGAACGGGTTCGATTGGTATCCAATCGATGGGTTTGCGCGAATGATCGCTATGGAATGGCAATGATCGGTAGACTATCATCGCCATGGAATGGTAGTCAACTGATGGAGGCAGTGTCGGGTACAGAATGGAGTCGAGCTCACGAGCACTCGATTGATGGTCCATCAGTCGACTGATGGTAAGATCAGTCGACTGATGATGTTGCCGTTGGATGAAATTCAACGTGGAAAGCAGTCGTTATTGGGCAACGGCTACAGGACCAGTCGACTGATAGGGACATCAGTCGAATGCTCCTGTGTCAACGAGAAGAAACCCTCTTCCTCTATAAAGAGGAAGGGTGTGGGGCTTTGGGGGCCTAATGCTTGAACTCCTAACAACTCCCAAAGTGCCCTAAACGTTTTTCCACTCTTCTACTAGTGCTAATTGTAAGTGATTTGAGGCCGCTAGAGGGGGGGTGAATAGCGTCGCGTGATGGAATTCATTTCACGTTCGTCTATAAATTTCGTTAGTGCGCAGCAGAATAATAATGAAGCAATACGAAATAGACAAACACAAATACACAAGTATTTAACGTGGTTCAGAACCGAACGGTTCCTACTCCACAAATCGGGCTCTAAAAGCCCTAGAAATGCAAACACGCACTACTAATCACAATAACTCCTTCTCGACACAAGTCGGAGGTGGAAAAATCTCGTACAAACGATCTTACAATAGCAAGAACGAAATACAAGCAATATACAATGCAAATACGAAAGACAAGTAAAGAAAAGACTTTAGAACACTTGTTTTTGATTGTTTGAATGCTTGGTTGTTTGCTTGCACTTGGAGACCTGATTTGCAGCAACAAATCGCCCCAATAGCTCTCAAGAACTGGATGCATTTTTCTCCATCACGAGCTCCTTATAAAGCTGGAAAAAGTCGATCAGTCGACTGGTCGGGACCATCAGTCGACTGATGTCACTGTTGTCGTGAGACAATGGCTAGATCCACGCTGGATAAGTCCAACGAATCCATCATCAGTCGACTGATGGAGCCTTCACTCGACCAGTCGAGTCTCGACTCCATTCTCGCGTCCCGATTATCAAGACCCGATCGATCACAAGATCGGGCCGATCATAGTTTATCACGACCGCCCACTTCCGCGCGATCGTTGGCCTATTCCCGTAGTCAAACCCTAGTTGACTACGGCAGTCGACTGCCACATGGCACCAGTCGACTGGCACACCTCAAACATGAGGTTTTAGCCCAAGTATGGTGCCCCCATACTTGCTAGACCACCCTTAGCCTAGACCTAAGCCTTCTAGCCACCTCCATCAGCCTCACGCCTCTCGGATCCCTCCAAGTCATCCATGACTTGTTCATCCATTGCGCTAGCCTTCAGGTGCTTCCATTGGCTATGTCATGCTAACGGTGTCTACACCGCCAAGGCACATTGGACTTACGCCGCCAAGACTCCGCTTGGACTTTACACCACCAAACATTGGACTTATGCTGCCAAGACTTCACCCTTGGACTTTACGCCGCCAATATCAAACCCCTTGGACTTCTCAAATGCCAAGACTCAAGCTTGGACTTTCCCTTGCCAACCCATGTTGGACTTTCCATGCCAAGACCCATGCTTGGACTTTCCCAAATGCCAAGTGTCCCACTTGGACTTTCCATGCCAAGTACCCATGACTTGGACTTTACCTTGCCAAGACCCATGCTTGGACTTTCCCATAATCACATGGTCAACCCTAGTCAACCATCAAAGTTTCCCTCGAGTCAAACTCGAGTCTGTTCAATTATAACCTAGGTTGATTGTATAAACAATCTCCCCAAAACATCAACAGACATTAATGTCAAACATCAATGTCAACTTACTTTGTCAAACATCAAAACATCACTCGAGTCTGGTCAATCGTGACTTGGGCCGATTGCACCAACACTAATCTTCATTCTATTGTAGAAGAGTGATCCTTGTGTAAAAGAGGTTACCTCCACCTAGCTTTGTGCAAAGGAGAGATCTAGTGGAAAGATTGAGGAGTGATTCACCTTGGACGAATCGGACCGTGGATTAGCGGCGTAGCCGTGAACCACGTTACATCCCTTGTTAGCGTTTGTATTCTTATTTGTATTTGCTTGTCTTGTTTTGTTTTCGTTGTGCTAATAGTTTTTGTAGACGAGCAAATTCCACCATCGAACAAAAGAGGGCTATTCACCCCCCTCTAGCCGGCCTACATCTACACTTCATCGATCCTACATGTACATCATGCTACATGCCTTTTGCATATTTTATATACCGTTGTGTATGTATTGAGCATGAGTATGTATTGGTTTAGACTGTTGCATGCTATTTAGATTGTGCTATGGTATACCTGTTCAGGATGTTATAGGTCATGTGGACGGCAGACCGTCAGATATGTACATTATTGCATGTCAGTTGATTAGTTTAGTGTATGCTATGAGTATGACCGTATTTGTAGTTACTGGTTACTACATTTAGTACTGTATGTCTGTTGGACTCATGTTGCATACCTGTAGATTTTCACATGTATACTTGTAGATCTCTATACCCTGTATGTTGTTCATGCACTTTCTATATATTACCCCTGAGTTTTATACTCACCACCCTGGACCCTAGGTTTCCTGTCGCCCAGGTGGTAGATAGAAGACTTCGGCATGGACTTGGAGCATCACCACTTGATCCCATCCCGCTGCTTTTCCGAGGGTTTTGTTTCCTATATCGCATGTATCTTCTTATGGACTTCTGTTGTTATTGGAAATCGTGCTGTGTTTTTCTTTTATGACATTCAGTATGGGATTTTGTTTAGTATGGACGGATATACCGATATACGTATGTTGTTGAGTTTGTATTTTCCATTGCGTTGGCTTCCGCTATCGATGTTATACATTTTCCATATGTGTTATTCTGGCTGCGACTATTTGTACCATATTGGAATTGTCATAAGGGGGTGCCGTCCGTTGGCCGGACAGAGTCTACCTCAGGGCGTGACAATTTTATTGGTATCAAAGCTCTAGGTTGCGATGCCATGCAATAATGATTTTCGTCGGATTTTGGACCTCGGAAATTGTTTTGATTTGATTTGATTTCGATTTTGGTGAGATGGGATTGACAGTGGCGTGAGCTCCAAGTTGTACGAAGTAAGAAATCTTGACCCTTTATATTTCTGGCTAGATATTTATGTAAGTCATTCGGCAGGTGTGGGTAGACGATATTATGGCACCTGTTCGGACTTGTACTAGAGGTTGTCCACCTAAGCAGCCTACTACCGTGGACCTGTTGATCAGGAGGAGCCACGACGTTCTCCTACCAGAGGTTCGGAACCTCAAGAGCCAGAAGTACCTCCGACTATGCCGACTTCTGAGGATTCTAGTTAGGTCAGAGTCAAGGCATGTATACCTGTGTTAGCGCGTTCAGCCAAGGACCGATTTACACTGTTCCGAGGTGAGTCTGATCCCTAGATTGCCCGGACCTGGTTAGATAATCTAGAGAATACATTTGAGTTCATGAGCTGCACATGAGGAAAAGGTGAGTCTAGCCGCATATCATCTTCGAGATCAAGCGATTATGTGGTGGAAGATGCAGAAGACGTTAATTGGAGAACATGAGATCACATGGTCTGTTTTCCGAGATGTCTTCTGGAAGCAATATTTCCCTACCGCATTTTCCACAGCTCGTCGTCAGGAATTTTTGACTCTTAAGCAGGGCAACCGATCGGTCATGGATTATAATGCGGAGTTTACTCGACTCGTGGAATTTTGTCCGCATTTAGTAGCACAGGATGGGGATCGGATGTTCTAATTTATGCAGGGTTTGGCTACGTATATTCGGGCCAAACTATCGAGATCTTCTATCAGCTCCTACCGAGAGGCACTAGATCGGACGATATCTATTGAGGTTACTTCTCAGCAAATCGCAAAGGAGAGGGAGTTGGAAAAGCAGATGACCCAAGGAAAGCAGCGGAGTCAGGATTCAACTACTGAGACTAAGAGAAAATAGGATCAGAGTGGGGCTTTTCGAGGTACGACAGAGAAATCATCTAGGGTATAGAAAGGGAAGCGACCAGCTTCTGAACAGTCTGGAGGTTCTCAGAAGAACCGTAAGAGTGGGCAGATGACTGGATGCCGAAGATGTGGGTCTGAAAGTCATAGTATTCCCGAGTGTCCACTAGATCGGGACGTTTGTTATTACTGCAAACATCCAGGACATATGAGCTGAGAGTGTACTCTGAAGGCACAGTTGGAGGGTTCAGGCAATTCCAACAAGGGAAAGAAATCTGGCTAACATTATCGGCAGAGGTCAGCACCTAGGACGCAGACATATGGTCAGAGACAGACACTACCTCCTACGGCACAAATATATCATATACATGGGAGTGACTCTTCCGAGATGCCAACGGAGATTCATTATACTCCAACTCTAGAGAGTTATTATTCAGGGCCACCTACTCAGCGATATCTACTGGCCAGCTCCTAGGGATATATTATGCCTACGCAGCAGAGTCAGCCTCCAACAACAGCATCACAGAGTCATATCCAACCTGAGTGGAGGCATTCTACTATTATATCGGGAGCGCAGCCGTCGCAGGTGGAGATTGGACGAGTTTATTCCATTACCAGAGAGGATGCTCAGCAGGCCGAGGGATCGGTCATTCGGGGTATGATTTCAATTTATTCTATACATGCAGATACTTTGATTGATACTGGTAGCTCGCATTCCTTTATATCTAGTATATTTCTGAGTAAAATTGGAAGAATCCCTATGATTCGTTCTTGTGGGTTAGCGGTATCATTACCATCGAGTGAGGTTATGACAAGTCATCAAGTAATCAAAGGTTGTCCATTGGATTTCGATGGGCATATACTTACGGTGGACCTTCAGGTGTTAGAGATGGTGGAATTTGATATTATACTCGAAATGGATTGGTTGGCTACATATTGTGCTACAGTGGATTGTAGGACAAGAGTAGTGACCTTCCAACCACCAGATCAGCCTATATGGGAATTCGTGGGTACCCGAGATGATGGAGTGTCCATTATATCTGCACTTCAGGCTCGAAGATTATTGACTCATGGCTGTCAAGGGTACTTATTGTCTTTGGTCAAAGTGGAGAGTGAGGAAATACCACCCCTCTCCAGTGTACAGGTAGTTTGTGAGTATTCGGATATATTTCCAGATGAACTTTCGGGCTTGCCACCTCCTAGGCAAGTGGAATTCGCGATAGAGGTAATCCTAGGAACCACACCGGTATCGAAGGCTCCTTACCGAATGGCACCGAAAGAGCTGAGTGAGCTTAAGATACAACTGCAAGAGTTATTGGATAAGGGATTTGTTCGTCCTAGTGTTTCACCCTAGGGAGCTCCGGTACTATTCGTTAAAAAGAAAGATGGATCTTTACGGTTATGTATCGACTACCGACAACTAAATGCAGTGACCGTGAAGAACAAATATCCACTGCCGAGGATAGAGGATTTATTTGATCAACTCAAGGATACTTGCATGTATTCCAAGATTAATCTGCATTCAGATTATCATCAGCTCAGAGTAAGAGACGAGGATATTCAGAAAATAGCGTTCCGTACGCATTATGGACATTACGAGTTTCTAGTGATTCCATTTGGTCTTACCAATGCTCCAACTGCATTTATGGATTTGATGAACCAGGTATTCTTGAGGTACTTGGATCAGTTTGTCATCGTATTCATAGATGATATCTTGATATATTCTCATTTTGAGGAGGAGCATGAGCACCATCTTCAGATTGTGTTGGAGAAATTGCGACGAGAGCATTTATATGCCAAGTTCAGCAAGTGCGCTTTCTGGCTATCTTCCATGGGTTTTCTTGGACATGTGGTATTCAACAGGGGTATTTCAGTTGATCCCCATAAAATCGAAGCGATTACCAGTTAGGAGCAGCCAAAGTCAGTTCAGGAAATCCGTAGTTTCCTTGGATTGGCCGGGTATTACCGTAAATTTGTGGAGGGATTTTCCCTTATAGCCACACCACTCACTCGCTTGACCCGGAAAGGGATCAAGTTTACTTGGTCAGAGGCTTGTGAGTCCAGTTTTCAGGAGCTTAAGCAGCGACTAGTTTCTGCACCTGTATTAGTGATTCCTTCTGGTTGCGATGGGATGGTATTGTATACTGATGCTTCTTTCTAAGGATTGGGAGCAGTTCTGATGCAGCTCGATCGTGTAGTATCTTATGCCTTCCGTCAGCTAAAGGATCACGAAAGAAATTATTTGGTGCACGATATAGAGTTAGCAACCATTATTTTTGCGCTAAAGATATGGAGACATTATCTGTATGGGATTACTTTTGAGATCTATACGAACCATAAGAGCTTGAAATATCTTTTCACTTAGAAGGAATTGAATCTTAGACAGAGACGATGGATGGAATACCTAAAGGATTATGATTGCACCATTCAGTATCATCCGGGTAAAGCTAACGTTGTAGCGGATGCACTAAGCAGGAAGTCCCGTGGGATTCTGGCCAGTCATTTGACAACAGTGACTGATCTAGTTCGATAGTTCTCAGAGTTGGGGTTGTCTGAATAGGGTCAAACATCCCGGGGGATATTGGTATCCATGGTTGCCCAGTCCGCTATTATTGAGAGGATCAAGGAGGCACAAGCTTGTGATCAGCATCTGCAGTTCTTATGCAACACTCTGGACTCAGGACGACAGACAGATTTCTCGTGTGACGAGACTGGAGTCCTCCGTTTCCGGGGAAGATTATGTGTTCCGGACATGCATTCGATTAAGGAGGAGTTATTACGAGAGGCACATAATTCGAGATTTGCTATACATCCTGACGGTACTCGGATGTATCAGGATTTGAGGCGTTCATACTAGTGGGATGGTATGAAGAGGGATATTGCGGATTTCATCGCTCGATGTTTGGTCTGCCAGTAGGTAAAGGCTGAACATCAGAAACTCGCCGGATTGCTACAGAGAATCCCAATTTCGGAATGGAAATGGGAACATATTACGATGGATTTCTGTCACGCCCTGAGAGTATACCGTGCCGAAAAGCAAACGGACGGCATCTCCCCTGTACGTGGCAACATATCGGGTTAATACAAGGCCCGTAGGCCCACAACAACAATATGATATAAAGATATCAACATACCAATTATACTAAACACAGCGGAAACAATACAAACAGATAAACAAGATACAAAGACCAACTGTGCACTCCGGAGTGACTTGACACGACAAGAATCATAACAGAAATCAAATCAAAGACCAAATACGTACATCACATCCGTATATCACAAATATGGAAATAATACAGGGTAAAAACCCAAACCAACAATCCATAGTAATACAACAATACGGAAAAACATATCCATTCGTCCGGTGTGAGATGGGATCATCTGGCGGAGCTCCGAACGTCCAAGGAATCTTCTACCTATTACCTGGGCGACAGGAAGCCCAGGGTCCCGGGGTGGTGAGTATAAACTCAGGGGTAATATATAGAAAGTGCATGAACATATAGGGTAAAGAGATTTACAAGTATACATGTGAAGATCTATAGGTATACAGCATGAGTCCAATAGACATACAGTCCTATCCAACTCTAATAACAAGTAACTACAGTAAAGTTATACTCAGTGTATATATATTAAACTGATCAACTGGACATGAAGTAATGTACCAACGTACCTGACGGTCTGCAACACCATAAGCTATATCATCCTGAACATATATACAATAACATAACCCATATAACGTACCAAGTCAATCTCATACCTGACCAATACTCCAACATATAAACAATATATGATCACCTGTAATGACAACCCGGTCCGTACCACACAATGACATGATGCTAATCAAATGCATACAACAGTCTGAATCAACGCATGTATCATGCTCAACACATAGCAGTATATAAAATGCAGATGACATGTATCATGATGATCAACCATATACAGCAATCATAGCTCAATCAAATGCAGCATCTCACAGGCATATGTAAAACATATATCAAATACATGCATACATATATATCAGCAATGCATATGGATGGTCATGCATGCGCACCCAACTCACTACCACGACCCCAGTGTGGCCTAGGTGGCACGACATGACAACTATCCCGACTCCAGCCGTCACCACTCTCGAGTGACCGAGTTGGGTAGTATGAAACAGTAGCTAGCCGCTATAGAGCTATATGCTACTCACATGGGGGTCCCTGCTGCTAGCTGCTCCGTCCCTACCCATGAGTAGACGAGCACTGCACCCAGGACAACTGCACATCACACGACCACCGTCTATTGTGGGTGAGTGCGCTAACTACCACTCCGCACAGTGGCCAAGTACGCATCTCCAGCTACCACCATCCATAGTGGCCGAGAACGGCACGCACAACAATGCTCTGCCCTCAACCCTGCAACCACTACCCCGAGTGGCCGGGGAGGCAGGATGACTGACGACCCATCTCAACCACAAGGGAGACCATCAAAGATGCATGCAATATAATGATGCATAGCTCCATACATGTATCCTCGCCACACTCCCTATCCCACGGGGAGTCCTGGTCAACCAAAAGTCAACTATGCAAGGACTACAATCCACAAGACTCTCTCTATCGCACAAAGAGTCATACACCTCTGACAAACAACCACGCTAAGACCTCTAGTCAGTAGCGAGATACTATCGACCATCCATATAACCATACAGTATACACAATCCATAATGGATATACCATCACGCTAGGACCTCTAGTCCATGGTCACATACTGACAACCACATACTTATCTATGCACAGACAACTAGATCCACAATAGATGCACCGCTAATACGGGTATGATATAACAATCAACTCCATAATCCAATCCATCACCTAACCCTAGTGATGTAACACAGTAATCCAATCTGAGGTCACAAGGATAACCCTAACCACAGACTTCATCGAATATTCATCGGCTAACATATAATAGGGTTTATAGTTCCTATCCGTGCTAGATAATCAATGACGTAACAGAGTATATATCTCAAAGGTCAAGGCAGTACAAGCATATGATTAAATAAGAGTAGATTTAAGGTAAACAGGTATAAACATATATCCAAATTCATGCACTAGAATTTGATCAAAACTACCGGACCAGATAGATATTACCCACATGATACGAATCCTGTACCAATAGTCCTCACGGTCGTGGACCTACTTCGTATCCAAACCTGCACATAATAGCAACAATGATTAAATACAAGTATCCAACAAACGTAGGAACTAAACACTACATCGTTCCTATACGCGCATCCTTTCCTCGTCTACGAGGTAGGAACCCCGATTATCCCAATCCGATACACCATGACCAACTCAAAATAAATCACCGACATCCTCAAGATTAATTATGGTGAATAGATCTAACCACACTCCCAACAATATAGACTGACCTCAATCCACAAATCTCTGCATCCCATCAATTCACACACACCTTCGATCACCGCCATGGTAGCTCCATCGTCCACAACAATTCACAGCTATACACAAATGCAATCGATCACAACAGAAACAACACCCCTAAGAGGTATCTGATCAACTAAGCCAACTACTGATACAAACATCATAATCTACCGATTTCCTACAAAACAATCAAAGGAAAACAGAGATTATACCCTACCTTTCACCGTTCAATCCATACACCCAAACAACCCATAATCAACATCTATTACAGCTCCTCATTACTGAATCAATAACAACAAACCTAACCACACCTACATCACCAATCCGAGCCAATCAAACCCAGCATCCCACCTCAACTCCAAATCCAGCCGGCACCATCCACACTTAGAATAACTCCTTCGCGTAGATCACACAGAAAACCTCAAACACTCCAATCAACAACAACAACACTGATTACACCCCAAATTCATATCAATTTACAGATGAAACAAAAGGGATAAACACACTTACCGGCCAAATCTTCACCGGCAGCCCCTCCCCTGTTCACCGAAGTAATCCAACAACGCCAATCCAATCCCTGCCCAAAGACCATAGATCTAAGCTACTGGCAGCGAAAATCACAAGGATGGATTTCATCCATATCAAGGGAAACAAATCGCCTGCTTATCCAAATCTCAGCAGAGCTCGTGAATCCCAGCTCACAGCCGTAGACTTCATCGAATCGCTGCTGACCCCTAGCTCCCAGCGAGGACTGGAATCAAGCTCGGAAACCCGAAATCAGAGATCCCCTCCGTCGACGATTGGCATGGCAGCTCCCAAATCCGACAAAACGAAGGGTCGGTGATGAACTGGCTCGGTAGTCGTGGTGGTCGTCTCATGCGCCGAAGCACCCATTGGCTGGAAGAGCTTGCTGTCGCCGAGCTCGGGAGGGAGAGGCACTAGCGATGGTGCACCGGGGAGAATGAAATCGCCGGCGGCAGCGGTGATTCGGAAAAACGATGGTGCGGAGGAGAGAAAGAAATCGCGAGAGAAAGAAATCGCGATCGAAGCCTTTTAAAAGTGGTTCGGTAGTTTGGTTCAAGCTGACCGGTTCGGTTGGGTTGGCTCAAGCTTGACCCAAATTTAACCTAGGTTAAGTCCGAGTTAACTCAAGTCGACCCAACTCCCCATTTACACTTAAATCTTCCTCATATGGACTCCTTTTGAATCCGGAAAAATTTCTAAAAATTTCTAAAAATTCCACGAGCTAATTCCCAATTAGCAAGGGCTATTTTTTTATTTTATTTAATATGATTATTAGTTTTTTTTGTATTTTACAATTTCATTACGGGGTTGCCCAGAACCCGTAAAGGACATGATGCGATTTGGATGATTGTTGACAGATTAACCAAATCCGCTCATTTCCTTGTGATTCGTGAGACACATCCATTGGATCGATTGGCAGAGCTATACTGTAGAGATTGTCATGCTGCACGGAGTGCCCTTGAGTATCATATCTGATAGAGATCCGCATTTTACTTCACGATTCTGGCAGAGTCTTCAGCATGCTATGGGCACCGAGCTCCGTCTCAGTACAACATTTCATCCATAGACAGATGGACAGTCGGAGCGTACCATTCAGACTCTGGAGGACTTATTGAGATCTTGTGTCATGGATTTCGGTGGCAGCTGGGAGGATCACGTCCACTTGGTGAAGTTCGCGTATAATAATAGTTATCACTCTTCCATTCAGATGGCTCCCTTTGAGGCTTTGTATGGCCGACCCTGCAAATCTCCAATTTTGTGGGAGGATGTCGGGGAGCGACAGTTATTGGGCCCTCAGAGTATTCAGCATGATGCAGAGTTAGTTCGTGTTATCAGACGATGATTGTTAGAGGCTCAAGATAGAAATAAAAGTTATGCAGATCGGAGGCGAAGACCTTTGGAGTTTTTCGTAGGGGATCATGTGTTTCTGCGTGTATCACCTACAAAAGGAGTTAAGAGATTCGGAATTAAAGGAAAGTTAGCACCGCGCTACATTGGACCATTCGAGATACTGGAGCGGATTGGGGGTGTGGCATACCAGTTGGCTCTACCTCCGACGCTGGTGAGCGTCCATAACGTATTTCATGTGTCTATGTTGAGGAAATACGTACCGTATCCAGATCATGTTCTGACGGAGGTGATGATTCCACTCCAGCCTAATGCGACATATGAGGAGATTCCAGTATGGATTCTTGGTCGTAAAGAGCGTTAGTTACGGAACAAAACCATCCGCCTTGTAAAGGTTGGATGGCAACATCACACTGATGAGGAGGCTACGTGGGAGCTGGAGGATACCATCCGAGCTCGATACCCTCACCTGTTCACATGAGGTATGTAGTAGTTCAAGAAATTTCTTGAGTTGATTACTGCATTTAAGTACGGAAATTTGGGGACCAAATTTTATTAAGTGGGGGAGAATGTAGTATACGAAAAAAAAATTGGATTAACCCTTTAATTAATTGGGTTTAATTAGTAGATTAATTGGGGTCAATAAGTGAATTAATTGGGCTGAATCCATTGGGCTGAAGCTAATGGGTTGAATCCATTGGGCTGAAGCTAATGGGCTGAAGCCATTGGGCTGAAGCTATTGGGATGAAGCTAATGGGCTGAATCCATTGGGCTGAAGCTATTGAGTTGGAACTGGGCTTGAACTGGATTAGGATAAATTAGATTTGATTGAACTTGGGTTGGGCTAACCGAATCGCTCGAACGGCTTTTAAAAGTTGTTGAACGAACCGATCCATTTCACTCGCGATTTCACCATTCCCTTTTCTTCTCCGCATCATTTCTTTTGTTCCGCGCGATTCCCATCGCCGATCTCGTCGGCGTTCCGGTGAGAGCAATCGACAGCATCGCCACCTTGGTCGATCTTCGGTGGAGGATTTGGGTTCTTGCCTGGGGGGAATCTCGACGGTATTTACTGTCGACAGGCAGTGCTGTCGCCGCGGCGGTGAGATGCCATTGAAGGTAAGGATCGATCATTTTCTTTCCCTTTCGAGTGGAGATCTGGGTTTTCGGGTTTTAGCTTAGATCTATGGTGTGTGGGCAGTGATCGGAGCTCGGTTTGCATTGGTCGCTCAACTGTGCACAGCGAGCAGCTGGGATCGGGAAAGTTTCGCTGTTGGTGGAGATTAGAGCCGGTAAGATGGATCTAACCTATTCTTGTCATTTGTGATGGATTTTAGATTGGAATCTAAGTTGTAATCGGTTGTGCATATTCATATTATTCATCTATGATTTCTATGCGTTGTGGTGTCGGTGTGATTCTTGGATGTTGATGGATTTGTTCTTGCCGTGAGTGTCTTTTGCCGATTATTTTCAATGGTAGCTCAGATCGTTGTAGGAAGAAGGGGAGCTGTGATTGGAGTGGTATTGCTTGATTCGGGTGTTGATTTATGTTTGGTTATTACTAGTTTAATGCCTGATATGTTCTGATTTGAAGATGATCTGATCAGTAAGCATTGATATCCCTATTGTTCAGCTGTAATTGTGGTGTTTGATTCAAGGATAGGTTGTTGCTATGGGTTGTGCTGATGTGGCGGTCTTCCTGTTTTCCTTGATCGGTTCTGAACATGATTTTCCCGGACTTGTTATTTTGTGGATGGCATAGGTGGTGGAGTAATTGGTTCTGTAGATGATTAGAGAGTTGGGATGGTTTAAGTAAGGGTGTTTGGATCTATTTACCTTAATTAATCTTGAGGATGTCGATCGATTGTTGCAAACTGGTTAGGGATAGTCGGAATTGTCAACACGTATTCGAGGAAAAGAGTGTGAATATAGAAATGACGTAATATTTAGTTGTGTATTGTGGGATATTTGCACTTAACCATAATTTGTTACTATTGTGCAGGTTTGGGATACGAAGCAGGTCCACAGCTGTGACGATTATTCGAGCTTCGTATCAGGTGGGTAATATCTACCTGGTTCGGTAGTTTGATCAAATTCCAGTGCATGATTTTGGATATATGTTTATACTTGTTTACCTTAAATCCACTCATGTTTAATCATGTGCTTGTACTTAGTCTTTGATCTTTGAGATATTGTTGTTAATTCATCATTCCTTTTATCTTAGATATGAATTACAACCCTTCTTGTGTGTTAGCTGATTGGAATTCAGTTAAATGCATTGTGGTTATGGTCACTAGTGTGAACTTAGATCAGGTTATCAGGTTGCATTACTAGGATGAGTGATGAGTCCAATTTGTGGGGTCGGTTGTTATGTCGTACACATATTAGTGAGTTATTTTGATGGACCTATTTATCTGTACATAGACAAATAGGTTGTGATTACGGATTGGTAGTCCTTGCATGGTTGACTTTTGGTTAACTAGGTCTCCCCGTGAGCTAGGGAGTGTTGCGAGGATTTGTGTGTGAGATATGCATCATTACATTGCATGCATGCTGATGACTTGGGTCTCCCTTGTGGTTGAGATGGGTCGCTAGTCATCCTGCCTCCCCGGCCACTCGGGGTAGTGGTAGCAGGGTTGAGGGCAGAGCATTAGATGTGCCGCACTCGACCACTATAGACAGTGGTAGCTAGAGTGGCGTGCAGTTTGTCCTATCGTGCAGCACTCGGCCACTCAAGGGTAGTGGTAGCTAGAGTCGCTTGCAGCAGGGACCCCTCGGGTAGCATATAACTCTATGGCGGCTAGCTACCAGTCATACTACCCAACTCGGCCACTCGAGAGTGGTGGTAGCTGGAGTCGGGATAGTTGTCATATTGTACCACCCTGGCCACTCTGGGGTCGTGGTTGGACGGGTCCGCAAACATGGTCATGCATATGCATTGCTGATATATATATGTATGCATGTATGTTATATATGTTTTCATATGCCTGTGAGATGCTGCATTTGTTTGCTGCATATGATTGTACATCATGCTACATGCCTTTTGCATATTTTATATACCGTTGTGTATGTATTGAGCATGAGTATGTATTGTTTTAGACTGTTGCATGTTATTTGGGTTATGCTATGGTATACCTGTTCAGGATGTTATTGGTCACGTGGACGGCAGACCGTCAGATATGTACATTATTGCATGTTAGTTTATTAGTTTAGTGTATGCTATGAGTATGACCGTATTTGTAGTTACTTGTTACTACATTTAGTACTGTATGTCTGTTGAACTCATGTTGCATACCTGTAGATCTTCACATGTATACTTGTAGATCTCTATACCCTGTATGTTATTCATGCACTTTCTATATATTACCCTTGAATTTTATACTCACCACCCTGGACCCTGGGTTTCCTATCTCCCAAGTGGTAGATAGAAGACTTCGGCATGGACTTGGAGCATCGCCACTTGATCTCATCCCGCTGCTTTTCCGAGGGTTTTGTTTCCTATATCGCATGTATCTTCTTATGGACTTCTGTTGTTATTAGAGATCGTGCTGTGTTTTTCTTTTATGACATTCAGTATGGAATTTTGTTTAGTATGGACGGATATACCGATATACGTATGTTGTTGAGTTTGTATTTTCCATTGTGTTGGCTTCCACTATCGATGTTATACATTTTCCATATGTGTTATTCTGGCTGCGACTATTTGTACCATATTGGAATTGTCATAAGGGGGTGTCGTCCGTTGGTCGGATAGAGTCTACCTCGGGGCGTGACAAAAGCAATGGTGGTAGATATGAGAATATTGAAATGCTACATAGATGAGTATAATAAAGCTTTGCCGCAAAAATTTTCATTCAAGCTAGCTTTTCACAAACCAATAAACATGTAAGCAACCCTTAGGACTTTAGACAATACAAATCCACTCATGATATATAATAGATCTCTCAATGGTTGCAATAAGGAATGCCAATCACAAGAAAAAAATGCAATCACACAAATAAAAAAATGGCACGTGTCAAAGAATTTTTTTTCATTGCCTTTATTGATTTTCCCAAATGTTTATTTTTTTCAATTTCTTTTTTTTCAACTTTTTTTCAGCTATTTTTTTCACAAATTTTTTCTTGACATGTAGTGTACTTTCCTATGCTCTATTTCTTTAAGCTCAGCTTAAAAAAAAAAAAGAGCATGGCTCGCTCATGGTGATCAAGCACATCTTGTCTATACTTCAATTAAACATTTTTGAGTTATTCCTCTCCCCTACACTTAAATTTTTGTCCATCTCAGGCAAAACACTCATCATGAAACATTCAAGTATTCCACATCCAAAAGAAAATTGGGGAAGAAACAAATAGAAGCAGGAAAAGATATGATGTGACAAATGATAAGAATATTGTTCAGTAAGCATGAGACAACAAAAGAAGTAATAGAAATAAGTGAAGTGAACTTCAAAATAATCATGCAAACTTATAGTTGTGTGGTCTCGAAAGAATCAAAGCAAGTTCTAGAGTTACAATAACCACAAGTGCACTATACACAAACAAAAAAAATAGGTTCAATCCTCACTAGGTAAACAAATATCAAAACTCAATTCATTAACACATAATCTATTACCAAGAAGTAACCACATGTAATAAAATAATCCATTCATGACAATAAATTTCAAAACTCGACAATCAAATTTAACTACCTTTCACGACTTCTAAGAAGATATAAAGGAATGCATAGGGAATTTATTTCAAATTACGACAAAATAAAAACTCAATAAATAAAACTTAACAACTAAAACAAAGACGTACAAAGTAAAAGAAATCTATATGCATAGAAAAAAGAAAAGAGATGAGATGGAGAAAACTCCCCTAAGGTCCTGGCGGTTGGAGAAGATTCAGGAGTAATATCCACACAAGTAGAGGAGTGCTCCAAAAGAAATCCCTTCTCAGCGATTGAAGACGGTTCAAATTCGGCATCCACGTTGGGGGTGGGACGGTATGAGTGGAAGCGAGTGCCTCCTTCATATGGTCAAAATAGTGTTGTGTAGACGAATCGATGACCGTGCTAGAGGGGGATGAGTAGCCTCTTTCGCGATTTCGTTGATTCGATCGCATTCGTGCACGTCTACATGATTATTAGTGCACAACAGAATATTAAATACAAGTAGAAACAAAATACACAATACAATCACAAGCAAGACAAGATTTTTTGCGGTTCTGAACTAGGGTTCCTACTCCACAGCCAGACTTTAGTGTCTACTCCACTAAACCTCATCTTCTTCTTGGAATACTATCTGGAGGTGGAGAAACCTCATACAATATGAATGTTTACAACAATAAATAAGGAAATAGCCAAATACAACAATATACAAAAGTAAATACAAGAAATGCAAAGAACACTTTATAAGAAGCTTGCTTTTGATCACTTGTTTGTTTGTTGCTTTGAACGCCTTGGAAGATCTGAAATGCAACAACAAAACCTCTCCCAAATGCTCAAGAACCTTGGCCAAAATCCTCAATGAGTTTCTCCTTTTATAATCTATAGTTGGTTGATTTCACGCCCAACCGTCGACTGCTCCTTTATCCATTGTCTCACAACGAACTAATCCATGCAACCAACAGATACCTTAGCAGTCGGCTTCCCTTACTAGTAGTCGATTGGTCAATCGACTATGGGGCATCTGTACTCGTGTCCACCACCACCAATCAATTGCCCATCATTGGAAGCTGACTGTCGTGGATTAGTCGATTGCCCACAACTGGTAGTTGACTGCCCAAACACAAGTTGAGTAGTCAAAGCTCAGTCGACTACCCGACCAGTCGACTGGTCATAATCCCAATCAATTGATATGAGTCAACTATGCTTTCGAGTGCAAACACTCAGTCATTCGACTAACTTAAAGTCCTAGTCAACTGATAAATCTCAACCATGAGGTTTAACCCAAGTATGATCCCCTCATACTTGATACTCACCCATAGCCTAAACCTAAGCCTTCTAGTCACCTCCATCAGTCTCATACCTCTCGGATCCCTTGAGTCTGTGACTCTTCATCCTTAGCGTTAACCTTTAGGTGCTTCCATCATCTATGTAATGCTAACCGGGTTCTTTGCCAAGGTTCATTTGGATTTATGCAGCGAAGACCACATGCTTGGACTTTACACTACAAAAACTATACCCTTGGACTTTACAATTGCTAAAGTTCACTTGGACTTTACGTCGCCAAGAGTACATGCTTGGACATATGCCGCCAAGACTATACCTTTAGACTTTACCATTGCCAAGTATCCATGACTCGGACTTTCCTTGCCAAGACCATTCTTGGACGTTCCAATTGTCAAGACCATGCTTGGACTTTTCCATACCAAGACCATTCTTGGACTTTCCATGCCAAGACCATGCTTGGACTTTCCATGCCAAGTATCCAAACTTGGACTTTCCATGCTAAGTATTCAAACTTGGACTTACAAGGTTTGATTGCTCCAACAATCTCGCCCCATATGACTTTGGATATCTCAATCATCCACTAGTCATATGGTTAATATATGATCAAACCATATTGTCAAACAATGGTCAAACTCATTGTCAAATATTAAAATACTACTCAAGTCCCACTCAAGTTTGGTCAACATTGACCCGAGGCTTGTTGCGCCAACAATCTCAACCTTTTTGATGTTTGACAATACTTTTAAGTTAGGCTAACAATAACCCAACTTAACTCTTCCAATGCCAAAGCATAGTGAAGGTTTACCTAACTTAAATCTCACTTTCCCTCCTTTGGCATACATCAAAAAGACTACTAAGAGTTTTCCAATGTTTTATTTCCCAATGAGATCCTACATTCTTCCCCTTGGTCCAAAAAACATCTTGGATGCCTTCACTCTTCCTAGTGATAAGTCTCATGTCACTAAATAAGAGGCAATCCATAATGAAAGTTTACCAAATCATCACTTTTCCCCTTTGGTCAAAAATTGCATCCATCATCCCTATATGGGCACACTCCCCCTAAAGGCTTACTCCCCCTTAACTATTACACTAACAATGTCCTTTGAGAGTTCCTAAGCCTATAGGAAACTTAAATCATCGAAATTAAGGGTAAAAGTTCAAACTTGAACTTTAACCTCCATTAAAATTTGATACTCCTCCCTAAATAACTCTCCTAATCATTTACAATGATTATTTCACCCTTCCAATGCTTTCCAAAGCATATCTTAGGGTTAGGAGATGTTAGGGTACCATAAAATAGCTAATACAACCTTGTTCAACCGAAATCAAACACATCAGTGTAGTGATTTTAGCTACCAGTCGACTGAAAACACCACTAATTGACTAGACTTTGATTTTTCAGAAATTAGAGTTTTCAATCGAATTTCAGAAAACGATAAGTAATTATATGTATTTTGAAAAATCTTGAAAATTCATATGTATATTACTTACATCAAAAACAATGGGTGAAAATAATTTTAAATTAAAATACCCATTAAATTGTGAAATTGATACAAAGTTCAAAACCCTTAAAAATTTCAATATTTTTTTCTAACTTTGTGTCAACTTGTTCAATGGTGATTGCTATCAAAAGATAGACCTCGCCAAGGTTTTTCAAAATGATTTTAAAATATTTGTAAAACCTCATTTTGAACCATGGTCTATGGGCTAAATATACATGACTTGTACATTAGCTTTCCTCATGATTCATCAATGTCATATTATGAGTTTGAGTTCATCTAGATGCAACATCTATACACCTTGAACTTAACTCATTTTTCTAATATCTCACATGTGTCTAGGGTGTATCAATATACACACATGTCAATTTAATATTTTATGAGATGTGAATTTTTGTTCTTCCTAATCTAAAGTCTCATGCATTTTATCTAGGCAACTATATTTGATTCCTTTATCATAGGAATTTAAATCATGTCATCGTCCTTAATTCAATTTTATTAACCTTCAATGGCATATAATAATTGCATAAATTAAAATATTTGTCACTAATCATGATGTCATGGCATAAAAATAACCTAAATACAAACATGACATAATAACCCTAAGCTTTATCATGTCATTTTAAATAATCAAATGAAATATGATGTCGTGACATGACATATGTCAAACAAAGCATGACAATTATATATATAAAGGTATAAGAATACCTAGATTTCAAGCCTAATTGTCATTTACTAGGATTAACCCCAATTTTGCCATAATGCATCAATTTTCCAAGTGTTCCAAAAATCCAAAATGGTACGCCATTGACTCTAAAACCTAATTGTGTTAATTATGATTGATTTTTCATATTTCTCAAATTTTATTGGCACATCCTAAAATCTTTTAGGATAAAATCTAAATTCATTTTCAAGATATCACATAACCTCAAAAATGCCCTAAAATGCTACCTTTATCATGGTTAGGTTAACTACCTATCCATTCAAGATTGGCACACCCTAAGCCCATCTATCGTAATGGAATCACACTCCTAGAAACCCAAAACCTATTTGAGCTCCTTGGATTAACTAGGTACTCACTAGGGATAACCTCCCTTAGTACTTCTTAATGACCCTTCTAGGCTTGAAAGTCTTGGTCATTTTGGTCTTGTCTAGGTTAACTCTAGGGATGACTTCCCTTGTGACATTCCTAGGTTTCTTTGAAACATTGGCCACTAGACACTTGTCATGGTCAACTCTAGAGATGACTTTCCTTGTGACCTTGACTTTTCTAGACCTAGATTTAGTTCCATAGTCAAATGGAACATTATGGTAGGTAGGCATGACTACCTTGGACTTAGGCTTGTGACCCAAGCCTTTCCTATCCTTAGATAATTTTTGCCTCCTAACACCTAAGATTTGCCCATTAAATCCTTTAATCATATTTTTCATATTCCTAAGGGTCTTTTTCATTTTATCAAGCTTTGACCTCAAATCTTGATTTTCTAATTCCAATTGTCCAATTTTTGAATTTTTATTCTTTCTTGGGGTATTCCCTTTTCTTCTACATATATGTCTGCCCTTCTTGGGTTAATACCTTGATTGTTATCCTTAGATGAGCTAGGTCTTAAGGTAATTTGTCTAGATTTATCCTTAGACCTAAATTCATAATTTTTAGCATCTAAACAAACATATTTATTATTTTTAGCATGCTTTTTTATCATGAACGATTATAAGTAAACTTCTAGCATGCTTCCTATCATTACTAAAAGAAGAAGTAGCCTTATTCAATGATGCCTTGGGGTTTGCCTTAGCTCCCCATACATTTTAGCTCCCTATTTTACCCTTCTTAAGATGACTCCCCCCAGAACATTGGGTCGATAACGCCCCCTTTGTTGGCATTTGAAGAACACCATGTGCTCCTTGCTCTTTCTTATAGAGGCTTCGACCTCCTTTGACTTTTGACACTTGAGTTTTCTTCTTGGCCAATTTTGGACATTTGCTTTTGTAATGCCCATTCTTCTTACACTCAAAGCATATTATATGATCTTTATTCTTACAAACAATACTTGAGTTACCTAGCTCGGTGGTAAGAGAGTGATGGTATAATTCTTCATTTCTTCTGGAGGTAGATGTTTCCTCTTGTTCTCGCTTCGGAGTGGATGGTATCTCCTCCCCCTCAATCCTAGAGGTGGAAGCTTCTTCAACCTCCTCGACCTCTTCTTCTTAGGAAGTTGAGCATCTCTCAATTTTCGATACTTCATACCTTTCGGAAGATGATACTTCTTCCTCGACTTCTTCTTCAACCATTTGAATTGATGAGGGTTTCTCATGGAACTTTATCAATTCGCTTCAAAACTCCTTGGCATCCTTATACTTTCCTAATTTGGACAAGACATCATTAGGAATTAAATTACTTAGCATTTGGATTACCCTAAGGGTGTGTTTGGTTCAAGTAATCATACATAATCTTGGTTATGTGATTACCAAGGAATAAAACATAACCTTGGAATAAAGTATAATCTTTGATAAAAATCTTGTTTGGTTGGAGGTTTTAATATATAACTTAGTTTAACATTTTACTAAATTATCCTTTGTCTTTTGCTCAATCAATTCGATGACGACGATGAAAATATTAATGATGACGACAGTGATCGGTCAGCGGCAGTGCTCGGTCGGCTAGCGGCGACGATGATTGACCAGTGGTCGGTCGGCGGCGGCGATGGTCGACTGACCAGCGACAATGATGGTGGTCGATCGATCGGCGGTGGCAACGACGATCGATCGATCAGCGATGACAATGATGGGTGATCGATCGCGAGCGGCGATGGCGGTCGGGCCGACGACGGCGGCGGTCGTTGATCGGCAGCGAGGCGGCGACGGCGGCGGCGCGCAGCGGCGGCGGCCGGCGGCGATGGGCGAGTGGCGGCAGGGCGGCGGCGACACGGCGGCGGCAGCGATGATGAGCGAAGCGGCAATAGCCGTGATGAAGCGGCCGGCATCGATGGCGGCGATCACCGGCCGACCGACGACGGTGGCAACCCATGATGATTGTGTTTTGACAAATTGACATTTAATATATTGTTAGGGGTAATATTGGAAAAAAATTTCCTTATCCCTAGGAATCAACAAAAACCTTGGTTCTCCAAGGTTTTTCGATTCCCCCTAAAAAGGTTTTTGTTCATAACTAGGTAATGAACAATTACCAGATAATTGTTCATAACCTAAATCAAACAAGATCTTTATTGATAACCTAATAAGGTTATCAACAAAAACCCCCAACCAAACGCACCCTAATATTTATCTTGAATTCCTTGAGTTGTTTGTTGGTCCATTTCTCAACCATTGAGGATTCCACCCTTCTTGCTTCTTGGAATATCAAAGTCGTCCATCAAAACACTCCAAATTTTAATATCTATCAAGAGGAAGGTCTCTATCCTCGCCTTCCATTGATCAAAACCTTATCATTCATAGAATTCATAGGGAATGAAAGTGTTGATGTCGTACCCCAATCCATTATTTGGCAATTTCATTTCGTCTAGCACGTGCTCTCTTGGCGATGAGTCCATAGAAGAGCAACCTTACTCTGATACCAATTGTAGATAAATTGTGATTGCACTAGAGGGTGAATAGTGTCTTTTGTGATTTCGTCGATTCGATTGTGTTCATGCTCATCTACAAGATTGTTAATGTGCGGAACACGAAATACAAACAGAAACAAAATACACAAAAAAATCACACGAACAAGATAATATTTTATGTGGTTCGAAATTAGGGTTCCTACTCCACGGCTAGACTTTAGTATCTACTCCACTAAACTTCATCTCCTTCTTGAAATACTATTCGGAGCTGAAGAAACCTCGTACAATATGAATGTTTATAACAATAAATAAGGAAACAACTAAATACAACAATATACAAAAGCAACAAGAAATACAAAGAACACTTTACAAGAAGCTTGCTTTTGATCACTTGTTTGTTGGTTTCTTTGAATGCCTTGAAAGATCTAGAATGCAACAACAAAATCTCTCCTAAATGTTGAAGAACCTTGGCCAAAATCCTCCATGAGTTGTTCCTTTTATAACCTACAGTTGGCTGATTTCGCGCCCATCAGTCGTTTGTCAAAAGCCACTAGTCGACTGCTCTTTTATCCATTGTCTCACAACGGACTAATCCACATTAGCATTCCAGCCAACAGATACCTTAGCAGTCGGCTGCCCTTACCAGCAGTTGATTGTCAACCCAGTAGACAATCGATCAATTGACTACATAACATTTTATGCCCATGTCCATCACCACTAGTCGACTGCCCATCATTAGCAATCGACTGTCGTGGACCAGTCGACCGCCCACCACTAGTAGTCAACTGCCCGAACACAAGTTGAGCAATCGAAGCTCAGTCGACTATCCGTCCAAACGACTGGTCATAATATCAATCGGCTGATACGAGTCAACTAGGCTCCCGAGTGTCAAACACTTGGCTAGTTGACTGACCTAAAGTCCTAGTTGACTGATAAACCTCATCCATGAGGTTTAACCCAAGTATGATCCTCTCATACTTGATACTCACCCATAGCCTAGACCTAAGCCTTTTAGCCACCTCCATCAACCTCACGCCTCTTAGATCCCTTGAGTTTGTGACTCTTCATCCTTCGCGTTAGCCTTCAGGTGCTTCCATCAGCTATGTCATACTAACCGGGTCCTTTGCCAAAGTTCATTTGGACTTATGCTACCAAGACCATATGCTTGGACTTTACGCTGCCAAAACTATACTCTTGGAATTTACAATTGCCAAAATTCACTTGGACTTTATGCCGCCAAGACTACATGCTTGGATTTATGCTACCAAGACTATACCTTTGGGCTTTACCATTGCCAAGTACTGCAGCTAGAAGTGAATATAGCGAAACAAACTTTTTAGAAATCGTTAGTTTAAAACTCAAGTAGATAATTAATTTGCAGCGGAAATATAAATAATAAATAAAAGAGACAATTCTTTTTACTTGGTTCGTAGCCTTCGGCTACTACTCCAAGGCCCTAGTGGTCCTTGACCACGCACGGAGGGCAAAACACTAAATGAACTCCTCCTCGTTGAAGGTAGGAGTTAATCGATACAAGAACAAAAACTCGAGGTAGAGGGATACTCCCCCTCTCCTCGTTATGATAGAAAAATAGCTTCGAAAAAGTAAATGAACAACGAATAAATCTAAAACCGACGTACAAAAAACTAAAAGAAAATTAAACCTAGCGTCGGAGAAGAAGAACTTCGTTGTCGGAGAGTTGTAGCTTTGCGGAGGCTCTTGGAAGCTTAGAATTGTTGATGAAACCCTAGGTTAGGATCTCCTTTTATAGCCTTTGAGCCCCTTTTCGAGAGGAACCCTAGCCAATCATATTTGAGCACCACTCCCCTTGAAATTTGGTGATAAACCTTGACTCCTCGAAGCTGATCCTTTGACTATCAGTCGACTGATGGTCATCATCGATCGGATGGCGACATCGATCAGTGCTAACCTCCAAAGATCGTGATTGATTCGGCGATGAGTCCTCTGTGGCAGTCGATTGATGCTAGCTGCAAGGCAAAGTTAGCTTAACAAAAACATAATTTCGACGGTCGTCGACCGTCCGATCTCGACCTAGACCATCTATAGGATGTCTTTAGTCAGATCTACGCTTAAGATCATCCCCGTAACAAGGATACGACCTCACTTATGCTCGCACACACGAGCTTACCTCGATACTTACGTGTTGCTTTTGCTTCCGGCCTTCCACTCGATTCCTTCGGCTCCCTCCGAAGTCACTCGAGTGTCGCCCGACCACCGCGGCTTCCTCCGGGTGTCGCTAGCCTTCAGCTCCAGCTATAGCAATCTTCTGCACACTCGATTCAGCTCGTGAGATAACGACATGAGCTTAACTTTGTATCGTTTGCTATAATCAAAACTCAAGTTCGACTTAGGTGCCTACTGCACCAACAATCTCCTCCTTTTTGATTTATGGCAAACCCACATACAAAGTTAAGAAAAATAAATTAAGTGCATTAAGCAAAATAAGTATGAGATATGCATGAATGAGCAGGAGTATATAAAAACTCTTTTTCAAGTGCTCCCCCTTGAGGAATCCTCCCCCTTGACCGAGGGTGAGTACTTGAGAAAGAGTTTTAACTCTCTCCCTTGATATTTGCTACTAAAAAAGAATTAAGTAACCGAAATTACTTAATATTGGCCATAGTGTTTAAAATAAGTTTTAAGTTAAGAAATCAAAAAATTGATTTCTTAACCTTGGCCTTTACTTCCATTTTGTTAACAAGTTAACTTAAAGTTAAGTAAATTACTTTTTGTTAACAAGTTAACTAAAAGTTAAGTAAATTATTTTTTTTTATATTGTTAACGAAAACAAGTTAACTAAATGTGTTTAAGTTAAGAATTCCCTTAACTTATTTTGTTAACTTAAAGTTAAGTAAGCCTTGGCCATAAAAAAAATGATCCCTTAACTTTGGCCTTTTTCTCCCCCTTTTGCCATATATCGAAAAGAGTGAGGGTGTGTGTGGAATAAAAAATAAGTTTTAATTTTAAAGTCCAAGCATGTTCCACATTATTTTGAAAATAATATATTGAAAATAAGTTCATCTATAAAATGTTCGACTCATATCTGGCTTGATTGATATGAAAGATCAACCAGTCCTGGTCAGAGTCGGTTAGTATGTATGATTATACTCCATGGTTCATAGCGATGCACTAGCTCTACATCTGGAACCAGGAGTAAGGTCCTAACATCTCACGCCCATCTACGTGGCTAAGTACACAAACACATTAGTCCTATGTGTTGTGAGATGTATTGGCTCCTTAAATCTATAGGTGCATGATATCTAAGGTATGTCCTATGCTAGTTCCATAAAAATGAAAATTTAAGAAATAGTAGTAAGAAAATATAATTTGCAAGTTCCTATTCTACTACGCACATGCCCAATTTTCGTCTTAATAGACTAAATTCGGCTTCGGGTAGGGGTTTAGTAAATAGGTCTGCTAAGTTAGACTTTGATTCGACGTATTCGAGTTGTATGGCTCCGTTGGCCACATGTTCTCAAATGAAATGGTGTTTGACCTCTATATGTTTGGTCCTAGAGTGACATATTGGATTCTTAGTAAGATTAATTGAACTAATGTTATCTATGTGAAGTTTTGTGTTCATAAAGTCTAACTTGAAATCGCGGAGAGTGTGCTTCATCCAAAGAAGCTGAGTGACACACTCACCCATTGCGATGTATTCGGCTTCGGTGGTAGATAAGGCAACACAGTGTTGCTTCCTACTGCACTAACTTACTAGACTCGAGGCGAGAAATTGACAACAACCACTCGTGCACTTTCTATCGAGCTTACTACCGGCATAGTCCGAATCGGAGTAGCCGGTTAGTTCGAACTCGGTAGATCTAGGGTACCAAATACCGACATTAAGTGTACCCTTTAGATATCTAAGGATACACTTGACTAGAGTTAGGTGAGACTCCTTGGCACCGGTTTGGAACCTTGCGCACATACTTACTGCAAATAGGATATCAGGTCGGCTTGCAGTTAAGTAAAGGAGACTCCCTATTATGCTCCTATAGTATTTTAAATCAATTGAGTTTCCGATTAAATCTTCTTCTATATTCACATTAGTTGCCATTGGGGTATTAATAATTTTAGCGTCTTGCATTCCAAAGCGTTTAATTAATTCCCTAGTATATTTGCGTTGATGTAGGTATATTCCATCTTTAGTTTGTTTAATTTGTAGACCTAAGAAGAAACTTAACTCGCCTACTAAATTCATTTCAAATTCACTTTCCATAAGTGAAATGAACTCATTTAGTAGGATTGAGTTGGTGGTTCCGAAAATAATATCATCTACGTAGATTTGGGCTATGAATATGTCTTTACCTAAGGTTTTTACGAAAAGGGTTGGGTCAACTACACCTTGGTTAAAGCCTTTGGACTTAAGATAAATCGAAAGTCTCTCGTACCAAGCTCGAGGAGCTTGTTTAAGTCCATAAAGAGCTTTCTTTAATCTAAGGACATGATCCGGTTTGTCTAAACTTTCGAAACCGGGGGGTTGACTAACATAAACTTCTTCTTTAATGTATCCATTTAAGAATGCAGATTTCACATCCATTTGAAACAACTTAAATCCTCGATGTGTTGCATATGCTAATAGCATTCGAATGGACTCTAATCTAGCTACTGGGGCATAGGTCTCGTCGTAATCTAAACCTTCGACTTGACTAAACCCTTTAGCGACTAGTCTAGCTTTATTTCTAACCACTTCACCTTTATCATCAAGTTTATTTCTAAACACCCACCTTGTTCCAATGATTGTTTTATCTTTAGGTGGTGGTACTAATTCCCATACTTCGTTCCTAGTGAATTGAGCCAACTCTTCTTGCATTGCAATAATCCAATCGGGATCAAGAAGAGCTTGGTCAATAGTTTTGGGTTCAATTTTAGAAATCAAAGATATTTGACTAAGGTTTCTGTATGAGGCTCTAGTTCAAACTCCTAGACTTGGATCACCTATCACTTGGTCGATAGGATGATTCGTTTGAGTCCTAGTTGGATTTGGGTTTGAGTCTACAACTTGATTTATAGGATGACTCGTTTGAGTTCTAGTTTGGTTGGAGTCATCTATCACTTGGTCGATAGAGTGACTTAGTTGACTTAGGTTAGGATTAACACTAGACCTGATCTCCGGATCAGAGTTAGGTCTAGTATGAATCGGCTCGCTAATTGGGGTTGCCGGGGGTTTTGTAGGTTCATGTCCTTCATCAAAAACTACATTGATAGTCTCCTCGACTCTAAGGGTGTCGTGGTTATATACTCTATAAGCTCTGCTTCTAGTCGAGTATCCTAGAAAGATTCTGGTCGTGGTTTTGGATGTAAATTTCCCTAGGTAATCCTTAGTGTTTAGGATATGTACCTTACACCCAAATACCCTAAAGTACTTGATGTTAGGTATTTTATCGTGATAAATCTCGTATGAGGTCTTAAGGTGCCTCTTTACCATAAGGATTCTATTTTGGACATAGCATGTCGTACTCACGGCTTTCGCCCAAAACCTATCGGGTAGGTTATACTCATTTAACATTGTCCTAGCGGCTTCTTATAGGGTTCTATTTTTGCGTTCTACTAGGCCATTTTGTTGTGGAGTTCTAGGGCAAGAGAACTCGTGGTGGTATCCATTTAGGTTACAGAATTCTGTAAACCTATGGTTTTCGAATTCACCACCATGATCAGTCCTAAGTCTTTTGATTTTAATGCTTTGTTGATTTTCTATTAACTTAAATAGATTGATTAATTGATCTAGGGTATCACTTTTGTGTTTGATGAACCTAACCCAAGTAAATCTAGAATAGTCATCAATTATGACTAAGCAGAATTTACTTCCGTTAAGTGACTTAGCTCCGTGTGAATCAAATAGATCCATGTGTAAGAGCTCAAGCACACTTTTGGTTCGTTCTTGACTAGTTAGTTGATGTTGTGTCCTAGATTGTTTACCTTGTTGACAAGCATTACATATTTTATTATACAAGTTATTGAGGTTAGGCAAACCTCTAACTAAGTCACTCTGACTCATCTTGTGGATGAGTCTTGGGTGTGAGTGACCAGCATGATTCCTCTTGCCGTGTCATAAGACACTTAGTTGAGGAGTTAGTTAAGTTAATAGTGTAAATGTTGTTATTTCTAGTTCCCTTGAGAATTGTTTTAGAGGTTTCGTTTGTATTAATTACGCATTCATTTTCTAGAAATATGACCTTATAGTTATTATCACACAATTGGCTTACACTGAGAAGATTATATTGAAAATTTTCTACTAATAAAACGTTTTGAATGACAAAATTTGAGTTAAGCTCAATATCACCTGATCCGATGATTTTGAGCTTGCCGTTATTTCGGCTACTGATCCTTGTCGCTTGAATCGAAGCTTCAAAACTTGAGTTGATCCCTGGCCATGTGTGTCGAGCTAACCACCGCCCAACATCCATTGATCCTACACGCAAGGTAGTTGGATCGGATATTGGATTTATTAAAAATTGGTTGAAAAATTATTAACCTAAATCATCTCACCCATGTCTACATGATCAAACATGTTAATCCTATATGTTCTTGTGAGATGACTTCCAATTTTAGTTGAATTAAATTTAATGACTTAAACACTTGTCAACCGTACGTTAGATTCGGATTTGACCTTAGGCTCATCAAGTCACCTTTTCAAGATCATGGCTTCCAGGTTGTGGCGAGGCACAGAGGCCTTCTTTGATCGGAACAACGACCACTTCCTTAGACAAAGCCATTTTCAAGAAAATAGAGACTTGACTCACCTATGACCACTTCCTGGTCTAACTAGTCTAGGATACGGCGAGGTAGCTTCAGCTAGTTCTGCTCGGTCAAGTGCACCGAACTAGATACGCCTTATCTAGCCCGAATACACAAGACTCCGCTTTCCTAGTGTACTATCATCTCGCTGCGTCCTGGTACTATGTTATCAAGTATTGACGAGTTATAGTCCTATCTAACCATTCTAAGAAGTAAAATCAAACTAAATAAAAACCTAAGCATGCAATTTCTAAGTTAAAACACAAATAAATTTCGTACTAGCTCCCCCTGGACCGTTGAATCGATTCGGTCTCTCCACATAGTGGATTTGGTCCTTGGGAACCCAGTACTGGTTTGATCCTAAGTTTGAAATCAAGGTGGTCTTAGGGACCCATGCTTGGACACGTTTTTTATGTCGACTTACGATTGACATATACAACTTATTGGTCGTGTTTGAGCTAAACCCTAGCCCGGCCTTGTTGTACACGGCCCTTTGCCATCCAAGTAGGAGGTCAAGTCCTTTGGATCCCAAAGTAAACCTTTCCAACGTATTCCTAAGATCTTCGACTTGACTCTTCAAGAGTGAGTTCTCAACTTTGAATTTTTCAACCCGAGTTGAGTCCTTCTCTTGAACTCGACTAGTCGAAGAGGTTAGGGAGACATCGTGTTTGAGGAGTTTAACTTCCTCAACCAGGGTCTCGACCTTGGACTCGGACTTAGCTAACTTTCTATTTAGAAACTTAATTGCACTATAAAGTGTAGTAATAAGAGACCGACTCACCTTGAGTGTATCTTTTGAACCGGATGCGAATCCGTGGCTCGTCTTGAATAGTGCTTCGCAGTCCGACTCGTCTTCGATTTCCGATTCAAGTTCCGGTTCCGACTCCGTCTCAGATTCCACCGGTTTAGCCATGAGGACTCGATCGTTATCTTCTTCCTCGGAAGCTTCTTCCCAAGTGGCGTTAAGTACCTTTTTGTGTTTTGGTGTCTTGCTCTTGAGTTTTGGGCATTCGGACTTGATATGTCCAAACCTGTTGCATTCATAACATCTTATGTTCGAACTTTTAGGCTTACCTTCGTTGGGTCGAGTGACGGCTCGTTTTCGGCCCTTGATAATCCTCCGAACTAGGTTGACTAGTTCGGCCTCCATTTCTGAGTCGACCTCCGAATCGGACTCATCCTCTTCTTCCTTCGGAGGTGGCTTGCTAGCGATTTTCTTCTTTGAACCTGCAAATAGTGCTATACCTTTCTCGGGTTCCGAGTTAGACTGCTCATGAAGTTCGAAATCAGAAAAAAGTTCATCTAATCTAAGTTTAGAAAGATCCTTGGAGACCTTGTAGGCATCGACCATGGATGCCCACAAGGTAGTCCTCGGAAAGGAGTTTAGGACATACCTTATAAGGTCGCGGTTTTCGACCTTTTGCCCGATTGCGTGTAGATTGTTGACTATGTCCTAGACTCGGGCGTGAAGTTGCATCGCGGACTCGTGTTCCTGCATTTTTAGATTATATAATTTATTGAATAAAAGGTCGCGCTTACATACCTTGGCTTCATCGGTCCCTTCGTGTAGCTCCACTAGCTTTGTCCAAAGGTCCTTTGCGTTGATGAAGGGGCCGACGCGATTTAACTCCTCCTTGGACAAACCGCATTGGAGGATTTGTGTTGCCTTGACATCGGCTTCGACTTGTCGTTTTGTTGCAACGGTCCATTGATCATAATCCAAGGAGTCACCCACTTCATTAGTTGGAAGTGTGAAACCCATTTGGATTATGATCCACATCTCGATTTGGGTTTTGAGAAAGCATTCCATCCGACCTTTCCAATAACGAAAATCATCTCCGTTGTAAAACGGAGGTCAGACGGTGCTAAAACCCTCGAGATGGGCCATTAGAACAAAAAAACAAGGAGACTAAAAAGAAAACCTAGCAACGACAAAAACACACGAAAGTACCAAGACTTGCGTCTTGGATTAGTAGTGCGGGAAATAAAAAGAAACAAACGAAAACTAGAAAGTTAAGCAAAGAAATAAGAAACTAAATAAAAGGTAAGTACTCACAAACTTCGATGTCCCCGAAAGGCTACTAAACGTCGATTTTTGAGGATGAAAACAGCTTTTTATGGAGGTAAACCCCCTGTAAGAAGTGTAGATCTCTGCGAGAGCTTCGATTTGGTGGGTAGATCGTTTAGTGAGTCCACTTGTAGCAAAAGTTATGCTCGTTTGATCGTGAGGTACTCCGAAGGCGATCAATACTTGCAAAAACACAACCAAAAACTATGTACCAAGACTTGGTCTTGGATTAGTAGTGTGGGAGAAATCTTAAAACAATAAATACGAAAACAAAACAATGCTCGACCGGTGGTTGCACCGAATCTGAGCGCCCCCGGCTCTGATACCAATTGTTGGATCGAGGTGGTTCGCTAGAGGGGGGGTGAATAGCGAAACAAAAGCTTTTTGCGAAATCGTTCGTTAAAACTCGAGTAGATAATTTGCAGCGGAAATATAAATAATAAATAAAAGAGACAATTCTTTTTACTTGGTTCGTAGCCTTCGGCTACTACTCCAAGGTCCTAGTGGTCCTTGACCACGCACGGAGGGCAAAACACTAAATGAACTCCTCCTCGTTGGAGGTAGGAGTTAATCGATACAAGAACAAAAACTTGAGGTAGAAGGACACTCCCCCTCTCCTCGTTATGATAGAAAGAGAGCTTCGAAAAAGTAAATGAACAACGAATAAATCTAAAACCGACGTACAAAAAACTAAAAGAAAATTAAACCTAGCGTCGGAGAAGAAGAACTTCGTTGTCGGAGAGTTGAGTTGTAGCTCTTGGAAGCTTAGAATTGTTGATGAAACCCTAGGTTAGGATCTCCTTTTATAGCCTTTGAGCCCCTTTTCGAGAGGAACCCTAGCCAATCATATTTGAGCACCACTCCCCTTGAAATTTGGTGATAAACCTTGACTCCTCGAAGCTGATCCTTTGACCATCAGTCGACTGATGGTCATCATCACCGATCGATGGCGATCGATCGAGTGCTAACCTCCAAAGAATGATCGATTGACGGCAATGAGTCCTCTAAGCCGGATGATCGATGCTAGCTGCAAGGCAAAGTTAGCTTAACAAAAACATTATTTTGACGGCCTCCGACCGTCCGATCTCGACCTAGACCATCTATAGGATGTCTTTGGTCGGATCTACGCTTAAGGTCATCCCTGTAAAGAGGATACGACCTCACTTACGCTCGCACACACGAGCTTACCTCGATACTTACGTGTTGCTTTTGCTTCCGGCCTTCCACTCGATTCCTTCGGCTCCCTCCGAAGTCACTCGAGTGTCGCCCGACCACCGCGGCTTCCTCCGGGTGTCGCTAGCCTTTAGCTCCAGCTATAGCAATCTTCTGCACACTCAATTCAGCTCGTGAGATAACAACATGAGCTTAACTTTGTATCGTTTGCTATAATCAAAACTCAGGTTCGACTTAGGTGCCTACTGCACCAACAGTACTCATGACTTGGACTTTTCTTGCCAAGACCATTCTTGGACTTTCCAATTGCCAAGACCATGCTTGGACTTTTCCATGCCAAGACCAATCTTGGACTTTCCATGTCAAGACCATGTTTGGACTTTCCATGTCAAGTATCCAAACTTGGACTTTCTATGCTAAGTATCCAAACTTAGAATTCCGAGGTTGATTGCTCCAACAATCTCTCCCATATGACTTTGGATATCCGAATCATCCACTAGTCATATGGTTAACATATGATCAAACCATATTGTCAAACAATGGTCAATTCTATTGGCAATCTATTATCAAATATCAAAATACTACTCAAGTTTCACTCAAATTATGTTAACATTGACCCGGGACTTATTGCACCAACATGTTATGATGCTCCCTCTAATATGATCGCCTCATTGAATGTTTCCTCTAACTGTGGGAGCCAATTTAGAAAAAATTTTCATCTTGGAGGTTGGATTATTACATGGAATGTCAGGGCCTTCATTAGCAAAATTTTTGGAAACTTCGGCTGTGATGGAAGTGTCCAATCTAGGGGCCTCCAGCTATCCATCACTCCTATGTTAGGCTAGCAATTCTGAGCATTGATATCTAGCAGCTGCTCCTCTTCTTCAGTATATGTATATTCTAAGGAATTAGGAAGAAGATCTAACTACATATCCTGTGGTTGCTCAACTGAAGGAAACAACTCTGAGGTTGCTGCTTCTTATGTAGTATTATCTTCAATAAAACTGCAAGCAGATTTAGTTGGCTACTCATAAATAGTATCATCCACATCTAGAATAACAGCACCTTCATCAAGACCTTCACATGCATCAATAATATCAGAATCATCAACATCAACAATATTATCACCACAACACAAAGAATCATATGAGTCATATAGGGTAGCAAAATCATAAACTAGTCTATCACATACTCCATAATCCACCTCTTCTAGTGCGTCAATATCCATAGAAATGGTCTTTGACAGAGGCTGAATGAATCCTTGTACTTGCATCTTGTTCATGGATGATGATAGTTGATCTAACTGTATCTTCAATCCCTGATTTGATGCTTCAGTTTGTTGCATTTGCAATAAAAATTATTGTTATTGCATTGTTGTCTACTGGATAAGCTCTTCTATTTTTTTCAGTGAGGTTCCTATCTGAATGTGTGAAGGTGCTTCTTCGCTTTAATCTTGATATATACTCTAAGAAGTTGGCTCAACCTATTGGAATTGCATCAAGTTATCATGAAATCTAAGCGGACTTTGATATGTTGGGGAAGATTGATCCATATGTTGTTGCTCATTCCCATAAAAGTTTTGATAGTCCATCAAATTAGGATTGAAGTACTGAGGTTGCTCCATGGCATGTTGTGTGTTTCCATTCTCGAATCCCAAATGATCTATCCAACCATAATCAGAAGTATTTGGAAACAATCCATACTTATCTTTCTATTGAGGTTGGAAGTACTCATACTGCTCAGAAAACTATTGAGGCTGAAAATATTGAGTTGAATAATCTCCCCAATCATGACAATAAGAGCTAGGAGTTGGATCATACATATTTTTATGTTGATAGCGGTATTGAGGCTCGATAGGAGAAACACTTGCTTGTACCCTTTGATCTTTGTGTAGGAATGGACATGAGTCAGCTAAGTGGTATGGACATTCACAGATACGACAAACAACCATCTCTTGTACTAGATGAAAGGTAGAACTAAATTGTTGAGATTGACTGCTGATGTAATGATTCACTGCCACATGCCTGACAAGAGATTTCAACTCCTACAATTGATACTTTAGGCTTTGTTATTCAGTGCCCAAATCATATGCCTGATTAAAGCCTTCAAGCTACGAATAATAAGGATCCATATTTTTGATGAAAGTAATCTCCTGGTCTTACCTGATAATTAATATTAAAGACACAAAAAATATACATGATAAAATACATGGATACATAAGAAATAAAAGAACGAAAGCACCCCACAATTTTTCCAACCACCACATAAATAAAAATAAAAATAAAAGATGAAATGAAAAATATTGGAAAATTGAAAAGGTGGTCTAAGAGATGGAATTTGGTCAAAATAGGTCGTTATTCACGGCAAAGCCATGAGTATTGGTCTCTATACCCTAATACATATATCTGTCAAATTTGAAGGCAAATGGAAATACTAACAGTTTCGTTGGTAGAAAAATAAAGTAGAAAAATAAGAAAAACAAGAAACAATCCTAATTCTACCAAGCACCATTACACTCTCCGACAATGGTGCCAAAATTTGATAGACGGTGTGTCGTACCACGTTACAAATTAGAATTTATAAGTAAACAAACCCTCTCTACACTAATGTAGCATAGAGATGACTTGGGTCGTCTCCCAACGAATGTAATCAGTAGAGTGGTTTCCTTAGGATTGCTTCGTTATTGTTTTTGATTTTTCTATGTGATTTGGGGGGGGGGGGGGGAGGCGGGTTTGGCATAGAAATTCTAAACCTACTTAATGAAAGATAGTGCAGGTAATAAAAACTCTAACCTAACAATGCAAGTAATTGAAACATTCACCAAGTAAATAATACAGAAATTTCAACAAACAAGTTAAGTGCAGTAATTAAAGGAACAAAAATTGTAAGAATAATTAAACCAAACACCTAATGTACATAACAAAAATTAAGATAAACTAAATCAACTAAATGTAAGGGGAATTACATCGAACATTTGACATGCAGGAAAATAAATCTAGGCTAAAACAAGAAGATAAAAAATTGATCCCTCCTCGGTGGAATGGTGGTGATACAACGAAGGTCCTCTAACCCCTCGAGGTGGATGGTGGCGATCGATGTCGTGATTGGCACTGCTTCTCTTCAGATCCGAGGAGGAGAGGTAGATGAACTCCCTTTCGCTGAACTCAGAGGAAGGGAGGTCGAGGATGATGAATATGGCATGGGCGGAGCCTCTCTCGATCGGGAGAGGAGGTGGGAGGCGATTGCTAGTGAAGCGAAGAAGAGATGAGAGAAAAAAACCCCTTGGAACCCCCTTTTATAGCTGCCCACACAGAGGTCTCGATTGGTGATTCTAGGTGCATCTTTAGGCCTTTCTTCTCTATAACATGCATATACAATCAAACATATATCATATAATACAGATTACACATACATACAAAATTCTAATCATATGATCTATGTCAAAAATAAGGTGGCTCTGATATCACTTGTTGGGAATCTCCAACACACAAGCGCAGCGGAAAGACAAATAAAATAATTTTATTTTCATCCCAGACATTCTGGAGGTCGGGATCTCATGCTTTTGATACAATCATATGAAAGAGTTTTGAGAAAAAGAAGTTTTCATTCCTTTGTGATTCAAAGAATTCGTCGAAACCAAGATCAAGACTCACAAGTCTTGCCTCTATCGGTATCCACGCCAGGTTTTCTTTGAGAGAACTCCACGAGCAGCAAGCCTAATCGATCCAACATTTGATGTGCGTAGGTCGCGTGTGCTCATACATGAGTCAATTCTTACATTTGACGCATGTAGATTGTGCTTGTATACAAGTCAAGTTGATTTGGTGCAATCAGAGGCCCTGGATTTGAAACTCCCCTGCACACCCTCACGTAAGAGAGAATCTATCTCCATGTATTTGTTTATAATATATATGCTCGTAAAACAATATAAATCAACCATTGAACCTTGAAACTTTCAACGTAAACTAAAATCTCATGCACAATGAAGTCTCCTTCATCCATTCTACCTTCTTTTTCATTCACATTTTTCTAACATCTCCTTCATCGACAATCCAACGAGAGCTCCAAGAGAGAGGATGGAGATTGGTGGATGTTCCCTCTGTGAGTCATCCACATTAATTAAAAAAAAATATGAAGCCGTCACATTAGCAGTCTCCTCTGGCTGTCCCTACCGGTGGAGGAGGTAAATTAGAATCCCAGGTGGCAAGTACAAAGCAAGGGATCGGACAATAGTCCAGGGCGATGAAATATCTGAGAATTGACCCCTATCTACTTAAGAGTTACTCCTTTATACTTACCAACTGGGACAATTTTAAGAGCTGAGTCATCCCCATTAATAAATGTGGAACTGCCACATTAATGACCCTCTGATTGTTTCTATCGGTGGAGGAGATAAATCAAAAATCTAGATGACAAGTACACAGAAAAAAGTCATCCCCATTAATGATTCCATATCCAATGGTTCTGCCGAAGATAAGGGGCAAACACAGATCATATGTCTAGTGAGCCAAATGCATCTTGATGACTATAACGTGAGCGGGGTCAAAGAAAGTGTCATTGTTAGAGGTGCATAATCTGTTCAACCAATTGCCAAGATAATCTCGGCACTAGTTTGCTAGGATATATGGGTTGTGGACTTTCTGAAAATCTCTCTAAATATATGACCCAAGATGGCCTGTTATGCACAAGACAACAGTTTGATTCAAGAAAGATTCCAAACACCAAGTGATATTCTAAGTGAGCATCATGGCCATGCTATATATATCTTCCATCGTTATAAAAAAAATTACAATTCTGTGCATGAAACTTTCACCCTGTAGAGTATCAGAGAAAGAATTTATTATACGCAGTCTTATTTTACTTTTTTTTTATAAGAGACTGTTTTCAAAATTTGAACTCACGATCTTTTAATCACAAGATAATAATTTTATTGTTATACCAAAATCCACCATTATACAAATTAAAAATCGAGCTACATTGTGTAGCTCCAGCCTCCAGCTTCATAATACCCAGTCCACGGGCAGGCCTTAGCTTGCCATCAGACTCCCAGTTTGCCAAACCTTTGACTACTTCCTTCGGCATGCAACGATCAATTTGGCAGAGATGGGAGTGATAATAAAAATGTAAAAGAATGCCAAGGAATGCAGGTATGCAGCAGAGATAAACTTTTGCTCCACTTTATTAATAAATAAATCACATATAAATAGGTTAATAACTAAAACTCGTCTCCACGAGCATGGCGTATTGATAAGTCAATAAAAATATTTATATAATGGACAAGGATTATTTCTGGAGATGGATTTAAAATTATGTCTCGGATTTAGATGGTCATTTACCGTCTTATCAATCGCCCTTCGGATAAAGCCCGTTGATAATTTACTCACTCTCAATTTCTGTGGGATCGAGATGAAGAGTCACTAGACTGACAATTTCAATCTTTTGTATAATACCTAAAAGTTACATGAACCTCTGACCATAAAATATCTATTAACTCATTATAGCTTCATGACTAAATCAACATCCATATGTTATAATATCCCAAATAGTTGAAAGCGAGATTGCTGAAACCCTAAACCTCACGTGGTGCAAGTCATAATTTTGATGCGTTATCAAATAAATTTAAATTAGACATTGCTATGTTTTTGATATGTGTCCAAGTGTGCAGGGATTTAGAAGAATACACAAATACTTAATGGTTCGAAATCTATATGAGTACACTGAATGATAATATAAGACATTCAAGGAACCGTAAAAGACGAGGAGGATAGGAGACAACAAGACTTTGAGCAACAAGCATGTGAGAAGAATGATATAGGAAGGGAATTGACAAGTTTGGTGCATCAAGGGACCAAAAGTTTGACAAAAAAGTACTCCGGTGGAATAGGAAGGATGCATAGAAAGTGAGCACAAGAGCTCAATGCATTCGAGAGATGAAAAACCTAAAGGAAGAATGGTCGAGTAAACTAGTGAACTAAGTTGAGTAACTTGTACTTATGTGAGAGTAGAAACACTCAACTTAGATAAACTTAGGCATAGTGGACAAGTCAAAGTTTCGAGTGACTAAGACAAGGTTTTGGGCGACCAGAAGAAGGTTCTAAGCAACTAGAACTTTGAGGAATTAGAATGTATACGAGTGACCCTACACGTTATACATTATCTTTGAATAGGTATGAGATTTGAATGGTTCAAGTGGTTCCAACAACTGGAAGAACATCATAGCAACTGAAAGCATATGTGGAGCACATATCCGAGCGAGGTGATCAAGATTCAGAGTGATTGAGTGTTCAATCAAAGCTAGTTCAGAAGACTGGATAGGTGCTACGTCAATCGATTGGATAAAAAGTGACCTTTTGTGAATGAAGTCGATAGTTGAGTCAATAGGGTATAAGTGACCAGAAGAGCTTCTTGGTGACTAGTAACAATGCCAAATTGGAGGAAAAGTTATTTAGGAAGTCTTGGAGTTCAAAGGCATGACATACTTACGCCAAACATCTTTTATTATACATTGTTTTTAAACCTCTATTGCTAATTTATTGTACCCAATTGTGTATAAAAGATTTTTCTACCTTTAGAACTTTACCAAAGATGAGAAAACTAGTAGATGACGTTGTGCGCATAGATATTGGACTAGCAACTTTGGAAAATTATGAACCAAATAAATATTATGTCTCCTATGCTTATCATTATTTTATTAGTTTTATTCTCCTAATGTGTATGTGTCCTTACTAAATAATTAGCAGGATAAATAGAATTTTAATTTGTTGCAAGTATGCTATTCATCTCTATTCACCAACATCATAAACCTTTAATTATGGAACATACACTTGCCCACTAACTCATGACTCAATAATCCCTCCCTTCAATTGATATTTAAGATATAACAATCAATTTAATAAGAGTTAAACTTTGGTTGGACTTCTTCTCTATGCCAACTATTTGTTAGACTTTTCATTTGGGTGTTTAACGCATTTTGATCCACTTAGATTTTCATAACCTACTTGACATCTAATTAACATTGACCTAGTGAGATTTCCATTGCTAACAATGAGAACATCCTGTGACTTATCATCAAGGATTCACATTTTGTTTATGATTGTCATCCTTGAAAAAAAAAATCTTATTCTTCTAATTTCATTTAATTTGGAGCATTTTGAATTTCGAAGGAAGTGCTTAAAGCAATTGCCTCTTAACCCTTGTTATACCTTAGTACTTTTTCATGGAATCCCAAATATACAAGGTGGTGCCCTTATAGAAAATGATTTTCAAAACTGAGTGATCAATAGTTTTGAATAGATAATTCTTTTCTTTAAGATCAATTTTCAACTTCTCATGCTCCTTCTATGTATTAGTTAGCACAACACTTTCTACTATTATAGAAACCACAATTTGTTGACATTTGAAGAAGTAGAACACTTATTTATTTTTACTTATAGAAATTAAATTATATTTAGTTGGTGATGTACAAAACTGCACTGCACTGCAATTTCTGTGAACTATGATCTTCATCGAAGGCTCATAGTTGAGATGAAAGTCACAAGTTATTAATTCGAACTTTCACCACAGGTTCATAACGTCGCAATCCAAACCCTGGTGATTGTGATAACTCTCTTATTCTACTCAACAAGAGATAAGTGCATAGATCACAAATAAAATCTACATGCACACTTGCAATCTCTTCTTATGCACAAGTCTCACAGAAGCACACACTTGCTTCTTTTCAAAGTCTCCTGCACGAAATATTTCTCTCCTGCTATTCTTCTACCACACCTCTCTTCTCATCAAGAAGATTGAATATATATAGAAGAAGAGGAGAACTTGAATGGTTAAGTCATTGGGAGGTTATTAACTTTCATATTAGTGGATTCATGAGTTGCTAACACTCATGTTAGTGGAATCATGCAGAGTCGATCCTGGGAGAAGGCTACTGGAGCCCTCACCCAGGGCCCAAATTTTGTTTAGTGTTTTATAAGACTCATTTTTTGAATTTCACAGTGAAAATGAGACACAATTTTTCACTTTCGCCTGAGGTCCTAAGACCAATTTTGAAAATCAGGACCGGCTCTGAAATCATGAGTTACTATCCATTATAGATGGTGGAATATCATTGTCTCATTTGAATGCTCCTTAACGGGCATCCGCTACTAACACAATCATCCAACGTTTTTTTTTAATGCTAATTAAGAAGCTCTCCATGAGCATGCTCCAATTGTCATAATGACCATTCAGACCTACAAGCTCACTTGACCTAAACGAATCGTGTGGCTGGCTCACCACATATGCTTGAATTGTCTATGCAATCGTACATTTGGACAAATAAATAATAGTTATTTTAAAAATTGGCATGAAATAACTAATCTGTAAGAATTTTGCATTCCAATGGTATAATTGCCGCCAAACATAATTAAGATTTGCATAGAGAGTAGAATTACTATTTCCATAAATCAAATGCATTGCGAGATCAATATATTTAATTAAGGGATTTTCTTGAGATCTTCACATTAAAATCGTGATTAATTGATTTCACGTGGATATAGAGAATTTTTTTTAGGTAATTGATTTTTCCAGAAAATGAAATACTCTCAACCATCATCAATTGTTGGGGATATACTGTGATTCCTAACAAAGTATAGGAATTCCATTTGCATCGGATTTAATCCTAACACTGATCATGATTTAGAATGCCTCCAATTGATGCTCATCGTTGAATTCGAATAGGAATATCATAAGTGTAGGAAGCGTTTAAGCATAATTGAGGTCAATCAGATATGAATTGTCACTAAGAATTGAAAGTGCTTATTGGAAGATGGAGATGTAAGCCCAAGCAAGTTTGTTTGTAGATTCTTTAATATTTTTTTATGTTAGGTTGATGAAATTTATATATTTCTATAATAATATGATATTGTTTACTTTGGACTTAAATTTTTATGGATTTATTTTTGGACTTTACTTGAAAGTCTCATATTTTTATCTCATAAGTATATGATTTTTTTCATATCTTTTCAATGTGGAATTTTGATGGCACTTTCAACACTTTGGATTAAAGAAACTTGATTTTCGACATTGGAATGTATTGTCACAATGCTAGCTTTGCAAGTACTTGATTGGTAGCCCTTCTTTTAAATTAAAAAAAAAAATAAAGCCGTCATATTAGCGACTCCCTCCGATTGTCCCTACCGATGAAGGAGGTAAATCATGAACCTAAGTGGTAAGTCCAAAGAAGGGGATCGATCGATAATCTAAAGTCATAACCTCTTCGAGAATTAATCCCTGTCTATTTAAGAATTATCCCTTTACACTTGTCAACTAAGTTAGCCCTAGAAGCTAATTGGTAGCACTTCTTAAGACAACATTGGAATGTGACAAGGATTATGAAGTTGAAAGAATGATGATCACTCTCGTGGACCATACAATGCAATTTAGTAAACTTATAACACAAATTTAACAGCACTTTTGGGTTACGCTTGTCTTAGCCAACTTGTCATTTCTTGAACACCTTCACAAATGGGTTTCATGAACATCCTCTACTGTCCTTTGTTAGAATCAAAAGGAACTCACCTCTTTGTTTACTCATTCCATTCTCTATTGGCTTCCTCCAAACATCAATATGGCTCAATCTAGACATATCCTTATTCATCAAAGGCCTCCCTTGCACTTGTTTTCCTTAATTTTTTTCCCTTGGTCATCATCAACAAGTAACAAAATTTCCAAACTTCCTATCAATTCCTAGGGTTATAGATGAACTAAGTCAAGTCAAACTTTATAATATTCAGACTTGTTTGATAAGATGATCAAACTGAGCCAAGTCAAGTCTAAAATTAATTAAGCTATTGAAATAGTTGTTTAAGCTTGGCTTGGTTTCTTTGTTTTGAGATTGAGCTTGGTTCAAATTTAAATTGAGTTTGTCTTGTTTAATTGATATCTTATAAATAAGTTCATAAATGATAAATGAATCTGATCTTAAACATAACTCATGAGTTTTGTTCAGAAACATAGTAAACAAGTTATATTCACAAACAATGTTCATAAATATTAATAAATTAAACACATGTATTTAAGCTTGTTTATTTAATTTATCAAACTTGTTCATTTAATTGACTTAATGCCTATTGAACGAGCATAAATGAGTTAACTCTTACCAAATCGTACATCAAACTTATTCACAAATGTTTGATTCATTTACAACCATATCTATCCCTCTTTCATAAGGATGCACCAAGACATGAACCCTAACCCTAGAGTTTCGGAGTTTTACTTCAGCCAATTGCTTTCCTTAATTAAAGAATCCTACAAGGCCCATGTTAATAAGCAGTTGAACAAAAAGGCCAACCATGACTTCATGAACTATTGAGGCCCACTTATTCACGTTGCCAAAGCTCCATGATCCATTAACTCTATGGAACAAAATTATGTTTCTTTTTGTCATTTAAAAAATCGAATTATGAATAAAAACTTATCGACAGGATTTTAAGCATAAAAAAGACATGATTGATTAATTATTAGGGCTTTCTACAATATATAAACACACATTTAAGTTTGTCACTCCTGTAAAAGTTGGGAATTTACCCAACTAGTAATTCCCTGTCATCCGTCCTAGGACACTGACGAGAGAGAGGTAAATTGCGGAGGGACAAAGTCCTTTGACACAGTGGCAAGACAGGAAGGGATCCATCTAAAATCAAGGAGGATTTTAAACCCTCATCTGGCATCGAACCCTACCCATTCTGCAAGCAACACCTTATCTTATCATCGCGTCGTCTCCCGTGGAGACTTTAAGTTTATCACTCTGATAGAAGATAGAAGAAATGATCGACAGATTTGTTTGTCTTCCACACGAATTGGAATGTTTCTATTAAATGCATTAGAGGGTTTTGAAAATTATATGAATGTTATTAATATGAGAAATATATATTTTATCCCATAAAATAACATATAAAACTCTATCATTATGAACATCATTTTGCCACCTTTCCTCCTCCCTTCTTCCTTTTATGATCTTCCTATTAGGATATTTTAGAGATAAATAAATAAAACATGATTCAGCTTAATTTATATGTTACCCAATTAATTCCTAGTGGCATGCCACTGGGAATAGAAAAAGAATTAAGAAGAGAAATAAAAAAAAAAAAAAAAAAAGAGAGAAAGGAATCCAAAAAGATTGAATGAGAAAAAAGAAGAAGAAAACACAAGCATGGCTACATTCACTAAACCTCCACTGAGTGCTAGTGGTCGCCCCTCGAGTAGGCCAGGCCTTTCTCATCACTCTTCAATTCCTCATAATTAACTGATTAATTACAAGGGCAGTTGAGGTTTTTGTATTCATTAGGGAAAAAAGGTGGATTTGGAAGGTGGAATTTAAGGTGAGGAAGGATTTGGAAGCATCTTGGTACAAGCTTTGGATTGCCATCGAGCTTAACTTGTCTTCTTATGGCTACAAGTGGACAAGCAATTAATAATAATTTCCATGCAACAAGCCCTATCTAGCTACAAGTAACTCTCGAGCCACATATCAATTAATTAGCTTTGTGGGGGATGATCATCAATGAGCGTGAGCTCAGTGATGATTATGAAGATGGCGATGGCAGCTGCCAGCGGCAGCAGTGCAAGTAGTAGCCTTTACGCTTTTAATGACTGACCCACTGCGGAGCATGTCTGCAACTTAAAGAAAACCTCTGCACTAAACAACAAGGATGCAGGGTAAAAGGAAGAGGTGAAATTAACCACATGCATGGCATTGCGCATGCAGTAAAACACTCCTCCTTAATTAGAACATTATTACTGAATATATTTCTTTATCTTCCTTCCTGTCCGATTTGGAAATGCATTAATGGTGATCAACTCTCTTTCTTTCTCTCTGATTTCAGTTTAAATTCTGGGGCTGCTAATTTAACTTAACGTGGAATAAATTAATTAAGCACATTCCACGGTGCTCGCAGGGGTGACGCATTATATTTACGAAATGAATACGGATTGATTATGAACGAAGAATTAAAATTTCTCTATAGGTTTAGATGATCCTTTTCTGTCCTGACCAATTGCATCAAGGCCAAAGATCCCCTTTTCCTCAGTGTGATTTATCTCTCTCATAATAGTCGTGGGACAGATCAATGGGGGTCACTAGGTTGACGGTTCTAACCTTCCGTGAAAGAGGCCGAGGGAAATAGCTAGTCCGTAAAAGATTGGAACCGTCAACCTAGCGGTAGCATCCACCAGTTCGTTCCAAAACCATTGTGAGAGAGATAAATCACGGAGATCTTATGGATTTTGATGCGATTGACAAGGTCGTGGATGACCGTTTTGAGTCATAAGGAGGATTTTAGATCTCCCTATGAAATTTGACTCACATCTCATCTGTAAATTATCATACGATCTTATCAATGCACCATCCTTGCGGAGAGAAGTAGCTAGTCTGTAAAAATTAGAATTCGTCAATCTAGCGGTCTCTATCGATCTGTCTCATGATTATTATGAAGAAAGTAAATCACAACGAGTCTTATGAATTTTGACATTGTGATCAAAACATGTGAAGATTATTTAAATTCAGAAAAAAAAAAATCTATTATAGAATCGATTTTTATTTTAACCCCATTCTTACGGAGACTGGAAGTTAGCTGGTCGAACAGGTAGATAGATAGAGTGAGTGGAGCGAGAAAATTAAAGCAGCCTTGCGTATTGAGAAAAGTCAGAAACAATTGACTGACACATCTTGTCTTTGCCTTTTCCATCCCTTTGCTGGTTGCTGGCTAAAGTTGTCATGCATCTGAAAGCTGCTTTTACATCTTTCCTTACTTTGATGACTAGTGAACCCTACCTTTTGCTACTTACTGTCTTTGCAGCACTTGATTCTAGGATTCTCATGAAGATGAAGATGAAGATGAAGTGAAGTGAAGTGAAGAAAGGAACAAGCTAAGTAAACGAGAAAAATACCATCTATACTTTTCGTGCATGTGCTTACAAAATGAACTTGCCAACAAAATTTGAATTGCACTTTAAAATTAAAAAGAAATCACCCGGAAATTATTAGAAGCAAAAAATTAGTAAAAAGGGCATCTTCTTTTTTTTATCTATATTTTCAAAATAATTGATACTTAAAAATGTTTTTCACTTTGGAGCAACTTCAGCTAAAATTATATAATTAAGGCTTAGAGCAATTTTGATCAAAACTACTCTAAAGTTAAGTAAGATTTCTTAGAGTAGCTTTACATTATTTTAAAAGTGCAAACAACTTTGATCAAAATTTCACCGAAGCTACTCTAATATGACATAGCTTTAATCAAAACTACTCCAATATAGAATATAACTGAGTATTTCACGCCTGGGAAGGGACATGCGTGACGAGCAGATCGTGACAACGGTCAATTCCTCGCAAGTGCGAGAGTATCATCCCTCCATGCGTTAGTTACTAGTCTCAAGGGTCAAATACCTACCGTGATTTACCTCCCTTATTATGGTATGGGGGCGAACTGGTAGGGGCTATTAGGTTGGCGAATTCCAACCTTTTACATCATAACTGAGTATTTCATAAATTAAATTATGGATGGAATATTGTTTGATAATTTTTGAAAGAAGGATACTCTTTTGATAATATTAATAATTAGGGATGTTGTTTTAATATCCTTTACCAAATCAACATGCTCATGTCATCATCATCAACTTAATTAATAAATCTATCGGTTGATTAGCTTAGGTTACTATTGATTTTTATAAGGCCAAATAATTATGTTATCCTATGTGAAGCTATACAAGTCTAAATCGAGAAGTAAAGGCATAATTAAGTTTAAGCACTTACTACGATTACTTAGCTTAGGAAACAAGTTAGACAAACAACACAAAGATATCCTTAAAACTATAGACATAATAAAATTGAAGTTCTAAATCAACATCAAACACTTATGCTCTGTTTGGATGAGAGTGAGGGAAGATTCATTAATCGAAAGGGAAGGGAAGGGAAAGGAAGAGAAAGGGGAGGCGAAGAGAGGATTAAAACTTACACTCCAAATTGGGATGTAAGAAATCTTCCTTTTCATGAGTAAAGAAAGTTAAAATTTATTCTTCCTTCTCCTTCTTTTACTTCTTCCTAAACAAGATTTAAAATTTTTCTCCCCTTATTTACTCTTTTAGCCGATCCTACTTAATGGAATAAGACTTTGTTGTTGTTGTTACTTACTCTTCTCTCATCCTCTCCCAAATAAGGTTTAAAATTCCTTTCTCCTTACTTATGCTTTCCTTACCTCCTCCCAAATAGAGCGTTAAGGACCTCACTCAAAATATAGAATATTTAAAAAATTCACAAGAAAATCTAAACAGAAGAGATAGTCAAGTAAATGTTCTTAAAAGTATTAGAGGACAATAAACTAAAAGATTTTGAGCTTCAACATAAGAATTTGTTAGTCCAAGTAAAGACTCTAGTAATCTCAACAAAAAGAACAAATTAATACAGAAATTACTAGACTACATAGTATATTAGAGGACATTAAATATAAATGAGCCATATTAAATTCGAAAACAACTAGTACTAAGAAGCACCTATATACATTTAGGTTTGGGCAATTCTTTGATGATAACTTATCATCCATTCCGCCTCCCTCTCCATCAAACAAACTGAGCTCTTTGCAACTCGGTTGAACAAATTAACCCTTGATCTTAATTTAGCCAAACTCTTTTTTTTTTTAATCTTGGTCTACTCTTGCCATCTACTATAACCAAATTTTCCAAACGAGGTTTGATCAGCTAGCTTGAGTAATTGACAGACTTCTTTATATACTTTAATTTGACACTTCTTAATTATATGAAGGCATTAGGCATAGAGATGCAAGCCAAAGAAGAAAGAGGGCAATGCATATAATTCACTTGAGTAAAAGGCAAAGATTCTACCTAGCTAGTGGGGAAGAGATGATCTTGGAGCCTGTCCTTTGTGAAGGAGAAAGTTGTTCAATATTTTTGGAACAGGAGCATCCATGACTACTTCTAAGCTGATGGATAAAGACAAATGGAAAGCCATAAACTTTGCAACTGAGGATAATACTTGTCAAAGTGTGATGCCTAAGATGCTACTTAGATTTGTCGTGGAATGGAAGCGATCGAGCAGTGACACTAGCTAAAATTACAAGTCATTGCGACAACTAAAACCATGTTGTGAAGCTAAAAATGTGGCATATAATCATTTGTGATGACCATAAAAGTCACAAAACCTTCACAGTTAGTTTGTGATGGCCAAGTATTTTATCACAATTCTATTTCGGATTGGTGATATTTTTTGTCAAACTTTTCATCTCGTAGATACATTGAGTACTCCGATTCCTTTTCCGTATCATCCTTCTTCCTCCACTTACACAACACATCTTTAATAATTTTGTACCAAACTTTTTATTCTTCAAGTGCTTTAAATCTTTTAGTTCCCTTATTCTTCTTTTATAAACACAACTTATCTCTAATATTCCTCAATTCTTTGGGCGTGTCTTTGATTTTTCATGAATCTTGAATCATTAAGTCCATGCACACTTAAACAGACAAATTAAATACAAATGCAATGTCTAAACATCAAAACTAGTAGTCATGCATACCGAACCATTCGAGGACTAAACGTTCCAACAAAGATTTCATTATCATTTACGACGATATGATCGTCGTCATACAATAAGAGGCCATTTCACTTTTTCATTTGAAATCAATCGAAAAGTCGTAATTCGTAGAACAAGCGGCGACATTGTTGGTTAATTAATTACAACGCCAAACTCTGATGCGAACACTCAACAATGATTTGGGATGCAACTGAAAGCCTTTTGGCATTTCCCTTCGTGCCTTTTCATCTTTAATTTTATGCCCCTCTCGCCTTTGTGCTCCCTTTTGTCCAGAACAGCCTTTTATATCTCCTGCATGCTTCATGGATAGTGGTGAATAAATTTATAGCCCCATCGCCAGGCTTCCTGCTATCTTATCCTATTGCTAATTAATTCTCCTTTTCACAGCGGATAACTTTGAATAATGATTAGGAATGTCACTGAGAAGAATAACAACGAGCATGTGGTTGCTTTTGTGGGGAATGTCTGCACAAAGGTGAAGCACAGCTTTTGGATTAAAAGCTTGTCCACGTTAAGTGTGCTGGAATACGAATATTAAGGTTGTGCGCCCAGAAGAAAGATTAACCCATGGTCATTGCCAAATTCTTCAGTCTCTCCCTCCCTTCAACAGCTCCACTTCTCTTCTCTTGAGAAATGTGCAGCAGCATGAAGACAGGAGCCATCGACCATCATCCTCATCCATGCTCCTTCTATGCTCCTTTGCTTTGTTTATAAACAAATTGGTGTGTGGAATATCTAAGGTTAGTTTAAGGCCATGTAAAAAATTAGCATAGGGAACACCTGCGAACTAAAGAGGAACTGCTAGAGGTGATTGCCTTCCAGATAACAAATTTTATAGTCTTTAATTTGTAAGATTTTCCTTTTTAATAAAGGGGGTCTTTTCGATCAATCATCCAACCAAGTTGATTTGAGTGATCCATTTGTCTTCGGTAGAGAGGGTGAATAAAGAGTCATGATGCGATGGTAAAGCTAACACTACAATAAAAAGGTAGTAGACAACCCTTAAAAAACTTATAAACCTCGTTTTTTTTTTATAAAAAGCATTTTTATTTTTTCTTTTAACAATGTTTTTAGCGTAAATCGTTGTCTTTGTTTTATTTAAATTATCATAGACAACGCTTTTTGCAAAACTATTATGCATTAGTATTTTTTTTATTAGAGACAACGGTTTTTAAATGACATTGTCTTTGACCTTTTTTTTTATTAGTAAAAGACAACATTTTTAATAAGCGTTGTCTATGAACATATTTTTTTTAGTATATACGACTTGGGTATTCGGCATCGAGGGATCCAAAAAACTCGATCAGTTGACTGGGGATATGACTCTGTCGACTATTAAATAGTCAACTAATGGGTGACTTGCTTAGCTATGCTCTGACAGTCGGTTGATGGATTGCACCAGTCGACTATACACTATCAGTCGACTAATGTAAATGAGCAGGACACAAAAGGTTTCATAGTCAACTGCTGGCTGACAATAGTTAACTGTTGATTTGGACAGACGACTAATGGATTGTAACAGTTGACTATCCACTATCAGTCGACTGCAAGGAATTAACAGTCGACTGAAATTAGGTGGACAAGGCACAAAAGATTTCATAGTCGATTGTTGGATGATAGCAGTCGACTGTTGGGTCGGGCAGTCGACTAACCAAGTTGCTGTTCAATAGTGACGATCGCAATCTCACCAGTCGACTACTGGTATGCAGTAGTTGACTGGCGAAACCCTAAACCCAATAAAAAAATATAACCCAATCGTCGTCCCCATCGACAAAAATTCACTTCTTTCTCTCTTCTCTTGTTTCTTTACCAACTGTTGCCCCTAGCTTTTCTCCTCCTCCTTCTAATAATCAACAACAGCTCACCTCCTGCAATGAGAGCAACCTTCTTCTTCATCCTCTTGCATCTCTCAAGTCCTTCTCCTTTGTTTCTTTTTCTTTTTCAGCAACGAGCAACAACTAGGGTTGTTGTCTTTTTATTTTCCAGTCGACAACGTCTCCTTTCCCTTTCCCCTTGATTCCTTACTGTTTGTGCAAGGAGGAAGCAACTATTGGAGCTCGCCGGAGGGAGCCAAAGTCACAATTGACCACAAATTTTTGACATGTTATGTTAGTGGGGATAATATCAAGCATCTAAGAGCAGAGAATCACCAGGTTAGTTACATATTTTTCTTACCAAGTCCAACTACTACTTGCTCAAATAATTTATGCATAAATCTTTTCTTGCCCTTAGATATAGAAGATATCTCAATACTGATTTACATCCTTTATCGTACAAGTTTCTATTGCCATTGTGCATGTGATCATAGTTAGAACAAATGACTTGATTGCTAGATTTGGAGAAAAGGGTCCCTTAATTTTGTTTGTTGCAGGCGAGTAGTTGCCATCGGTATGTTAATTAAATACAAAAGCATGCATATCGCCTTATAAAAGAAACTAAAATGCAGTTAAATCCAAAAACACCCACACCTCAAACTTCATATTGTTAGTTAATGAACATTTATTTGTTATATTTTTAATTAATGAACAATATGAAGTCGGTAATTAAATTGTTTGATTGTTTTGTTATTGTATTTGTGTTTAAGATTTTTTTTTATATTATTTATAATTGTTTTGAAGGTGTTGGCTCATTGTTAGTTGATTAGTTGTAACAAGAATAGATAAAGAATGGATGTCAAAGGATAGGCTATCTCGCGAATATAAGTTTGGAGTTGAATCTTTCTTGGAATATGCAATGAAAAATGCTAACGATCAGATGCAATACCTTGCCTGTCACGCCTTGAGAGTATGCCGTCTCGAAAATCAAACGGACGACATCTCCCCTATACGTGGCAACATTTCGGGTTAATACAAGGCCCGTAGGCCCACAACAACAACATAACGTAAATATACAACCACAGCGGAAACATAAACCACATACCCACAACAAATATACTAAAAATATACAGGTGTACACCACTTGACAAGTCCACAGTAATAAAACCATAAATAAAACATCGACTACAAAAATAAAGTCCACGACATCACGACAAAGTCTATAATAAAACAAGTCCATAACATAATCAAAATCCAAAACATAAAACAAATTCCCCGGGAGACTCGGAAAACGGAGATGGGATGGATCGTCGGCGCAACTCCAAGTCATCACAAAGACTTCTACTTGTTACATGGGCAACAGAAAAACCCAAGGTCTGTGGTGGTGAGTAAAATTCAGCAGGTAATAAGATAGAACATGTAAATATATGAATCAATATTACATGTCATTCAACAGTTTAATCTACTCGTACAATAGGTATACATCAGCATAACAAGTATACATGCATGCATACACTAAATAAACTGAACAACAAACAATGCTGATATACATGACAGTCAGCTACTCTATCCTCATTCAACCTGGACATATATCCATAACACAAGGTATAACGAATAATACTAACTCACACTACATCATGATATGAGTCGAGGGTATCACAGTGAATAACCAACAGGTATACAAGTACCGACCTACTACCATACAGAAAATGCAATAGCATGTATGAATATGTACAAACAAATGCAACAAGCATAGTACATACAAATGCATCATCAAAGTGAGTATACATATAGACTATATCTGTATGTATACTGATCACCATCATCCATTTATATATATATACAAGCATGTATGTATATATATATATAACAATATGCAAAACACCGTATGATACGGAAATGCAACATGCATGGTCATGTCTGCGCACCCCTACTCGCTACCACGACCCCAGTGTGGCCTAGGTGGCACGACATGACAACTGTCCCAACTCACACCAACCACTACTCTAGAGTGGCCGAGTGGGCAGTATGATCAAGTAGCATATGAGCGTAAAGAGCTTGCTACGCAATGGGGGTCCCTACTGCTGGCCACTCCGACTGACACTACCAATGAGTGGTCGAGTGTCACGCACCTAGGACAACTGCACGCAACTCCATCTACCATCGTCTATAATGGTAGAGTGCGACATAACAAATGTTCTACTCTCACACCAATTACTCCTCTGGGAGTAACCTGGGAGGCAGGATGACTGACGACTCTCTCAACCCCAAGGGAGACGATGTCGTTAGTATGCATGCAATGTCATGAAGGTACTGTCTCACATACAGACATCTACCACAGACTCTCTGTTCAACAGAGAGTCATGCCCATTGATCAGTATACTCTTTATCCTGTAGAGAGGCGTACTCTACTGATCATGGCAAGCTAGGACCACCGGTCCATAGTGACACATTATCCACAACTCACCTAACCATTTACTCAACACGTGGTTGGTAAATAAGTTTATAACATATGAGTATTGGTATAACTCCTACTTTTAGGGCATTACCTATCCACGGATGACCTTTTTGTCAATTTATAAATTTGGTCATCACCCGTACTCTAACATCCACACCCTACTAAACATCTAGGCCTATTTACATCACATCTATAATCCTAAATCATAATAAAGGGAATATGATATCAACCTTTGAGTAAATATAGCCAACGATAAGTTCAAGCATAAGATAATAAGAGCCGGGTTAAGGTAACATGATCATATAAGATGATCATGCATCTAAATCTGTATGCACTAAAACTACCTGACCAGGGTAGGAATTACCCACCTATTGTAAATGCTCGTAGTCCTAGAGTCCTCACGTGACTGACTTATTGGCACTGCCCTATTGGGAATTGGCGACCCCTATTGGTCGACGATCGCGCCGCATCTGGCTCGTTACTCACAGTCTTCACCTGAAGTGAGTTTTTGCCTTCCCCAGGATTCGAACTCTAGACCTCCAGGCTAAGTACTAAAGTTTATGAATCCTGGTAACCAAGTGATCCTGGATCACTTGGTTACCAAGATTCATAAACTTTAGTACTTAGCCTGGAGGTCTAGAGTTCAACTCGGGAAGGCAAAACCCACTTCCAGGTGAGAAGACCAGTGAGTAACGACCGGCCAATGTAGCACGGTCGACGATCAATAGGGTCGCCAATTCCGCCAATAGGCCAGTGCCAATAGGGGGTGTCGTTACAATAAAGGCGCCCTTTTATTGTAACGACTGGCCTTTATTGGCCTGCGAGGTGGCGACCTATTGGTCGACGACCGTTGCGCTGGCCGATCGTTACTCACTGGTCTTCCACCCCGAAGTGGGTTTTTGCCTTCCCGGGATCACTTGGTTACCGGGATCCATAAACTTTAGTACTTAGCCCGGAAGTCTAGAGTTGAATCACGGGAAGGCAAAATCCACTTCAGGTGGGAAGACCAGTGAGTAACGATCGGCCAACAGCGATACGGCCGTCGACCAATAGGGGCCGCCTCGCCAATAGGGCCAGTGCCAATAGCCGTGTCGTTACAATAAAGCGCTTTTACGACGACGCTATTCACTGGCATGGCGGAATTGGCGACTTATTGGTCGACCGTCGCCTTGCCGGTCGTTACTCACTGGACTTCCACCGAGTGGGTTTTTCCTTCAATTAGATTCTCCAGTAAGTACTAAAGTTTATGAATCACGGTAACCGATCAAGGATCACTTGGTTACCAGGATTCATAAACTTTAGTACTTAGCTTGGAGGTCTAGAGTTCGAATCCTGGGGAAGGCAAAAACCCACTTCCAGGGGTGGGAAGTCCAGGTGAGTAACGACTGGCCAACAGGGGCGACGGTCGTCGACCAATAGGGGTCGCCGAATTCCGCCAATAGGGGCCAGGTGCCAATAGGGGCCAGGTCGTTACAATATCGAATCTTGGTAAAGGCAAAAACCCACTTCCAGGGGTGGGAAGACCAGGTGAGTAACGATCGCCAGGGATGGTCGCCGACCAATAGGTCGCCGACCTCCAATAGCCAGGTGCCAATAGGGGCCAGGTCGTTACATCACGTCCGCGGACTCGTCTCGTATCCACGTCCTGCACATTTCAAACATTGTGGTCATGTTCAAGCATACAACAATATATATATAAATTCGTTATTCTCCCATTTCTATATTCGCGTCCCTTAATCGAATACAAATTAGAAACCCAAATAGCCAGACTTGACCTTTTAATTTAAACCCATCGATTTCAATTAGCAAAAGTGCTAACTTCCTCATCCAATTCTATATCCAACTTAACAAAGTAAATCTCATAAAGATTTAACCTTTTACCCCCAATCTATTGTAATAGTATCACCAACAGAATCAGTTATAAATCTAATTCATAAACACAACACATAAATCACAGCTGCCCCATACTATAATTAACTCAATAATTAACATCCATCATTCCCGGTTAATAAGTATGCTAACCTACAATCGTTTACAGCCATTTAAACCGACCTATACCCATCCAAACAACATAACGAAAATCAATAATCAACAATAATAGCCGGACAGGAGATAAATCATGCTTACCCGCTGTTGTAACCTCCATCGGCAACAAGGTCCTCAAAACCTGGCAACCCCCGTTCACCAATCAAGCCACTGCTCAAAAACCTAATCAACACTTCAGCAATCAAATTAACCCTAATAGCAACAACGTCCAACGGACAACACCACAAGCAAGAAGGAAATCAACCTTACCGAATCTCAGATCTCCATCGGCAGCCCTTCCTCGTCTCCTGTTGTCACGCCCCGAGGGAGTCTCCGCCAGATGAAAATCTGGCAGCACCTCCCCAGTACGGGTGATAATACGAAACTTGTATACAAGGCCCACACGACCTACTATACATCGGTAAACACGACCGGAATAAAATCCACACATATAGATCATAAATAGACCTCAGGCCAACAATCAAAGTAAATAACAAAAAAATCTACCATATCTAGACTTACCCCTTCTGTCATCTGAGCAGGAATACACAACCAAAACGAATTGAATAAAAGTCCATAAGGACATATCAAAAACGACCAAAGTATCCACGAGTACATAATCAAAACCCAAATCCTAAACATGTCTTATAGTCCAAAATACGAAACCATAAGACCAAAATAAGACCAATTTGACGAGGGGGATTGGCAACTGGACTCTCCTAACAGTTTCAACCTGAAATAGATGTAAAGCAATGGGGTAAGTTTAATGGACTCAGCGGATAATAGTCGATATGCATAGAAAGATATAGCTAACAATAATAATCATGCTAGTATAGTCTCCTAATCAATAATAGATAATGCAAGAAAGAAATGCGTAAAGACTGTACTTACCTAAATCTCCTATCCTGACATAGGAGTATGCGCCATACCAGTAGAAATAAGATCATCATGCCAAATACAAAAATGTATCCTGTATGCATGTCAATCATATGCAACAACCAAGGCAGCAATCAAAATGCAGCAAACACAATACAAATGCCATCCATGCAATATGCATGCGATGCAAATGACATGGTCACCCCTGACGCCAGTCAGCCGCCTCACACGCGATGGTGAAGTCGAGTGGGTAGGGCTATGACAACTGTGCACTCTGCCATCACTGCTTCCGAGTGACCGAGTGGACAGGATGCTTCGGAGTACACCTATCCTCTTGCCCCAAATAGAGTGGGGGAGCAAATCTCTCATCTCCCGATGTCGTAGACCAGAGGAAGGATCCCTGCCCACTACCACGCTACCTCATTGCTACCCATGAGCGGACCAGCGGAGCCTGACAGAGCTACTGCACACACCCTCCTGATGTACCACTAACCCATGAGTGGCAGCATGTGCAGATCATGTAACTGGCTGCGGGCTCAACTACAAAGGAACCCCGTCCAGCCAACATGCAATCATGCAAGATGGTGCATGACACTAAAGCATGTAACACCAACCAAAATATGTATCCGAATAATATGCACAACAAATAGGGCATATCAATGACCCAAGTAAAACAAGGAAGGTATAACTAAATGCTGATCAAATGCATGTATCAAGTAGGCACAATAACATACAAGGCAGTTAAACATAAAAATTATTGCAAGGTATAGCCAACTAAGCATATCAATATGACATTATCTAAAAGATAAGTCAAAATACCCGTCTGCTATGAAGAATACCAACTGTCTGTACGCCCATGAATGTCTCGAATCAAAACCCTGCACATAGAACATACATTTTGAATAAGTGCTAGCATACAACAAATGATCGAATCGAATCCTACATCGACTTCGTATCTGATCAACTAGATTGATTTAGTTATCCACTTAACCTAACCAAGCCTTCATATCAATCCCTATCGACCATTAGACCAATTAACAACCTATTATGCATTTATAAACACCCCTATCTAACTTAAATCTCACAGCCAACAACTCCCCTGTTCACAGCCGCACATCCTCCCAACTCACAGTCGACATAGCCGACCATCACTCCAATTCACAGTCAGAATCAACACATCCGACCCTTGAGCACCAATCTCATCACAAATATCCACACACAATAGCAATAAATCAAAAGATAAAGAGTCTTACCCCTTTAAATCGCTTGGTCGCTCACAGATCAGATCATGCCACTAGAACCAAGGTCGGAGACCCTAGCTACTGTCGGAACGTCCAGGCCCTGCTGCAAAACAGAGTTAACCACGCTCAATGTTGTTGTGAACCACAGTAAACCATCCTTACCAACTGCTGTGAACGTCGATACACCAAGGCTTACCCCATGGCACAACCCTCACCAACCTCTGGCACAAATCGGAGAAAACAACTCCCTTCCACAAGCTGCTCTTTTCCACCGGTACTGTCCAATTCAATAGATCAAGTTAAATGCAAGTTAAATGAGAGAACCTACAGCTAGGAGCTTGATCTTTGTCCAAAGTAAGGGAACGATCAGACCTTACCTAGCTCCGGTGCTGATCGGTAGTGAAACCCTAAAAAATTCCTAGATTCGAACAACTAGCAGGTGGAAAGAACGGGATGGACAGAGATTTACCCGCTCTTGAGGCTGCACCGGCGAAATTTCCAGCCATCCGCATGCTCACCGTCGACTCGTCCATGAGCACCGGCGAGGGAACGTCGCTCGCCGTCAGCTCGAGTTTGGGCGGCGATGATGGTAGCAGAGGAGGCAGCGTCGATTGCCTGGCGATGGCGTCGCGAGGAACAACAGGCGAGGAGGGGCACGATCTGGAGCGGAAGGAGGCAAACGACAGCGGGGCAAGCTCTGGCGTGGGCGATGTGCGGGGAGAAGAGAGGAGAAGGTGTCACGAATAAGAGTCGGGTCGCGAGAGGAAATCGTCGCGAGGAGGGGGTCGGGCACAACGGGAAAAGAAAAAGAAAAAGGAAAATAGAAAACCTAGGATTTCTATTTAAAACTTTAGGTTAATAAAATTTATTAACTCCTCAATACAGATAATCCAAACAGGCCTTATAAAAGCCTGTTAATTCTTTCCATATATATATCATAAGAACTCCGTTTAAATCCAGAAAAATTTCGAAAAAAATCCTAAAAATCCCTAAAAAATCCCGAAAATTTTCTAGGATTATTTTTTTTCTTAATTTTTTTGTCCATTTAATTTAGTATTTTAAAATTTCCATATTTAACACCTGTTCACGACTCAATCAAATCCCCAATCACTGCCCAAACCAGATTGAGCTCAGTTAAGGGAAAAAACTATATCTTGGAGTTGATTTCGTCCAAGGTAGTAAGAAACTCAGCCCTTACCTAGCACTCACAACGATCGCCGGCGCAGCCTCCAATTTCGATCGGGAAGAACAACTTCCAATTTGAAACGTCGCCGACCCAAATTTCCCAGCCCTTGCTCGCTCACTGCTCTCTCTTGCTGTCGCCACGTCCGTGGGCGCTGACGAGGACACGGAGGAGTTGTCGCCGACCTGAACTCTCCGCCACACTCCCGCCCCCTATAGGTGTGTCCTTGAGCACCGACGAAGGTGGTCAGCGCCGCTTGCCACGAGGAAGACGAATGAGAGGAGGGAGTCAGTGAGAAGCGTCTAGAGGCGAGGATCGTGAGAGGCAGAGACGTTGTGAGGGAGAGGAGTCGCTCGTGTGCGGGCGGTGAGGAAGTGGAGGTGTCGCCGCGTGTGAGGAAGAAGAGGAAGAGAGGGGCTCGGGAAGGGATAGCATCGGGCGGCGGAATCGGCATCGAACGAAAACCGCAGCGTGAGTGAAACGCTCGCGCGGAAGAAATACTGACGGTGGAGTCGACGAGGAAGGAAAAAAAATAGCGGCGTTAAGGTTTAACGGGTCGGGTGGCAGATAAACAGGTCGAATTTCAGACCCGTTAAGCCCTCTAACTCCTTCTAAACAAAAAGGGTCTTAGAAATCTCTGTTCGAGTCTAGAAAAATTCTTAAAAATTCCTAAAATTTTTTTTAGGGTATTCTCCTAATTACCCAACATTTATTTTATTATTATTATTTTTTTTCTATGGTATTTTACATTCTCCCCCACTTATAAAAATTTGGTCTCCAAATTTCGTACTTAAATGCAAAAATTAATTCAAGCATATTTCGAAATAACCACATACCTCAGATAAACAGATGAGGGTATCGAGCTCGGATAGTATCTTCCAACTCCCATGTAGCCTCCTCATCCGTATGATGCTGCCATCCCACCTTTACGAGTCGGATGGTTTTGTTCCGCAATTGTCGCTCCTTGCGACGAATAATCTGCATCGGAATCTCCTCATAAGTCGTATTCGCCTGGAGTGGTATCGGAACCTCTTTCAGAATATGGTCAGATCGCGACACGTATTTCCTCAGCATAGATACATAGAATACGTTGTGAACACCCGCAAGTGTCGGAGGTAAAGCCAACCGATAAGCAACACCTCCAATCCGCTCCAATATCTCAAATGGACCAATGTAGCGTGGAGCTAATTTTCCTTTTAGCCCAAATCTCTTGACTCCTTTGGTGGGTGACACTCGTAGGAATACATGGTCCCCGACTGAGAATTCCAAAGGCCTTCGCCTCCGGTCCGCATAACTCTTCTGTCTATCCTGTGCCTCTGATAATCGTCGTCTGATGACTCGTACCAACTCTGCATCATGCTGGATACTCTGAGGCCCCAATATCTGTCGTTCCCCAATTTTCTCCCATAACACAGGAAATCTACAGGGTCTGTCGTATAATGCCTCAAAATGAGCCATCTGGATAGAAGAGTGGTAGCTGTTGTTGTAGGCAAACTCCACTAAAGGAATGTGGTCCTCCCAACTGCCACCGAAATCCATGACACAAGATCTCAATAGATCCTCCAGAGTCTGAATGGTACGTTCGGACTATCCATCCGCTCGTGGATGAAAGGTCAGACCGAGTCGGCTCGCGCCCATGGCCTGCCGCAGATCGCTGCACTATCTCTATCAGATATGATACTCAATGGTACACCATGCAATTTGATGATCTCTCGGCAGTACAATTCCGCTAGATGATCCAATGAGTCCGTCTCATGAATCGAAAGGAAGTGAGCTGATTTGGTTAATCGATCCACGATCACCCAAATCGCTTCATGTCTTTTACGAGTTCTAGGCAATCCCGTAACGAATCAATAGTGATACGCTCCCACTTCCATTCCGGAAATCAAAATTTCCCGGAGCAATCCAGCGGGTTTCTGATGTTCCGTCTTCACCCAGTGGCATACTAAACATTGAGCAACAAAATCTGCTATATCTCTCTTTATACGTTCCACCAGTATAAACATTTCAAATCTCAGTACATCCAAGTACCTCCAAGGTATATATCCCATCTCGAATGATGTGCTTTCTGTAGCAACTCTTCCTTAAACACTGCAACTCCGGAACCCACTATCCTTCTCAGAGACGGAGAATTATCTTCTCAAAAGAGAAATTCATCAACCATCCAAGATACACTTCACCACACACTCTGTAAGTGCATGGGAGACTATAGTGAACAATCTCCCTTGTTGCAATTGTTCATGTTCCAACAACTCAATAGTAGCTACCCAGTAGCTAGTCAAAATCCCATAAGCATTCCTGCTCCATATCGCTACTACACGAGATCATATCTGTTAAAACCACATCACGTGTATAACAGCTTATCTCGTAGTTTCTTAACTGACGTAGGCATATGATATGTCTCATTCAACTGCATCGGATTCGCTCCGATCCCTGAAACGATACATTTGTGTACAACATCCTTTTATCCACTCTGGAAGGATTAACTAATACTCGTGTAAAAGTTAACCGCCGTCTAGTTCTTGTAACTGGTTTCACCAGATTCCGACTAAATGATTTCCATCATCACCTTTGTCAAACAAGTCTGTGGTATAATAATGCCAAGCATTCTATCCACATCTACGGAATTAACCAAAACATACAAGGAAAACCACCATCTACGGTGGTCGAGTGCGCAACTCCAACTACCACAATCAACCGTGGCCAGGTTACGCAACTCCAACAACCACCAACTGATCCAATCATGTCCAGGATACACGATTCTCAAATCCAATGATAACTAAATCGTTAATTACTCTAACAACTTAATCACAACTCATAAAATTCATACCAAGTATGAAATTGTCGTCTTTACACACCTGCATTCTCTTTACTCTACACTGATGATATATCAATCATCACAACGACAATGATAATTGTATGACACCATGTCATTACAATATCAACACTCCAGTCATAAATCAACCCTAGAGTATACACAGGTGTCTTTAGCTGATCTAAATAGATCAACTATCCACAACGGAGGATATTCACTTTTAACCACTATCGCATTCCATCATCGATAATTGATGCATAATCTCAAAGGTCCATCGCTCTTTTAACAAAGAATTCTGGATCTTCTCAAGGAGGAATACTGGGATAGATAAACATCCCTTCCAACTTCTCCTATAATCGCAACTTATGTTCTTCCCATTTCCATAGTGTTTAGTAACACTTACACCAGTCAAATTATCACCCGGTATGGGATCTTTGATGTCGGAACTATTTTTGCAATCATTTCGATCACCTACTCCACTTGTCTATGCAACGACAAGCCTTGGAGTTCATCCGAAACTACATCCGAATGCTTTCAGATTATACGCATATCTGAGAGACATAATCATACCATAATCTCAACAATTTGACAATCCGTAAGGATATGTCTATAGTAACGATATTTCTATCCAAGTCTAAGGGCATCCCTTAACTTCTTAATTGTTGGTCCTCATCTCACCTGACGGTAGAGATACCACCGACCCACAAGTCGATGTATAGGAACCCTACTAATCCGAACTAAGAATGTTCAAGACACAGATACCTGTAACTACAAGCATCTCTCAATATATTAATCGTGAGGGTAAACTAAAGTAATACCCTGAATCATCAATTATCTATCGATCTGATCCAAAGGCTCCCCGCAGGTCTCGGCCTTTCTCCGAAGAGAACCAGATCAGATCCAACAGTTCACGACAAAGTGGTCGCATTTCTGCGATGAATGATCCGAGGATTTTTCCTAGATCATCCTATCCTATCACTTAATCCTACGAGCTACAACTGTAGAATACCGAATAAATATGACCATCGTCGTATACTCTCTCCTTTGTACAAAGCAAATCACATCTGGAGGTAACTGTTGTTGTTTGTATGAGTCTTCTGCGATGTCTTCTACTGATACTGCTGCGTAAATCACTTCCCTTGAAGGGAAGTATCACGGAACTCCAACCACGCCTGAGGTAGTAGGTCGTTGCTGATGAAATAACCCAATCTTCTGTGCTGATCTCTACTGTCGAGATGATGCATCATCCTCCCAGAACACCATTGGTAGTCTTCAACTGAGTCTTCAAAGTATACCTCCTCAAATGCACTGGTTGCTTACAATAGCAACAGACGAACTGATCCAACAAATAATCTAACTTCGCATGTCTTCATGATCCGCACTACACGCACCTAATCCCTTTGGAGTCTTTGTTCTGATTTCGTTGATGTGCACGAGAATATCCTGATGATCTGCGGTTGGTCTTCTATAATCGGAAAATAGCTCAAGGCATATGACTCCGATCTTGCTCCTTTTATCCAACATTCAGAGACTTCTGACTCTAATAAGTTGACCTGAAATATCTACTTATCAGTCTTCAACTCTTAAATACTTGTACGGAGTCATTTCTAAACTCCTGTCTCAATCCAATATCTTCCGGCAAGATCTGTTAGAAGATCCAGTGATCTTACTTCAAAAGTAAGCCAATAACCGTGGGTGGCTTAAAACATTTATTCACCTTCTTGAGCTATTAGGTGGTCGTAACATCTGCAAGTCTAACAACTCTACATGGTATTCCTGTTATCGACGATCATCCTACTTAAAGCTCAAGAATTTCTTACAATGTGTCACTGAAAGTGACGCAGGGAAATACTCTCTTTCAACATCACTAAACCATGATCAGGTGATGTTTTATTTCCCGAAGGTCATTTTCTATATTTTCCACCAAATACCGGCTTGATCCCGATAATGGTATGCAAATAACTCTACTTTCTCTGTATAACACGAGTTAAGTACTCAAAAGTACTTTCAAAATTATACAACCCAGTACAAACAACTCAGGGATAAAAATCCCTATGAAACACCATAAACTAACCTACTTGTCTTGTCCATTACTCAATAGGTAATGATATGACTAGCATAATTAGTGGAAATCCCTAAGACTGTAGTCTCTAATTTCCACAAGAAATATGATGACTTGACCCCTGTTTTTCTGACTCGGTATCAGTCGGCTCTCCAAGGTAAATCACTTTGTTGACACAGGTTCAAGACTCACAGACTCAACAGGTTGTTCCCGTGGTCAATTTATACCACGGTTACGAACAATAACCATAACAATACAGGTTATTCCCTGTTTAAACATTAAATACATAACCAACAAAACCAAGAGTATAAACCCTATCGGCAACTCCGGTTGGTCGCCACTGTGGGTGACTTCCATTACGAGTCTGCACCGGTATAATACATCTAACTGTGTACACTTGTTAATCAAGTCTAGATAAGTATCCAACTAGAAAATAAGTCATCAGGAATACTTACTTCGTGCGGCTTGGAGCATCGCTGGCTGACATCTCATCTCATCTCCGAGACTCTGGTGGTCATTTTGGGCTTTCCGCATGGGTGTAGTGTATTTGGAGTTTTCGTGATGTACTATTGTTGTTGTATCTTTTTTGTTTGGTTTTGTTACGGTGGTTCTTAGTTTTGGTGTTAGTCATACCGGTATGCATGTGTGTGGGATTGTATTGTTGTTGTGTTATTTCCGCTGTAAAGTTGTCACGCCCCGAGAGCATGCCGTGCCGAAAAGCAAACGGACGGCATCTCCCCTGTACGTGGCAACATTTCGGGTTAATACAAGGCCCGTAGGCCCATAATAACAACAACACATATAAAAGTGTAACCAAACCACAACAACATAACAAACTAACTACAACAAATACACAGCGGAAACAACACAACAACAATACAATCCCACACACATGCATACCGGTATGACTAACACCAAAACTAAGAACCACCGTAACAAAACCAGAAAAAAAGATACAACAACAATAGTACATCTCATCTCATCTCCGAGACTCTGGTGGTCATTTTGGGCTTTTCGCATGGGTGTAGTGTATTTGGAGGTGGTGAGTAAAACTCAGCAGGTAATAGAAAAATATGTATATATCAATATCACATGTATTTCGATAGAAAACTCTACAGGTATATATCAGGTAACCCTCATAACACTCTCTATCCTGTAGAGAGTCATATCAATCTAATCGACGCACTCTCTATCCTGCAGAGAGTCGTACTCAACTGATGGACACACTCTCTATCCTATAGAGAGTCATACCAATCTAATCGACGTACTCTCTATCCTGTAGAGAGTCGTACTCAAACTAATTATATCAAGCTAGGACCACCGATCCATAGCGACACACTAAGTACCATTCACCTGACCATTTATACAATACATGGTCGGTGGTAAACATGCAATCTAAGGGTATTAGAATTAACCCTACGTTCAAAATATTACCTACCCATAGATGACCTCGTTGCCCAATTTACAATCAGGTTGTCATCCGAACTTTACTATTTGCACTTAACTAAACAAATTCTAGGTTACTTACATCACCTATATATATAACTCCTAATCATGATAAAATATAACATGACAACAACAATGGAGTTAACAGCCAAAGATAAAGTATCAAGTGCAAGAGTAAATAAGAACAAAGTCAAGGTAACATGATCATATAAGATAATCATGCATCTAAATCTGTATGCATTAAAACTACCTGACCAGGGTAGGAATTACCCACCTGCTATGTAGACTATGTCAATAGTTTTCACGTCCATTAATCTATCTTGAGTCATGGTCCTAAAATCAACATCCTGCAAACAAAATCATATACGATCCAATCATACTGTCAATTCTAATATTAGGATCAAATTCTAATCCTGCATCAACTTTATATCTCGATCAACTAACTGAATAGTTTCTTCCATTAGCTCTTAATCATAGTACCAAACTATCAATTTAATCATAGCTAATCAAGCTAACTAATTAACATCTCAATCTATAGTTAAAGTAACGATTCATAGCATTTACCTAGTTTCAAATCCATGGTAAGAGCTTCTTGATCCATAGTAGAACATCAACTCTGTACAATCCAATCTATATCAACCATGCTGAACCATTATTGGCACATTTGGAAAAGTAAATGATAAGCATAAAAATCTGAACCAATCCAAATCGAAACTTACCTTGTTTCGAATACATAATACCATCTAGTAATTGCCTCCCCTTCTATCCTCCGCACATGTAAACCAGTTTGTAAGCTATCATCAACTCATATTCGCCCTTGAACCTTGCTCTCATCTCATGTTCAAAGGCCTTCATCAGTCGTTCATAATCTCCATTGCTAATTTCACAAACCATGGCAAATCTACGATGTTGTATCAAAATTCACTGAACCAATGAAGCATGGATACAAATCCTTCAACGATTCACCACCTTCCACTGCCCAATTCACATAGCGCAGCGACTCAAATCACCCAAACTTCTGATCGTTGCTGCCTGGATCGATGGAATGCAGCCAGTAGATCTGATGGTGTAAACAGGGTAGCATTCGGTGAGGTAGGCGAAGACCGTGATCACCAGAAGGCGACGCTGTCGGTGCAGTGGCCAGGGCGATTGGAATGGCTAAGGCTCGGGAGAACAAGAAAATCGCAATTTGGGCGGCACCAATCAAAGATGGTAGTCAACCGGGTGATGATTCGAAGAACAGTCAGTGGAGTTTCAACTGGAACGGTGACAGTCGGAGCAAATCCATAGCGGCAAAGTAGAGGGTGGCGGAGATCCAGCCCTAGAAATCGAGTTCGAAGAAATCAACAGCAAGGAAATCGGGAAAAAAGTCAGCGGTAGTGCTCACGTGCCTGGCCATGGTCGGCTGGTGTCGCAGCTAGGCGACTGCGGTGGTCGGAGATGTAGCTGTGGACGGCGAGCACCCGACGCACCGAGGCGACGATGAGAAATCGGAAGGGAGAAAGAGGCGGATCGGGAAGAGATGCCAATCAACTCGCTGCTCCGGTGAGGCTCGATGAAGAGGAGCAGAGGGTTGCGCGATCGGGAATGTGGAAGAGAAGAACTGCGTGTTGGGAGAGAAACCACTGCGGTGGAGAAGGAGGAGCGGTGGTGGAAGAGGAGTCGATAGTGATCGTTCGACGAGGAAGAGGTGCGGTGGAGGAAAACTCAGAAAATAAAGGCGATGGCGAGAAACGCGACGAATGAGCATTAATAAATGGAGCGGGTCGGGTCTATTAATCTGTATGCATTTATCTGATTAGTATGACTCTCTGTAGAATAGAGAGTCTGTGGTGGATGTCTGTATGTGGGACATTGCATTCATATCATTTGCATGCACACTGGCGACATGGTCTCCCTTGTAGTTGAGAGGGTCGCCAGTCATCCTGCCTCCACGATTACTCATAGGAGGAGTAACCAGTGTGAGGGCAGAGCATTGTGGTGTTGCACTCTACCACTATAGACGGTGGTAGTGGGATTTGCATGCCGTAGTCCTGCGTGTGTGGCACTCGACCACTCATGGGTAGTGACTGTTGGAGTGACCAACAGCAGGGACCCCCATCGTGTAGCTTGCTCTTCACGCTTATATGCTACTCGATCATACTGCTCACTCAGCCACTCGAGAGTAGTAGTTGGTGTTGAGTTGGGACAGTTGTCATGCTCGAGCCACCGATGCCATATTGGGGTCGTGGTAGCTTTAGGGTGAGCCGACATGACCATGCATGCTGCATTGCCGACTTATGGCATTTTTGCATATTAACCAAATCACAACAACATAACAAACTAACTACAATAAATACACAGCGGAAACAACACAACAACAATGCAATCCCACATACTGTTGGATCGATGCGGTTCGCTAGAGGGGGGGGGTGAATAGCGAAAAAAAAAAAATTTCTCGTTTCTTTCGTTAAAACTCGAGAGAAAATTAATTGCAGAGGAAATGTAAAGTAAATAGAGACAAATAGGTTTTACTTGGTTCGTAGCCTTCGGCTACTACTCCAAGGCCCTAATGGTCCTTGACCACGCACGAAGGGTAAATACTAAACGAACTCTCTCTTGATGGAGATAGGAGTTAAACGAATACAAAAACACAAGAAAGACTCAAGGTAGAGGGACACTCCCCCTCTCCTTGATATGATTTAAAGCTCGAAATAAAAACAACTTATACAAATTTAAAGATTATACCGACGACTTCAAAGATTGGAGGTTGAAGCTCTAGTCGTCGTCTCGGCGGTGCTTCGTCGTAGGGATGTCGGAGAGTCGGAGCGTATCGGAAGCACTTGGAAGCTTTTGAATTGATGAAAAACCCTAGGTTTGACCCTCCTTTTATAGCCTTTAAGCCCCTCATCGAATGAGTCTTCAACCAATAAGAATTGGGCACAAAACTCCTTGAAAAATGGTGATAAAGCTTGACTCCTCGAGGCTGATCCTTTGACCGGCCGATCGGCCATCCATCACCCGGTAGCATCATCGACCGATTGACGATGAGTCCTCTAAGCCGCATTGGTGATGCTTGCTGCAAGTCAAGGTTAGCTCAACAAAAACATAATTTCGACGGTCGTCGACCATCCGATCTCGACCTAGACCACCTATGAGATGTCTTTGGTCGGATCTACGCTTAAGATCATCCCCGTAAAGAGGATACCACCTTACTTACGCTCGCACACACAAGCTTACCTCAGTACTTACGTGTTGCTTTTGCTTCCGGCCTTCCACTCAATTCCTTCAGCTCCCTTCGAAGTCTCTTGAGTGTCGCCCGACCACCGCGGCTTCCTCCGGGTGTCGCTAGCCTTCAGCTCCAGCATTGAGACTTTTCTGCACACTTGATTTAGCTCATGAGATAACAATATATGCTTAACTTTATATCGTTTGCTATAATCAAAACTTAGGTTCGACTTAGGTGCCTACTGCACCAACAATCTCCCCCTTTTTGATTTATGGCAAACCCTCATACAAAGTTAAGTAAATAGCAAGCATGAAGAGTAATAATGTGCATGAGAAACAAAAAATATGAAGATTAAGTTGGAGTAGTAAGGATTTTCTTCAAGTATTCCCCCTTGAGGAAACCTCCCCCTTGACCGAGGGTGAGTCTTGAAGAAAGACCTTAATCCTCCCCCTTGAGGGTTGCTTTAAGTAATTAACATTACTTAAAGTTGGCCTTAGTAAAACGTTTTAGTTAAGCCGTTTCTCCCCCTTAAGTAAAACATAAAGTTTTTAAAAAAAGTTTAAGTTAAGAATTCTTTGGCCTTTTGTTAAAAGTTAACTAAGTTTTAACTTTTGGTTTAAATATGAAGTAAGAGTTAAAAATTTTGACCCCTTAACTTTAATTTTGACCCCTTAACTTTGGCCTTTTTCTCCCCCTTTTGCCGTATATCGAAAAGAGTAAGGGGTGTGTGGAAAACAAAATAAGTGTTAAATTTAAAGTCCAAGCATGTTCCCCATTTTTTTTTTATAAAAAAAATATACTGAAAATAAGCTCATCTATAAAATGTTCGACTCATATTTGGCTTGATTGATATGTAAGATCAACCAGTCGAGAGTCGGTTAGTATGATTATACTCCGTGGTTCATAGCGATGCACTAGCTCTACATCTGGAACCAGGAGTAAGGTCCTAACATCTCACGCCCATCTACGTGGCTAAGTACACAAACACATTAGTCCTATGTGTTGTGAGATGTACTGACTCCTTAAATCTATAGGTGCATGATATCTAAGGTATGTCCTATGCTAGTTCCATAAAAATGAAATTAAAGAAATAGTAGTAAGAACATATAATTTGCATGTACCTATTCTATTACGCACATGCCCAATTTTTGTTTTAATAGACTAAATTCGACTTCGGGTAGGGGTTTAGTAAATAGATCTGCCAAGTTAGACTTCGATTCGACGTATTCGAGGTGTATGGCTCCGTTGGCCACATGTTCTCGAATGAAATGGTGTTTGACCTCTATATGTTTGGTCCTAGAGTGACATATCGAATTCTTTGTAAGATTAATTGAACTAATGTTATCTACGTGAAGTTTAGTATTCGTAAAGTCTAACTTAAAGTCGCGGAGAGTGTGCTTCATCCAAAGAAGCTGCGTGACACACTCACCCATCGCGATGTATTCAGCTTCGGTGGTAGATAAAGCAACACAGTGTTGTTTCCTACTGCACCAACTCACTAGACTCGAGCCGAGAAGTTGACAACAACCACTCGTGCTCTTTCTATCGAGCTTACTACCGGCATAATCCAAATCGGAGTAGCCGATTAGTTCGAACTCCGTAGATCTAGGGTACCAAATACCAACGTTAAGTGTGCCCTTAAGATATCTAAGGATACGCTTAACTAGGGTTAGGTGTGACTCCTTAGCACAGGTTTGAAACCTGGCGCACATACTTACTGCGAATAGGATGTCGGGTCGACTCGCAGTTAAGTATAGGAGACTCCCTATTACGCTCCTATAGTATTTTAAGTCAATGGACTTACTTTCTAGGTCTTCTCCTATGTTAACATTTATCGCCATTGGGGTGTTTATTACCTTAGCGTCTTGCATTCCAAATCTTTTAATTAACTCCTTAGTGTATTTTTGTTGATATAGGTATATACCATCCTTAGTTTGTTTAATTTGTAGACCTAAAAAGAAACTTAACTCGCCTACCAAGTTCATTTCGAACTCACTTTCCATGAGTGAAACGAACTCGTTTAGTAAGGCTGAGTTAGAGGTTCCAAAAATTATATCGTCTACGTAAATTTGAGCTATGAATATTTCTTTACCTAAGGTTTTTATGAAGAGAGTTGGGTCAGCTAAACCTTGGTTAAACCCTTTTGACTTAAGATGGATTGAAAGTCTCTCGTACCAAGCTCGAGGAGCTTGTTTAAGTCCATAGAGAGCTTTCTTAAGTTTTAGAATATGGTCGGGTTTATCTAGATTTTCGAATCTGAGGGGTTGGCTGACATAAACTTCTTCTTTAATGTATCCATTTAGGAATGCCGACTTAACATCCATTTGAAACAGCTTAAATCCTCGATAAAGCGGCATAAGCTAGCAACATTCGAATGGATTCGAGTCTAGCTACTGGGGCATAGGTTTCGTCGTAATCTAAGCCTTCGACTTGACTAAACCCTTTGGCGACTAACCTAGCCTTGTTTCTAACTACTTCACCTTTATCATCAAGCTTATTTCGAAACACCCACCTTGTTCCAATTATCGTTTTGTCTTTAGGTGGTGGTACTAATTCCCACACTTCATTCCTAGTAAATTGGGCTAGCTCTTCTTGCATTGCAATAATCCAATCGGGATCAAGAAGAGCTTGTTCAATTGATTTGGGTTCTATCTTTGAAATTAAGGAAATTTGACTAAGGTTCCTATAGGATGCTCTAGTTCGAACTCCTAGATTAGGATCTCCTATCACTTGATCGATAGGGTGGTTAGTTTGAATCCTAGATTGGGTTGGGTTTGTGTCACCTAATGCTTGATCAATGGGGTGACTTGGTTGAACACTAGTTTGGTTGGAGTCATCTATCACTTGATCAATAGAGTGACTTGGTTGACTTAGGTTAGGATTAACACTAGACCTGATCTCGGGATCATAGTTAGGTATAGTATGAATCGGCTCGCTAATTGGGGTTGTCGGGGGTTTTGTAGGTTCATGTCCTTCATCGAACACTACATTAATGGTTTCCTCGACTCTAGGGTGTCGTGGTTATATACTCTATAAGCTCTACTTGTAGTCGAGTATCCTAGAAAGATTCCGGTCGTGGTTTTGGATGTAAATTTCCCTAGGTAATCCTTAGTGTTTAGGATATGTACCTTACACCCAAATACCCTAAAGTACTTGATGTTGGGTACTTTTTCGTGATAAATCTCGTATGAGGTCTTAAGGTGCCTTTTTACCATAAGGATCCTATTTTGGACATAGCATGCCGTACTCACGGCTTCTGCCCAAAACCTATCGGGTAGGTCATATTCGTTCAACATGGTCGTAGCGGCTTCTTGTAGAGTTCGATTTTTCCGTTCCACTAGGCCATTTTGCTGAGGGGTCCTAGGGCAAGAGAATTCATGGTGGTATCCGTTTAGGTTACAGAAGTCGGTGAACCTTTGATTTTCGAATTCACCACCATGATCGCTTCTAAGTCTTTTAACCTTAAGGTCTTTTTGATTCTTGATTAATTTGAATAGATTGATTAATTGATCTAGGGTATCATTTTTATGTTTGATGAACCTAACCCAGGTAAACCTGGAGTAGTCGTCAATTATGACTAAGCAATATTGACTTCTATTGAGTGACTTGGCTCCATGTGAATCGAATAGATCCATATGCAGAAGCTCAAGTACATTTGAGGTTCGTTCTTGGTTAGTTAACTTGTGTTGTGTCCTAGGTTGTTTTCCTTGTTGACAAGCATTACAGATTTTATTAACCAAGTTGTTGAGGTTGGGTAAGCCTCTGACTAAGCCACTCTGACTCATCTTTTGCGCTTATGAAGGGGCCGACGCGATTTAGCTCCTCCTTGGATAGGCCGCATTGAAGGATTTGCATTGCCTTAGCGTCAGTTTCGACTTGTTTTTTTGTTGCAATGGTCCATTGGTCATAATCCAAGGAGTCACCCACTTCATTAGTCGGAAGTGTGAAACCCGTTTGGATTATGATCCACATCTCGATTTGGGTTTTAAGAAAGCATTCCATCCGACCCTTCCAATAATGAAAGTCATCTCCGTTGTAAAACGGAGGTCGGACGGTGCTAAACCCTTCGAGATGGGCCATTAGAACAAAGAACACAAGGAGACGAAGGAAAAAAAACTAGCAATGACAAAAACACACAAAAAGTACCAAAACTCGCGTCTTGGATTAGTAGTGCGGGAGTAAATTTAACAAAGCAAAATAAATCTGAAATAAACAGAAATAAAAGAAAAATAAATCTGTAAAAAGGCTAGATTGGTGGTTTCACCAAATCTTAGCAACCCCCGGCTCTGATACCAATTGTTGGATCGATGCGGTTCGCTAGAGGGGGGGGGGGTGAATAGCGAAAAAAAAAAAACTTTTTCTCGTTTCTTTCGTTAAAACTCGAGAGAAAATTAATTGCAGCGGAAATGTAAAGTAAATAGAGACAAATAGGTTTTACTTGGTTCGTAGCTTTCGGCTACTACTCCAAGGCCCTAATGGTCCTTGACCACGCACGGAGGGCAAATACTAAACGAACTCCCTCTCGATGGAGATAGGAGTTAAACGAATACAAAAACTCAAGAAAGACTCAAGGTAGAGGACACTCCTCTCCTTGATATGATTTAAAGCTCGAAATAAAACAACTTATACAAATTTAAAGATTATACTGACGACTTCAAAGATTGGAGGTTGAAGCTCCCGTCTCGGCGTCGTGAGGGATGTCGGAGAGTCGGAGAGTATCGGAAGCACTTGGAAGCTTTTGAATTGATGAAAAACCCTAGGTTTGGCCCTCCTTTTATAGCCTTTAAGCCCCTCATCGAATGGGTCTTCAACCAATAAGAATTGGGCATAAAACTCCTTGAAAAATGGTGATAAAGCTGATCACGGGCCATCACAACCGATCACGGTAGCATCACGAGTGTTGACCTTCGGCGATCGATTGATGGCAATGAGTCCTCTGTCGGCAAATGATCGATGCTTGCTGCAAGTCAAGGTTAGCTCAACAAAAATATAATTTCGACGGTCGTCGACCATCCGATCTCGACCTAGACCACCTATGAGATGTCTTTGGTCGGATCTACGCTTAAGATCATCCCCGTAAAGAGGATACGACCTTACTTACGCTCGCACACACGAGCTTACCTTAGTACTTACGTGTTGCTTTTGCTTCCGGCCTTCCACTCAATTCCTTCGGCTCCCTCCGAAGTCTCTTGAGTGTCGCCCGACCACCGCGGCTTCCTCCGGGTGTCGCTAGCCTTCAGCTCCAGCATTGAGACTTTTCTGCACACTTGATTTAGCTCATGAGATAACAATATATGCTTAACTTTGTATCGTTTGCTATAATCAAAACTTAAGTTCGACTTAGGTGCCTACTGCACCAACACATACATGCATACCGGTATGACTAACACCAAAACTAAGAACCACCATAACAAAACTAGAAAGAAAGATACAACAACAATAGTACATCACGAAAACTCCAAATACACTACACCCATGCGGAAAGCCCAAAACAACCACCAGAGTCTCGGAGATGAGATGAGATGTCCACCAGCGGTGCTCCAAGCCGTCACGAAGACTTCTACCTGTTACCTGGGCGACAGAAAAACCCAGGGTCCGTGGTAGTGAGTAAAACTCAGCAGGTAATAGAAAAACATGTATATATCAAATATCACATGTAATTCAACAATATAATCTAGAGGTACAACAGGTATATCAGCATAGTATATAAATATAAGCATATACCGTCTAACCAAATGAACAACGTAAAATACAGACATATCTGAAAGTCTGCTACGCTACTCTGATCCAACTTGAGCATATATCCAACATATATATAGGAGGAAGAGTAATACCAACTCACAATACTACAGGTCAAGGTACATAATAGTCTGTCCAACACATATACAAATATCCGACACAACCGTATAACAGATGCAAGAAGCATGCATGAATATGATGTACAACCAAATGCAGCAAACATAGTACAATCAAATGCAACATCACAATAGGCGTATATATATAGACTGCATCTATATATATACTAATCACAACCATCCATATATATATATACATGCATATATGTATATATATATGGTAATATGCAAAGCGCCATAAGATACGGCAATGCAACATGCATGGTCATGCCTGCGCACCCCTACTCGCTACCACGACCCCAGTGTGGCCTAGGTGGCACAACATGACAACTGTCCCAACTCAACACCAACCACCGCTCTAGAGTGGCTGAGTGGGCAGTATGATCAAGTAGCATATGAGCGTAAAGAGCTCGCTACACAATGGGGGTCCCTGCTGCTGGCCACTCTGATTGACATTACCAATGAGTGGTCGAGTGCCACGCACCCAGGATAATTGCACGCAACTCCAACTACCACCGTCTATAGTGGTAGATTGCGGCACAACAGATGCTCTGCCCTCACACCAGTTACTCCTCAGAGAGTTAACCTGGGAGGCAAGATGACTGATGACTCTCTCAACCCCAAGGGAGACTATGTCGTCATAATGCATGCAAATGACATGAATGTGCTGTCACATGTACATACATCTATCTCAGACTCTCTGTTCAACAAAGAGTGGTACTCATCTGATCAATACACTCTCTATCCTGTAGAGAGCCGTACTCAATTGATCATAACTCTCTATCCAATAGAGAGTCGTACTCAACTGATCGATGCACTCTCTATCCTGTAGAGAGTCGTACTCGACTGATGGACGCACTCTCTATCCTGTAGAGAGTCATACTCATCTGATCGATGCACTCTCTATCCTGTAGAGAGTCGTACTCAACTGATCATAACAAGCTAGGACCACCGGTCCGTAGCGACACACTAAGTATTATTCACCTGACCATTTACACAATACATGGTCGGTGGTAACCATGCAACCTAAGGGTACTAAAATAACCCTAGGTTCAAGACATTATCTACCTACGGATGACCTCTTTGCCCAATTTACAATCAGGTTGTCATCCGGACTTTACTATTTGCACTTAACTAAATAAATTCTAGGTTACTTACATCACCTATATATATAACTCTTAATCATGATAAAATCAAACATGATAGCAGCAATGGAGTTAATAGCCAAAGGTAAGGTATCAAGCGCAAGAGTAAATAGAACAGAGTCAAGGTAACATGATCATATAAGATGATCATGCATCTAAATTTGTATACATTAAAACTACCTGACCAAGGTAGGAATTACCCACCTGATGATGTAGAGTATCTGGAAATATCATTTGCCTTCACGTCAAAGAATTTCTCTCGATTCAACATTCTGCACACAACATAGAACATAATTAAGTTCTATCGTACCTCGCATAATCGAATCAAACTCCACATCGACTTCGTATCTCAATCTATAAGATTGAGTTGGTTATCCAATTAACCTAATCAATCCTTCACATCATCCCTATATTTCATCATTAACCAACACTAGATAAGATAACAAAATAACCAATAGTATACACCCATAACAACTTAGCTCCTGACTCGCCTAATTTAGCTTCAATTGCTAAATAACTCAATCCAAATCAACTCGTTGAACTGCAACCACTCAGTTAAATTGAAGGCAGATTCCAATTCTAATAATCCTAAACCTGAACTTACATAGCATTCAAATTATCTAAAACTTACCAAACTTTATTCCTTAATCCCACCAACAAATCAATGGCAATAATCTTACCAGAAATAAGAGATGTGCAGGTTATCTGAAAATCTGTTGATTGACCCATAAAACACTCACAACCCCTTTTCGTGGCGAAGAACAATCCCTATTCCCCGCCAAATCACAGCCGTTCTTAGCTCCTTTGCAACCATATCACAGCCTCATCCACTTTTCACAGCCGAAACAGCTTCACAGAACCTGCAAAAATTACTTCAAACAAGTTTCCAAATCCCTGTTGGTCCTCATCTCACCTGACGGTAGAGATACCACTGACCCACAAGTCAATGTATAGGAACCCTACTAATCCGAACTAAGAATGTTCAAGACACAGATACCTGTAACTACAAGTATTTCTCAATATATTAACCTTGAGGGTAAACTAAAGTAATACCCTGAATCATCAATTAACTATCGATCCGATCCAAAGGCTCCCTGCAAGTCTCGACCTTTCTCCGAAGAGAACTAGATCAGATCCAACAGTTCGCGACAAAGCGGTCGCATTTCTACGATGAATGATCAGAGGATTTTTCCTAGATCATCTGATCCTATCACTTAATCCTACGAGATGCAACTGTAGAATACCGAATAAATATGACCATCGTCGTATACTCTCTCCTTTGTATAAAACAAATCACATCTAGAGGTAACTGTTGTTGTCTGCATGAGTCTTCTGCGATATCTTCTGCTGATACTGCTGCATAAATCACTTCCCTTGAAGGGAAGTATCACGGAACTCCAACCATGCCTGAGGTAGTAGGTCGCTGCTGATGAAATAACCCAATCTTTTGTGCTGATCTCTACTGTCGAGACGATGCATCATCCTCCCGGAACACCATTGGTAGTCTTCAACTGAGTCTTCAAAGTATACCTCCTCAAATGTACTGGTTGCTTACAATAGCAACAGACGAACTGATCCAACAAATAATCTGACTTCGCGTGTCTTCATGATCCACACTGCACACACCTAATCCCTTCGAAGTCTTTGTTCTGATTTCGCTGATGTGCACGAGAATATCATGATGATCTGCGGTTGGTCTTCTATAATCGGAAAATAGCTCAAGGCATATGACTCCGATCTTGCTCCTTTTATCCAAAAGTCAGAGACTTCTGACTCTAATAAGTTGACCTGAAATATCTGCTTATCGGTCTTCAACTCTTAAACACTTGTACAAAGTCATTTCTAAACTCCTATCTCAATTTAATATCTTCCGGCAAGATCTGTTAGAAGATCCAGTGATCTTACGCCAAAAGTAAGCCAATAACCGTGGGTAAAACATTTATTCACCTTCTTGAGCTATTAGGTGGTCATAACATCTACAAGTCTAACGACTCTACATGGTATTCCTATTATCGACGATCACCCTACTTAAAGCTCAAGAATTTCTTACAATGTGTCACTGAAAGTGACGTAGGGAAATACTCTCTTTCAACATCACTAAACCATGATCAAGTGATGTTTTATTTCCTGAAGGTCATTTTCTGCATTTTCCACCAAATACCGGCTTGATCCCGATAATGGTATGCAAATAACTCTACTTTCTTTGTATAACACGAGTTAAGTACTCAAAAGTACTTTCAACGTTATACAACCCAGTACGAACAACTCAGGGATAAAAATCCCTATGAAACACCGTCAACTAACCTGCTTGTCTTGTCCGTTACCCAACAGGTAATGATCTGACTAGCATAATTAGTGGAAATCCCTAAGACTGTAGTCTCTAATTTCCACAAGAAATATGACGACTTGACCCCTATTTTTCCGACTCGGTATCAGTCGGCTCTCCAAGGTAAATCACCTTTTTGACACAAGTTCAAGACTCACAGACTCAACAGGTTGTTCCCGTGGTCAATTTATACCACGGTTACGAACAATAACCATAACACTACAGGTTATTCCCTGTTTAAACATTAAATACATAACCAACAAAACCAAGAGTATAAACCCTATCGGCAACTCCGGTTGGTCGCCACGGTGGGCGACTTCCATTACGAGTCTACACCGGTATAATATATCTAACTGTATACACTTGTTAATCAAGTCTAGATAAGTATCCAACTAGAAAATAAGTCATCAGGAATACTTACTTCGTGCTGCTTGGAGCTCAGGCCGCTGCCCATCTCATCTCAGAAAACCAAAACCGAAACAAATCGACTCCCGAGAACCCAAGACTCGACACAAAAACAACATTGTATGGCATCGCAGAACCTGACTCTGATACCACTAAAGTTGTCATGCCCCGAGAGTATGCCATGTCGAAAATCAAACGGACGACATCTCCCTTGTATGTGGCAACATTTCGGGTTAATACAAGGCCCGTAGACCCACAACAATAACATAACGTAAATATACAACCACAACGGAAATATAAACCACATACCCACAACAAATATACTAAAAACATTTAGGTGTACACCACCTGACAAGTCCACAGTAATAAAACCATAAATAAAACATCGACTACAGAAATAAATCCACGACATCACGACAAAGTCTTTAATAAAACAAGTCCATAACATAATCAGAATCTAAGACATAAAATGAATTCCCCAGAAGACTCGAAAAATGGAGATGGGATGGATCGTCGACGCAGCTCCAAGTCGTCACAAAGACTTCTACATGTTACCTGGGCGACAGAAAAACCCAAGGTCTGTGGTGGTGAGTAAAACTTAGCAGGTAATAAGATAGAACATGTAAATATATGAATCAATATTACATGTCATTCAACAGTTTAATCTACTCGTACAATAGGTATACATCAGCATAACAAGTATACATGCATGCATACACTAAATAAACTGAACAACAAACGATCTTTGATATACCGATACCTACTCTATCCTCATCCAACCTGGACATATATCCATAACACAAGGTATAACGAATAATACTAACTCACACTACATCATGAAATGAATCGAGGGTATCACAGTGAATAACCAACAGGTATACAAGTACCAGCCTACTACCATACAGAAAATGCAATAGCATGTATGAATATGTACAAATAAATGCAACAAGCATAGTACATACAAATGCATCATCAAAGTGAGTATACATATAGGTGTATTCAGTATGTATATCGATCACAATCATCCATGTATATATATATACAAGCATGTATGTATGTATATATATATATATATATATATATATATATATATATATATATATATATATATATATATATATATATATATATATATATATATATATATATATATATATATATATATATATATATATATATATATATATATATATATATATATATATATAGCACAAAATGCATCATGTCACAGACCCTACTCTACCACAACGGTGTGTGGCCTAGGTGGCACGACATGATAACTGTCCCAACCACTACTCTAGAGTGGCCGAGTGGGCAGTATGATCAAGTAGCATATGAGCATAAAGAGCTTGCTACGCAACAGGGGTCCCTGCTGCTGGCCACTCCGACTGACACTACCAATGAGTGGTCGAGTGCCACGCACCAAGGACAACTGCACGCAACTCCATCTACCATCGTCTATAATGGTAGAGTGTGACACAACAAATGTTCGCTTCACACCCGCCACTCCTCCGGGAGTAACTCGGGAGGCGGATGGATGATGACGACTCTCTCAACCCCAAGGGAGACGATGTCGTCAGTATGCATGCAATGTCATAAAGGTACTGTCTCACATACAGACATCTACCACAGACTCTCTGTTCAACAGAGAGTCACGCCCATTTGATCAGTACACTCTCTATCCTGTAGAGAGGCGTACTCTACTGATCATGGCAAGCTAGGACCACCGGCCCATAGCGACACATTATCCACGACTCACATAATCATTTACTCAACACGTGGTTGGTAAATAAGTTTATAACATACGAGTATCGGTATTACTCCTACTTTTAGAGCTTTACCTATCCACGGATGACCTTTTTGCCAATTTATAAATTTGGTCATCACCCGTACTCTAACATCCACACCCTACTAAACATCTAGGCCTATTTACATCACATCTATAACCCTAAATCATAATAAAGGAAATGTGATATCAACCTTTGAGTAAATATAGCCAACGACAAGTTCAAGCATAAGATAATAAGAGCAGGGTCAAGGTAACATGATCATATAAGATGATCATGCATCTAAATCTGTATGCATTAAAACTATCTGACTAGGGTAGGAATTACCCATCTGTTGTAAATGCTCATAGTCCTAGAGTCCTCACGTCCGCGGACCCATCTCGTATCCACGTCCTGCACATTTCAAACATTGTGGTCATGTTCAAGCATACAACAATATATATATAAATTCACTATTCTCCCATTTCTATATTCGCGTCCCTTAATCGAATAGGAATTAGAAACCCAAATAGCTAGACTTGACCTTTTAATTTAAACCCATCGGTTTCAATTAGCAAAAGTGCTAACTTCCTCATCTAATTATATATCCAACTTAACAAAGTTAATCTCATAAAGATTTAACCTTTTACCCCCAATCTATTATAATAGTATCACCAACAGAATCAGTTATAAATCTAATTCATAAACACAACACTTAAATCACAGCTGCCCCATACTATAATTAACTCAATAATTAACATCCATCATTCCCGGTTAACAAGTATGCTAACCTACAACCGTTTACAACCATTTCAACCGACCCATACCCATCCAAACATGATAACGGAAATCAACAATCAACAATAATAGCCTAACAGGAGATAAATCATGCTTACTCGCTGTTGTAACCTCCACCGACAGCAAGGTCCTCAAAACCTGGCAACCCCCATTCACCAATCAAGCTACTGCCCAAAAACCTAATCAACACTTCGACAATCAAATTAACCCTAACAGCAACAACGTCCAATAGACAACACCACAAGCAAGAAGGAAATCAACCTTATCGAATCTCAGATCTCCATCGGCAACCCTTCCTCGTCTCCTGTTCACGGCGCAATCAAATCCCCAATCACTGCCCAAACCAGATTGAGCTCAGTTAAGGGAAAAAATTATATCTTGGAGTTGATTTCATCCAAGGTAGTAAGAAACTCAGCCCTTACCTAGCACTCACAGCGATCGCCGGTGCAACCTCCAATTTCGATCGGGAAGAACAACTTCCGATTCGAAATGTCGCCAACCCAAATTTCCCAGCCCTTACTCACTCACTGCTCTCTCTTGCTGTCGCCGCATCCGTAGGCGCTGACAAGGACATGGAGGAGTTGCCACCGACCTGAACTCTCTGCCACGCTCCCGCCCGCTGTAGGCGTGTCCTTGAGTACCGACGAAGGTGGTCAGCGTCGCTTGCCGCGAGGAAGACGAACGAGAGGAGGGAGTCGGCGAGAAGCGTCCGGAGGCGAGGATCGCGAGAGGCAGAGACATTGTGAGGGAGAGGAGTCGCTCATGTGTGTGCGGTGAGGAAGTGGAGGTGTCGCCGCGCATGAGGAAGAAGAGGAAGAGAGGGGCTCGGGAAGGGATAGCGTCGGGCGGCGGAATCGGCATCAAACAGAAACCGCAGCGTGAGTGAAATGCTCGTGCGGAAGAAATGCTGACGGTGGAGTCGGCGAGGAAGGGAAAAAGAAACAACGGCCTTAAGGTTTAACGGGTCGGGTGGCAGATAAACTGGTCGAATTTCAGACCCGTTAAGCCCTCTAACTCCTTCTAAACAAAAAGGGTCTTAGAAATCTCTGTTTGAGTCTAGAAAAATCCCTAAAAATTCATAAAAAATTTCTTAGGATATTCTCCTAATTACCCAACATTTATTTTATTATTATTATTTTTTTATATGGTATTTTACATTTCCCATGTGCAAAATGTGGTAATCTAAAGAAGACAAATGTAGCAACTATAAGGGCACATATGTTGTAATGGTATAGATTTAACATATTACATGGATATGGCATGTGGAAAAATCTATGATAGGAAACTCAAAGAATGATAGTGATCAAGTAGGGTTAGATGAACAAAAATCTATTGCTGATGAACTGATAGATATGATACATGCTGCATATGATAGTTATGCTGAGAATCCAACCCAATTCAATAAGCTACTTGAAGATGCCGAGAAACCTTTATATACTGGATGCACTAAATTTATAAGGTTATCTGCAGTTGTGAAATTAGTTAACTTGAAGGTCAATTATAGTTGGAGTGATAAAAGTTTCATTGACCTACTAAATTTACAAGGTTATCTACAGATTGTGAGCAAAAGTGATGCTTTACAGGTATTGCAATAGCTGTAATTTTATTACTTAATATTATAGAGTTAGTAAAATTTATTGATATGTCTATTTGTATTTTAGGGCAAACTAGTTGCATTGACATTGGAATCTAATAAAAATATTACTGCATATGGTACAATTGTTTGTAGCAATGAACATGATAATTTACTTCATGGTGATCCATTACCCATGAATTGCATGCGAGTCTCCATTGATGAAGCAGTAGACAAAACAACACCTTTGCAATATCCAATTCCAAGTGAATGGGAAATAATTGGTGATGCTATAGGAACCCATGTGGCTTGGCCACAACACTCGATAGTGCAACAAGATGAGATATATGTGATATTATATTTCAAAGTAAATTGTCACATTTTTTTTATTATTGAACCTATCTGACTTGTTTATATTTGCAATTATTAAAAGCCTCGAAGGAAGAACTTTGACCTACCAAAAAAGAAACATACTTTGTCAGCAAATGTCCCAAGATCATTACATATGTTATATTGTTATAGTAAGCGTGCTCTAGAAGGAGGAATATATATATCATTGTGTTTAGATCATGATGTGTTTGATGATGATTATAAACTTCTTCTGCACTATGAGGGCATCATTCCTTTGTATCATTTGGAGCCAATTTCAGGCAATTGTGTAGTTGGATACATATAGTAAGTAATATGATTTAATTATTTTAACAGCTAATTATGCTAAGATTCTATTTTATTTCCATTGTTTTAACCTGGAATCTGATTTTTTTTATAACATAACATTCTATCACCATTTTGTCGCCTTTATGTTTGTAATTGCAGGCATCTTTATAAAAAGATAGTGAGTGATAGAAAGAAAGATACATTTAGATTTTTGAATCCACACAGCATCCCATATGTGGCAAAAACTACACGACAAAACATGTAAGCTTGAACAGTTGAACCAAAGGGAAAGTCTTTTAGTAGATGGGCTAAGTGGTGCATCAGTTGATCAACTAGTTTGATACCATGTAATATCTAGAAAGTAAGAATTAAAATATCATTTTCAATTGCTTTGTTTTGATAATTTATTGAATTGTATCAAATAATTATGTGTTTGAGCGTAGTTGACATTGGATTCTTATGGTCATTGAACCGTATAAGGAGGTTATATATTTGTTGGATTCTTTAAATCATTGTATTCGCGATGAAGATTGAAAATATATAGTGGAAGTGTGAGTTCATATTATTTTTTTCTTAAGTATTTAATTTAGTCAATAAAACACCTCATATATCAAATATTATTAATGTATGAAAGGCTTTAAGATTGTTTAATTCAAACAAGGGGAGGAAAGGTAGAAAAAATATTGTATGAGAAGTAGTACAGGTACGTATTAATTATGTTGAAGATATATTTTAATGTGTATAAATGTTATTAACAATTTGTTTCTAATTAACATAGGCTCCTCGACAACCAGATGTGAAACAATGTGTTTATTATGTGATGAAGTTTATGAGATAAATTATTGAAGAAGTTGAAACTATCGAGAGAGATTCACTATGATCAATAGTAAGATTATGTTGTTTATGATAAACAATTTGAAATAAACTATTTACAATTTTGCATTGTCAATGGTGAGTGTTGGTTTCATTAACATAATCTATATGTGTGTTCATAGTTCACAAAAACATCGTACTCTCGAGAGTAAATTGATGAGGTGTGATTCGAGTTGGCAGAATGTATACAAATGAGTAGGTATTGAATGCTCAATGGCATAGATTCATAGCCATTTTTTTCCCATTTTGTTAAAGTTAGATAGATGTTGCATTCATGAATTCCATTTATTTGGTTGTCGATGTTTGTGGCTGCAAGTTGTTAGGGAATTCCATTTATTTGGTTGGGTATGTTTGTGGCTATTATTTGATTGTAGAATACTTGTTTATTTGGGGATGTTTATGGTTGTTAGTTGTTGGGGATGCTTGTGGTTGTTTGTGGTTGTTAGTGGAATACTTGTTTGTTTGAGGATGTTTGTGTTTTTTAGTGGTTGTTAGTTATTTGGGGATGTTTGTGGTTGTTTGTGGCTATTATTTGATTATGGAATCCTTGTTTGTTTGGGTATATTTGTGAATGTTAGTGGTCGTTAGAATATGTGCTATATTTGAATGAGTCCATTTTCTATTGCTTTAAATTGGATTCACTCTCCATACCTATTGCAAACTTTATCTGATCATAAATTGTGTATTTACTACAGCTCGTAATGAAATTTTGCAAGGTTTGTATTAATTATCTTAATCATAATGAAATAATTTTCTTGCTCGTAGATGATTGTGGAAAGAAACTGAAAGTGGAGTTTTTATTTTGCCAAGGATACTTATATATCCGAGAAGATGCAATCCAGAAAGATTAAATCCAAGAAGCAAGATAGGTTGGAACTCATATGCATGTCTAGTATGTAGGCTTTTTGCTTAATTTTGTAAACTTAACTTGGATCCAAAGTTTGTGGATTATGCAACATTTATGTTCCAATTGTAAGAAGATTGATTAGTTGTACTTTAATAATATTTTAATGTGTTATTTATAAGGGTTTAATTAAGTAGTTTATCATGTAATATAATAGACAATGGTTTTTTTGTTGATAAAAATTGATATTTGATTTCAAACGACAATGTTTTTAATCCATAGCAAAAAAGCGTTGTCTATGTTAAAAAGACAACACTTTTAATCCATTGCAAAACCATTCTTTGTTAAAAGGACAATGCTTTAAAATCACTATAAAAGCATTGTCTTTTTTAACAAAGACAATGTTTTTTGTCTGTTGTAAAAGTGTTGTATTTGTATCAAAGACAATGCTTTTCAACTGTTGCAAAAGCATTGTCATTGCAAAAACAGACAACTCTTTTTATTCGTCGTAAAAGCATTATTGTTGCTAGAAAAGACAATGCTTTTTATCTGTTGTTATAGCCCAAGGCTTTTATCAATAGTGCTTTTAACAATGTTTTTTTAACCACATAGACAACGGATAAAAAGCGTTGTCTATGACCTTTTTTTGTTGTTGTGAAAGATGAGTTTTCTAATTGACCATGGATCAAATTCCAGTAGCAGCTCTAAAGATGAATTTCAAAGGAGGATTGCAAAAATAAAGGACTTGGTGATTTGAATCCCCTTAAAGTAGACCCAACTACAAGCTGAGTTCACACTAGACCCGACCTAGGCTTATAACAAGGTTAATGAGCTAGTTATTCATCAACCTGGTTACATAGGTTGGACTGTAATCGGGCCATCTTACAATTTCAGCCCCAAAAATCTATGAACACTAGTTCAAATCGACAATTCAGTGGGTTTTTTCTTATTGATTCGTTGGAAACCGTCGATTTCGATTATTGGATTTTTTTTAATGTTTGAGATTATTTGACCTTTTTATCAATGGCTATGATTTAGTAACTGTTATTCTCTTAACTTTATATATATGATATTCATTTCATCATTTTTATACCATTTTCTCAACTCCTCTCTAAATTCTGAAATCTTGATCACTTTTGATGCTAATTCTTTAATTCTAATAGAAAGAAATTTATCTTAGTCTAAAAAAAAATCTCAAAAGGGAAAGGAAATCTCAATTTCGAATGTGGATCTTAATAACATTCAATTTACCCACAATAAACCAAAGCAACATCTAACTTCCAAAACACATAGGAGTACCAAAACTTCTAAAGTTTGAGATATTATATCTTTATAATCATAAACATTTTAAGAAAATAACTTTTGTCTGGAAAAATTCATGCAAAATATAAGTAATGTAAAGTCTCCTTTAAATTCCAATCAAATGGCAAGATCATTGAAGTTGTGAATAAAACAAATAATGCAAATAGAATGCAAAAGACAACACAAAGAGAAGGAGATAAAGAGATAACTACAAAAAGGAAGCTAGCAAATTATATATATTACGAAATCTTAGGGTATACAAAGAAAAGAGTGATATAAATAGACAACAAAAATAATAGCAAAAGACTAGTCTACCCTTACATAATAATAATCAGTTATTTTAACATCCTCCCTCAAACTCACAATGCACTAGCAGAAAGCATCGAGAGTTTGTTAACTAGAAATTGAAAACATATGGTGGAATGTGCCTTGGTGAGCAAGTCTGCTGATGTGAGCAAAATATATAGGATTTAGGAGTAATTTTAGTACACATCTCATTGCATTTTATACTTGTTTCATGCATATTCTTTCTTTCTTTGCATTCATTTCCTATTTTCTAGTTCGAAGATATACTTTTATTAATATGTGTGTAGACAGCATTTTTAGAGCAAAAATGAAGCAATTTGTGGAGCATGAACCTTAGGGAACATGCACTGGTCATGTCCTAAGACATGAGCATGTTTCTAAAGCAAAACAGATCAAAACAGAGGCTCCAGAAATCTACACAGTCATGTCTTTTTTCCAACCTGATTTTCAGCCACGATTTCAGTCATTTTCAGCCTTGAACATGGTCAACCGTGTGAAATTCACATGGTGGCAACGTCGCAAATTCGAAGAAATAGGATTTTTTCGAGCATTTATGGAAAGCCAGAGCCTCCTCTATATATAGAAAACTCGTCTAAGAGGCTAGGGATCACGAGGGGAGCCGCCCTAGGGCTCCCAAGCCCTAGGGAGGTCAAACGGCTAGAACGGCACACCGGTGCCTTGAAAAGCATCGGAAACTCATAACAGGGAGGAAGGAAGCAACAAGGAGATCCGTCCTGATGCTCCGGCGTTGTGGAGAACAACCAAGACACACATATTGGTTAGGACAAAAAGTATTTTCTATATTTTTTCGTTCTACTCTCATTGTAAATATGATTTCTAAGATGTCTTGCATTTATTCTTCCTTATTTATGGAGTAGATACTTCGATTCTAGGATTAGGGAGTAACTTGTGCTTATGGACATGCTAGTTCAAATAGTATTTCGTCTTTTTGATTCTATTTTCAATTGTGTGTTGTTGAGATTGATGAAGATTATGTTTTGATTTCTATTTCTATTGCGCATAGCCGATGCAAAGGGTGACAACCTTTATATCAAAGATCTAGGAGAACCAAGGGGGAACCTTGCGATCATCCTCCCTTCGATAACCATAGAAGTAGAATATGATAGAATATGATATGAAATACGATTCGCCTCTTCATAGGGATTATTAGGACATTCTCGTACCTAATAACCTATCTTAGCAGAAGGGCCAGAGTAGGAGAAATTAACTCTAGAAAGGTTGAGGAACCTTAGTGACAGGGGGCTCCCAACGGTATCAACCCCTTGAGCTACGATGATCCGAAAGGTCAGCTTGGTTAAGAATAGGTAGTTCCCGGTAGAAACAAAAGGTCATCGGGCAAATGTAAGATGACCCTCCCACAAGACCATGATTAGAGATCTAGACGACATTTAATTGATAACATATTCCATGACGCATAAGTGAAACCAAAGTTCTAGAATCCTTTTTAAGAACTCCGAACCAACTTTCCCTTCCTTCGTGTGACACCGTACTTGAGTTAGGACTACCGTCAACCTCATAACCACAACTCTTAGGATTTTATCTCTGAACAACAACATCCACTGGACAAATGGTATTCGAATCTCAGTCTCTGTGGGATCGATAATCTTTTATTACTTGACGACATCCATGTACTTGCGGGCATTGAGCGTGAGCACACGCTTCGTGTCCTCGACGATACCCGTCGGAGATTTGAGTTCGTGCTCACGTGCATCAAGTTTTTAGCACCGTTGCCAGGGATTGTTGATTCGATATCGGATCAAAAGTGGATAGCTTGGATCAGACCTAGGCTAGATTTATTTTCTTGTTTTACTTCATTTCAATTTATTTAGTTTTGGATTTCTATTCATTTTTTAGTCTCTTGCCAATGCACCATTGTTCCTTCCCTTGTCTATATTTTCCTGTATATAACGATGCAAGCTTTCACTCATGATCATGATCAATTTAATACTGTGAGTTTTGGTAACATTTATTATGAGCATTGTGGGGAACAATGGCATACCATTAACAATTGCCCGGATATATTTGGACCTTTACAATTTAAACAAGAAGATGTCATCTACAATTATGACCAGTGGCCACAAGATGATTCCTATTTATATAGTTATGACCCTGACTACTTAAACCCTTAATATTGTTCGCCTAAATCCCAACTTGAGCATATGGTGAAAAAGTTCATTCAAACGCAACAAGCAGCGAATATTGAATTCCAACGATGACATTCGCAGACAGAGATGATACTTGAAGAATTAAGGTCATCTGTGAATGACCTTGCAAGACGACAAAATAAATTGGAGATTAAAATAACACAGATTGCCAGCCAGTCTACTAGAACACCGAGTCAATTACCAGGAAAATCTAAAGGACAATCCATTCAATCACCACTAGAAGGAGAACTTGAGGATTATATAGTTGATACTTTAATCAAGGAGTGCATTTCTCCAATTAAAATACCTCCTAACCTCAAGGACTTAAAAGAGCCTACCTTAACCCTCACCGAAACTTTAGTTGCCAAGAACTAAGCCCTTTTAGTGATTGGTAAAGATAAAGTTTCATTCTATATAATAGAATCTACTAATCAATCTTTTGGTGAGGATGTCTGTGGTGAGTTACATTATTTACAACATTTGGACACAATGGAATATCATGATCAAACTCTTAATGACTCTTTGAGGCTAAGCATGTTCAATCTCGAGCCAAGGAAAGCAACTAACAAGTATCTTGCCCCTCCATGAGCAAGATTTAAGAGATATAGTGATGGAGGACCAAAAGGCAAGAAACATAAAGTGAGCAAGTATCTTGCCCCTCCACAAGCCAGATTTATGAGATATGGTGATGAAGGACTACAAGGCAAGAGGCGTAAAGTGAGCAAATATTTTGCTCCCCCATGAGCAAGATTCAAATGCATTAAGAAAGGGAGGAAAAATCTCCTTGGGCCACTAGAGCCAAGATGAAACGTAGGGGTACGGTCGAACTAGAGACCTTAAATACATGCTACTTGGGAGGCAACCCAAGTTTAAATCTACATGTTTTTAGTCTTTTTGCATTCATGCATGTTAGTTTGGACTTTAATTTTTGTCCATTGGAATTTTCACAAGTGTTTTAGGTTCAGATAGAACTTGCTAGGTAAAAAGGAGAGCCCTTGTTAGAACCTCAGAAGGAAGCACGAGTGGCCATTTGGATTTCACACGGTCGTGTCCAACCGTCAAAAGAGCACATGACTAGGCGTGTGGAAAGTCTCGAATCGTGCTGCACTCTGGGAGAAATCCAGAGTCGCACATAACCGACCGTGTGAATTTCACACGATCGTGCCAAATTCAAAATTTTTTTAAGTACCCAATAGGAACCCACCTAGTCCACACCATGAACCTCCACTTGCACTGCCTTCTTTTTCTACCTTTGAGCAAGATGCAGATATATCGACCTATGATTTCTCTGAGTTTCGATCGCGCCTCAACGACGTTCAATCCGAGCAACAGACATAGGGGCAGTAGTGGGAGGAGCATATGACCTATACACAGGCAGAGTTTCAGGACCTCCGAAAGCATTTCCAACAGGCCGAGGAGTGCTACGGCCAAACCCATGATTATTTTCAGGAGCAGGCTATCTACTGCCAAGAGGTACGGTAGTTCATGCATGATACATGATCACAGCAGGCCAGGGAGGAACACAGAGCCGCCGCTGTGTCCACCAGTTCCCAGGTTGATCACATGTACATGTGACACTAGCGGCTGAGCACCTGATTCTCCCAGGCGTCCGACATGCCGAGACTACCAGATCTCCCACCTCGACAGCCATGCTAGAAGTACAATTTCAAGTAAGTTTGAGGGAAACCCAATTTTTGATATGCTCTTCTACTAGTGTTAGTTTCTTTGACATCTAGGTTTAGTGTTAGATTAGTTGCATTTATTTGTTCATGTATGGGTTTCTTTCAACACTTAATTTTTGGTCACTTTAAGCTACCTTAGTGATGTTTTCAAATTTTTCATGACATGTTTCCATACCATAGATAGGTTAACTTTATTTATCTTGTGGTATTTTATTTTTGGTTGCTTTGATGGATGTTCTAGATTTGCACTTGTTAGCTTTTATCTTTTACTTACACTTGACGAATATTCTAAGAGGAAAAATCTATTACATACATAGTTATGATTCATCCTAGTAGTCCTGTACTTTAGAATCCCTAAGTGACTCTAGATTTAGTATTTTAGTTACTAAAGATGCTCGGATTGTGTAAGCTCATTTGGAAAAATTAAAATACCAGTGAGCTAGCTAGAGAGGAACAAAGTTCCTAGAAAAAAATAAAAAAATAAAAATAAAAATATTAAAAAAAGAGAGAGAAAGAGAAGGAAATAAAGGAGAGAGATAAAAAAAAAAGAGAATTAAAAACAGTTGTCGTGGATGGAAATGGTTAGGTGCCCCTTTGAGACCAAGTTAGGTTACTGGAAAAACACCTACTAATTTCTCTCAATACCGAGCACATCTTTGAGACTTTATGCTAATTCTAGGGAACGACCCTCGCTTAGGGTAGGTAAGTGCATACAAGTTGGAGGCCTTAGGAAAGCTATAGGATGACGACTTAACTCACTGTGGAACGAGTATCCCTTAGGAAAATTCTCTCAACACATGCACGAAAAGCTAACTTAATGAACTTTTAGAACATATCTATTTGCTTTAATTGAAAATACCACTTGATAGCTTTAGTTAACATGCTAAGTATGGAACAATACTTTTAAAATTTCATGACACTGAGGTTTGCTTGAGGACAAGCAAAGATCTAAGTCTGGGGGAATTGATGTAAGCAAAATATATAAGATTTTAGGGGTAGTTTTAGTACACATCTCATTGCATTTTATACTTGTTTCATACATATTCTTCCTTGATTTGAATTTATTTCTTATTTTCTAGTTCAGAAATATACTTTTGTTAATATATGTGTAGGACAACATTTTTGGAGCAAAAATGGAGCAATTTGTGGAGCACAAACCTTAAGGAACACGCACTAGCCATGTCCCAAGACATGAGCATGTTTCCGAAGCAAAACGGAGGCTCCAGAAATCCACATGGTCGCTTGTGTGAAATCCACATGGTCGTGTCTTTTTTCCATCCTGATTTTGAGCCCAAATTTCAGTCATTTACAGCCTTGAAACACGACCAGCCGTGTGAAATTCACACGGTCATGTGGCGGCACCGCAAATTCGAAGAAATAGGATTTTTCTAAGCATTTATGGAAAGATGGAGTTGCCTCTCTATACAGGAAACTTGTCTAAGAGGCTAGGGATCACGAGGGGAGATGCCCTAGGGGTCCCAAGCCCTAGGGGGCCTAGACGACTAGAACGACACACTGGTGCCCTGAAAAGCATCGGAAACTCGCAACGGGGAGGAAGGAAGCGGCTAGGAGATTTGTCCCGACGCTCCAACATTGTGGAGAACAACCAAGACACGCATATTGGTTAGGACAAAAAGTATCTCCTATATTTTCTCGTTCTACTCTCATTGTAAATATGATTTCTAAGATGTCTTGCATTTATTCTTCCTTGTTTATGTAGTAGATACTTCGATTCTAGGATTAGGGAGTAACTTGTGCTTATGGACATGCTAGTTCAAATAGTATTTCATCTTTTTTATTCTATTTGCAATTGTGTGTTGTTGAGATTGATGAAGATTATGTTTTGATTTCTATTTCTATTGCGTGTAGCCGATGCAAAGGGTGACAACCTTTGTATCAAAGATCTAGGAAAACCAAGGGGGAACCTTGTAGTCGTCCTCCCTTCGATAACCATAGAAGTAGAATAAGATATGAAATACAATCCGCCTCTTCATAGGGATTATTAGGACATCCTCATACCTAATAGCCTATCTTAGTAGAAGGGCCAAAGTAGAAGAAATTAACTCTAGAAGGGTTGAGGGACCTTAGTGACAGGGGGCTCCCAACGGTATCAACCCCCTGAGCTCTGATGATCCAAAAGGTTAGCTTGGTTAAGAATAAGTAGTTGCAACAAAAGTTCATCGGGCAAATGTAAGATGATCCTCGTGCAAGACCATAAATAGAGATCTAGATGACATTTAATTGATAGCATGTTCCATGATGCATAAGTGAAATCGAAGTCCTAGAATCCTTTTTAAGAACTCCGAACCAACCTTCCCTTCCTCCGTGTGACACCATACTTGAGTTAGGACTACCATCAACCTCATAGCCACAACTCTTAGGATTTTAACTCTGAATAGCGACATCCACTGGACAAATGGTATTTGAATCTCAGTGTCTATGAGATCGATAATCTTTTATTACTTGACGACATCCGTGCACTTACGAGCGTTGAGCGCGAGCGCGCACTTCGAGTCCTCGATGATACCCATCGGAGATTTGAGATTGTGCTTGCGTGCATCATCTGCAATTTGCATGGAAGATGAGACATATGGTAAGGTGATGGTAGCATTCTAATAGTGATGATAAGTGAAAGGACAATCAATCTCGATATGCTTGGTGCGCTCATGAAAGATAGAATTGTGAGTAATTTGAATTGCACCGGAGTTGTCACAATGTATAGGGATAGGATCCGAAAGAAAAATACTCATATCAGCAAGTAACCAACGCAACCAAATAATTTCAGCAATAATAGAGGCTATAGCACAATATTCTACTTCAGTAGAAGAACAAGAGACAAATTTTATTTTTTTTACTCTTCCAAGAGATAAGGGAGTCTCCCAAGCAAATACAAAATCCGATGATAGACTTGCGATATGTAGAATCACCACCCCTATCTGCATTTGAATAGGTGTGTAACTCTAATGTAGAATTGAAAGGATAAAGAAGACTATGAAATTGGGTACCTCAAAAATATTGAAGGATGCAAAGCACATCTCCCCAATATACTGAAGTGGGAGAAGCAACAAACTGAATGACAATGTGAACAATATAAGCAATGTCAGGTCTAGTGATGGTGAGATACACTACACTGCCAACTAGAGTGCAATATAAAGAAGGATCTGGCAAGGGAACACTATCAGAAGAAGAGTATCGAGCATTAACCTCAAATAGAGTATCAACAGTGCGAGTGTATGATAGGTGAGATTGTTCTAGAATGTCACTTATATATTTGGAATGTAAGAGAATATTTAGGAGAATAAGCTACTTCAATTCCTAAAAAAAATAACGCAGAGGACCAAAATCTTTCATCTCAAACTCACGAGTCAAATGCAATTTCAGCTCTGCTATTCCATTTATATTGTCCTCTATAATAATCATGTCATCAACATAAAGAGAGAGTAACGTGCAACCAAATGAAGTATGACGAACAAAATGAGTGAAGTCATGCTAGCTAGGAAGAAAGCCAAGAGATACAATCACAATGGAGAACTTGTCAAACCAAGCTCGAGGAACTTGTTTAAGGTGATAAAGAGTCTTCTTTAGTTTGCAAACTTCACTAGGATTTTGAGTGACACTTGGTGGAGGCACCATGTAAACTTCGAAGGGTTTTGCTTATCTTCGCTTCCCACTTCACCTCACTCATTTGTTCATGGCGATCCCATCGATGTCCCCGGATTAAAAAATTTAATCCTAGACACAAGGGATTGCTCAAACAACCAAGTCATCGTCGTGTTATTCATTTAGAGAGGTCACTTGAACAAACTCGTTGTTCAAGCGGCCAACCTCTATTCTACGAGTAGCCGCGGAATAGACGATGTCCGGATCGCCGGTTTTTGTGTTTATGTTCGGGATCCAAGTATTATTTAGCCACAAAACAGAATATATAAAGTAAACAACCTCATATAACATGTATATAATTGAGAAACAAATATAAACATAATACAAAAGAATACTAATCAAAATAAACAAGATTATACCTCTTGATCTTCTATTGTATGTCCTTCCTCCTTTCGGACGTCGTGTGGGCGACGATCTACCAAAAGTTGAAGCCTCCTAGATCACCAACCTTCCTTTCCTTGTTCACTCCGAACAAAAGAAGATCATTAAACAAAACTCATCTTCCTATCTAGAACCGGCCACCAAGTCAATAAACTCGATGTTGCCGCCGGCCAAGGAAGAGAACATGGAGTATGGAAACTGGCCAAAGGAGAATCAAAGAGGGCATGGGCGCTGGCCAACACATGGAGAAGAGAAAGGAAAGCAATCCTCCTCCTTGTTGCCGCCCAAACCCTAAACTAAGCTCTCCTAATTTCTGGCCAAGGATGAAGGCAAGGAGAATAGGTTGAGCTCCGACCAAGGTAGAGGGAACAAGGATAGTGACCGGCCAACATTAGGAAGAAGAAGAAGAAGCTTCCTCCACTTGTTGCCGCCCACCACCAACACCCAAACCCTAACCCTAGCCGCCCACTCCTAATCCTATCCCAACTAGGAATACTTGCTGCCCAAGGGAAGCAACCCTAATGCCATCCATCATTAGCCATAGATGGAAGGGAGAAGGTTGGACGCCGGCCAAGCCAAGGAGAGAAAAGGGAAGAAGGGTGCCGACCACGTAAGGAAGAAGAAGAAGAAGAAACATCTTTCCTTAATTGTGCCCACCCAAAACCCTAAATCTCCCTTGCCCTTGCCGCCCAAAACCCTAGCCCCCTTTCCTCTAATTGTTTTCTTGCCGCCCACCCCTATTCCATCCTTTTATAGAGTTAGGGATAAGCCTTGGTTTAATCTCCACAATTGGTTCTAGGGATTTAATCTCAACCGTCGGATCTAGAGATTTAATCTCAACCGTCAGATCTTAGAGATTTAATCTCTACCTTTGGATCTAGAGTTTTGTTTCTATCCATTGGATCTAAGCTTCATGAGGTGTTAATAGGATACAATAGGGACCATAAGGAGTTGGATCTTGGCCACCCATGGATCAAGCCCACTTAAAGTCCGATCCATTAATGATAATCCAATCCACTAAAGGATTATCATTGATCTACCTCACCAACCCCCATAAGTTAATATGGGCTCCATATATTATTTGTTCATTTTCTCCCCGTGTTTAAGATCTCAAATGTCCGTCGATTAATTAATTTACTGACCATTAATTAATCAACATCTAACTCCATGAGTAGTACCACTCAACCTTTTCATCATGCCGGACTAAGTCCACCTGCAGGGTTTACATAATGAACCTTATGAGCTCCTCAAGGGGACATCATCATCCTAATATATAGGACACGGTTTCCTCCTATAATCAACGACACACCATATAAATAATATCATCTCCCAACTTACCGACCCTATCGATTTAATCTATAAATCTCGCCCATTGGTAAATCAAAGAGATGAATACTAAGTATATGTGCCCGTTATTATATCGGAATTAAGAGCATGTACTAAATAATATCTGAGGTCCGATTCGATTATGTAGTCAGCAATAAATCGAATCACCTCTAAATCGGTCATGCTCAATACACACAAAGTGCACTAGTGTGATTCTATGGTCAAGACAAACCAATACCAAATCATACTACAACCATTCCGATGGTTTGTCCAAAGTCATCTCGGTTGTGAGCTTTTACTTATACTTTACAAGGAGCCGATAACATGATCTCCCGTGTGACACCACACACCATGTTATCTACAATGTAATGTATTAGACAATATTGCATAACCATAAAAATGCAAACAATGATCATGTGATTCTTATTTCAAAATAAAGATGTTCATACAAAAGATAGAATTTTCAGTATACATCCCTACAATCTCCCACTTATACTAAAAGACTATGATGTCCTCATACTGCCATACATCTGATTCCCCTTCCCTCCACATGCCTATCAAAGCTTTCGCTAGAGGGGCCTTAGTGAAAAGGGTCTACCAGGTCATCCTCTGATGCAATCTAGGCGACAACAACTTCTACCTCCTTTACGATTTCTCGTATCAGGTAGTAATTGCGCTTTATGTGTTTACTTGCCTTATGAGCTCGTGTTTCCTTCGAGTTTGCAACTGCACCATTATTATAATAATAAATTGTGATAGTTCTGGGCAAACCAGGAATCACATCCAAGTCCATCAAAAAGTTCCTGAGCCACACAGCTTCTTTGGCCGCCTCAGAGACTGCCATATATTAAGCTTCCATGGTGGAGTCCGCCATGCATTTCTGCTTGACACTCCTCCATACAATGGCTCCACCTCCCAAAGTCAACACAAAACCTGAGGTAGACTTACTATTATCCCTATCAGATTGGAAGTCGGAATCCGTGTAACCCACAGGGAGTAATTGGTCTGCCCGGTAAACCAGCATATAATCCCTAGTCCTTCTCAGGTACTTCAATATATGCTTTACCGCAGTCCAATGTCCCTATCCTGAATTACTCTGATATCTGCTGACCATGCCCACGGTACAGCAGATATCTGGTCTCGTACATAGCATCGCATACATGAGGCTTCCTACTGCCGAATCATAAGGAACCGCCTTCATCTCCTCTATCTCCTCAGATGATCTAGGACACATCTCCTTAGATAAAGGAACCCCATGCTTGAAAGGTAGTAAACCCTTCTTGGAGTTCTGCATGCTAAAACGATCCATAATCGTGTCTATGTATGAAGCTTGAGATAAACACAACATTCTTTTCCTGTGATCCCTTATAACCTTGATCCCAAGGATGTGTCTTACCTCTCTCAAGTCCTTCATATCAAATTGTTTGGACAACCATACCCTTACGTCCGATAACACCTTGATATTATTTCCAATCAACAAAATGTCATCTACGTATAGTACAAGAAATATCACTACGTTTCTGTTACATTTCTTGTATATACAAGACTCATCCGGACTTTAAATAAATCCATAAGACTGGATTACCTCATCAAAACGGATGTTCCAAGACCTTGAAGCTTGCTTCAATCCATAAATGGACCGATTAAGCTTACATACAAGATGCTCTTTACTAACATACTGTATCTTTATCTTGGATTGCCTCGTCATATGTCCAGGGATCAGGTTCACGTTCGCCAGGGATCAAATCAGAAGATTCTCCCAAGAACATGAATCTATTAGGTTGTCTCACAACCCTCCCACTACGACGAGGTATCACCTGTGTATCCTCTGTGACACGCGGTGCAGTGACTTGTGGTATATCCTCTTATACTGGTGGTACTGAAGAAGTGACTTCCCCTTTTAATTCCTCCAGAACTATTTTACTCTTGGGCTTGTGGTTCATCACATAGTCTTCCTCTAGAAATCTGGCGTTCGCGCTAATGATCACCCTCTGATCTCTAGGACTATAAAATAAACCACCCTTCATTCCTCTAGGATAGCCAATGAACATGCGTACTTCTGTACGAGGTTCCAACTTATCAGCATCTACCTTCAACACATGTGCTGGACTCCCCATATTCGAATATGTCTTAGACTAGGCTTTCGCCCAGTCCACAATTCTGTGGGAGTAGTAGGCACTGATGGAACCAAGTTCAGAATGTATACCGCCGTATCTTGAGCATATCCCCAGAATGAATTCGGCAACTGAGAATAACTCATCATCTATCTAACCATCTCCATAAGATTCCTATTCCTTCACTCTGCTACACCATTCTGCTGGGGTGTGCCAGGTGCAGACAATTGGGATTAAATCCCAGCCTCTGATAAGTAATTCCTAAACTATCCCAAGAGGTACTCACTACCACGATCAGATCGTAGTGTCATCCATATCTTGAATAATCATCTATGAAAAAGATGAAATATTCAAGACTACCTCTTGCCTGGATAGACATAGGACCATACGAATCAGAATGAATCAATTCCAACACATCTTTGGATCTATACCCCTTGGCCTTGAAAAGGCCTCTTGATCATTTTACCCTCCAAGCAAGATTCGCAGGTTGGGAAATCTTCCACTACTAATGAGCCCAAAGGTCCATCAGCTATCAACTTTTGAATTCTGCTTAGGTTAATATGACCAAGCCTAAGATGTCAAAGATATGTTTGGTTCATCTTCGAAGGTTCTTTTCTTTTATTGGAATTAGAAGATGAGTTATTAACTTCTATTTGCATCGTGGGAGATTTTGGTTCGAGTGTATACAAATTTTCTATCAATGTACCTGAACAGATATTCTCCCTATTCCTTTTTATAATAACTCTGTTATTAAAAGAAATAGAATATCCATCCATAATCAATTTAGAAACTGAAATTAAATTCTTTCTAAATAAAGATACATAAAGGGAATTTTTTCAGAACCAAAGTTTTATTTTTCTCAAAAGATAAATAAAACATCTCCCACTGCAATAGCCGCCACCTTCGTGGCATTGCCCAAGTAAATGATAATCTCTCCTTCAACTCGTCGTCGGGTTTCCTGGAACCCCTGCAAAGTATTACAGACATGATCAGAGGCTCCTGTATTTACACATCAGGTGCCGGTAGATAACACTACTAACCATGTTTCAACGACTAGACCAAAGGATATTCCTTTGTTCTGCTTCGGATTGGGACAGTCCTTCTTCTAATGTCCATCCTGCTTGCAAGTGAAGTACTTGCCTTTCGGCTTCTTCACTCCTCCCTGAGATCCTCCCACCACCTTTGCTCCACCTTATTTCTTCTTCTTCTTGCCTTTCGGCTTAGAAGTAGAAACCTTCTGAGCAACCATGGCCTTATCTTGAGCAAGCCTTTCTGTCGACTGAAGAATGATATCGACCTAGGTTTCCCCATCGATCTTAGCTCCAAGGACTTCCAGCTCATTCGCAAGCTTAGGAGGACACTCTTCGAAGAGTATATACTTGTACTCCTTAGCAGTTAAGAAAATATCTAGATTCTTTTCCAATCATACTAATTTGGGTACAGTAAACTTATTTTCCTTTAGTATCACAACAAGTGGACTGAAAGTCATTTATGAAAATTCTAAGAATCACATATATCATTTCTTTAGATTTCAAAAAATTATTGATTCCTCAAACAATAAAATTTTAAAATCAACCAACACCTCAAAACACCGAGAATATCGTATGCCATGATAGTGTGGACGTATACGAATTCTACATTTGTAAGAGGAGGTTTTACCCATTAATTTTACTATATTGTCAACCTAACTTTTTGACAAATAAAATTAATAGTTAGTTTCTCTTCGACCCTACAAATAAAAGCAGTGACTCCGATGGGGAGGATACTTATATTTGTATCTAAGTGTTCACCATTACTTGGTACCAAGGTAATTATCTCGGGTTATGTGTCTTACGATGGAGAAGCACACACGCTCCTTAATAATTTCCTATAACTATATTCGACCTTGTGATCCGCAAACAAACCCATCTGATGGGGAGGAAGGCACTCAGAGCCGACGCGCAAGTTTGTTTGCATCACTTGTCAAATCATAATGGAGGTCGTGGGAATTTTTTTTTAAAATTCCCTCTCCCACTTAGTAATTTGAAATTGAGGAATTTTCCTAGCCTACGACATGCATATCAAACAAAAAGCAATAAATATGAAAAATAAATTATTTTCCAACTATTATGGCTTTTATCTTCAATATGTCTCCCGTCGCATCGCTATCTCGTCCGCTCCTCCTACGCCATGTACGAGCCATCCGGAGATCCGAGCCGAGACTAAAATCTATTTTAATTTACATCCATCGATCCTATACTCCACGAGGGAGTGTACATGAAATCTAGATCGAAATTCAAATAAAATAAAGAGTGGCTAAACAATGTCGTATCTAATTTACAAAAAATCAAATACTAGCCTCGTCAACCCCGAGGATTCAACAAAATATACACATACAATCACATACACACATATGGCCATAATAGTCGGATCTTATGCCTGCAACCAAAGAGTTAAACTACGCATATCCTACTATTATCTGGCACATATAATATATGAAAAGTGCATAAAAATTAACCGAATCCTAAACACACAAAACCAGAAACCTTGGCTCTGATACCAATTGAAGGGTTTTGCTTATCGAGTCCGTGAGGGAAAACTTTGCTTCCCACTTCACCTCGCTTGTTTGTTCATGGCGATCCCATCGATGTCCCCGGATTAAAAAATTTAATCCTAGACACAAGGGATTGCCCAAACAACCAAGTCATCATCGTGCTATTCGTTTAGAGAGGTCACTTGAACAAACTCGTTGTTCAAGTGACCAACCTCTATTCTACGAGTAGCCGCGGAATAGACGATGTCCAGATCGCCAGTTTTTGTGTTTATGTTCAGGATCCAAGTATTATTTAGCCACAAAACAGAATATATAAAGTAAACAACCTTATATAACATGTATATAATTGAGAAACAATTATAAACATAATACAAAAGAACACTAATCAAAATAAACAAGATTATACCTCTTGTTATACCTCTTGATCTTCTATTGTATGTCCTTCCTCCTTTCGGACGTCGTGTGGGCGATGATCTACCAAAAGTTGAAGCCTCCTAGATCACCAACCTTCCTTTCCTTATTCACTCCGAACAAAGGAAGATCACTAAACAAAACTCATCTTCCTATCTAGAACCGGCCACCAAGTCAATAAACTCGATGTTACCGCCGGCCAAGGAAGAGAACATGGAGTATGGAAACTGGCCAAAGGAGAATCAAAGAGGTCATGGGCGTCGGCCAACACATGGAGAAGAGAAAGGAAAGCAATCCTCCTCCTTGTTGCCGCCCAAACCCTAAACTAAGCTCTCCTAATTTCCGGCCAAGGATGAAGGGAAGGAGAATAGGTTGAGCTCTGGCCAAGGTAGAGGGAACAAGGATAGTGATCGGCCAACCTTAGGAAGAAGAAGAAGAAGCTTCCTCCACTTGTTGCCGCCCACCACCAACACCCAAACCCTAACCCTAGCCGCCCACTCCTAATCCTATCCCAACTAGGAATACTTGCCGCCCAAGGGAAGCAACCCTAATGCCATACATCATTAGCCATAGATGGAAGGGAGAAGGTTGGATGCTGGCCAAGCCAAGGAGAGAAAAGGGAAGAAGGGTGCCGGCCACCTAAGGAAGAAGAAGAAGAAGAAACATCTTTCCTTAATTGTGGCCACCCAAAACCCTAAATCTCCCTTGCCCTTGCCGCCCAAAACCCTAGCCCCCTTTCCTCTAATTGTTGTCTTGCCACCCACCCCTATTCCATCCTTTTATAGAGTTAGGGATAAGCCTTGGTTTAATCTCCACCATTGGTTCTAGGAATTTAATCTCAACCGTCGGATCTAGAGATTTAATCTCAACCATGAGAGTATTGATAGTAACAAACTTGAAAATCAGAGCAAAAGTTTCCTCGTAATCCATGCCATACTATTGGGAAAATCCTTTAGCAACCAAACAAGCTTTATATCGCTCAATTGACCCAGCATATTTAGTTTTGATCTTATACACCCATCAAGAACCAATTTCACACTTCCCCAAAGGAAGAGAAACAAGATTCCAAAGTATCTATTTGATAAAAAATAGAAAGTTCTTCCGCCATAGCATGCTGCCAAAGAGGATCAAGAGCAGCCTCTCTATAAGAGGAGGGCTTAGACAATTGATGAATAAAATCCAAAAAAGAAGAGAAAAGCTAGAATAAGTAGAATACACAAAATCAGGTAGTTGAGTAGACTTATGAGATTGTTAAGGGTAACAAGCAGGAAGTTCCATTATCATAGGAGCATCATGGGGAGCAATAGGAGCCAAGGGATCATCTGTAAGTTGATGACTAGATCTGTATGAGTGTCAATCTTGCAAATAGCATCATTAGAAGAAGAGGTGCTAGGGTGGTCTAATTGTGAGGAAACATGAGATGACATATCATCCAAGTCAATGTAAAAGGGATCAATACGAGTGAGATCAAAATTTTTGAAGATCAAAAGTGTCATAGGGAATGGAATAGAATGGGATGTGTTCAAGAAAAATAACATGATGCGAGACATAAAATTTTTGACCAACTTGAGCATAGCATCTATATCCCTTTTGACCCTCATCGTAGCCAAGAAAAATACAAAGAGTGGACCGAAAACTAAGCTTACTACACTCAACATTAGGATGGATGACAAAACACGTGGATCCAAAAATCCTTAAGACAGAATAATCAAGTACATAACCATAATTTTTTTTTAAAAGGAGACAAACTGGATGTAATAGAAGATAGAATTTTATTGATAGAATGGACTACTGATGTGAGCAAAATATATAGGGTTTTAGGACTAGTTTTCACTCACATCTCGTTACATTTTATTCTTGTTTCATGCATATTTCACTTTATTTTGCATGCATTTCCTATTTTCTAATTTAGAGATCTGCTCTGGGTGCTTTTGTATGTAGGACGATGTTTTACAAGTAAAAAGGCACATTTTTAGAGCAAAACAAGGCATTCACTGGGAGGAACAGGGTTGCACACGGCTGGCCATGTGGATTCCACACGGCCACCAACGCAACACACCACACACGGTCGGCCGTGTGGATTCCACATGGTCGTGTGGCGTTGGGTTGTGTTGACATGATTAGGGTTTTTTCGGGGGATTTATGAAGAGCCGATTGCACGTCTATAAAAAGGAAATCATGCCCAAACCCTAGGGGAGAGGCCGGACGGCTAGGACGGTAAGAAGGTGCCCTAAAAAGCACCAGATACTTGCAACAGAGAGGAAGGAAGTAGCTCGAGGATCGAATTCTGCATCCATGCACCAACAACTATTTGCATGGTGGATGACTCGATCAAGGAATCCATTGGCATGCTAGAGAATGTACCGGTGGTTATTGAGAGTTTTGTGATACCCACAGACTGTATTATACTAGACACCGGACTAAACCCTCATAATCCAATCATCTTAGGGAGACCCTTTCTGGCAATTGCAGGAGCATGCATCGATGTGAGGGAGCACAGAGTCTCTTTAGAAGTGGAGGGCCAAATTATCATATTCAACTTATCAGAATGTAAAGCTCCACTCACCGATGGGTATACTTCTTGCAAGATAACAAGTACCCCCTTGGAAGGTGAAGATGCTAAGATGGGTGAAAGAATGTTCACGGAGCCACCGAACCCGAGCTAAAGCAACGGAGTATGGTCAAGCTAAAAGACTTTAAACAAAGCGCTTCTTGGGAGGCAACCCAAGTTTAGTTTTATATATGTTTTTGACTATATTGCATTCATGTGTATAATTTAGACTTTGATTTATGGTCATTTACATTTTTACAAATAGTTTAGGGTCAGAAAGAATATGTTAGGTAGGAACGAGAATCCTTTTTGAGCGCACAGTAAGAAGCACAGGTGGTTGTGTGGATTCCCCACAGTCGTACCTCCATGATGAGAATCCCACACGACAGGGCATGTGGGAGAATTCGAACCGTGTTGCACTATGGGAGAGAAAAAGGAGGGGCACACAGCTGATCATGTGAAATTCATACGGTCGTGCCAATTTCTGGCCATTCTGGATGGCGGAGCAGCACCGCACACAGTCGACCATGTGAAATTCACACAGTCGTGCTGAGTGTGTTTAAAAGGCAAAGTGTCATGTGTTTTCCCCCCAAATTCATCGTGTACTTCAATCCCTTTTGTCCTAGTCGTGCGAAATCGCCTTCCCCACCTCTTAGGAGCCTCTCCAACCTTTTAAGAAGTCACAAAGAAGCCAATATGAGGAGGACAAAGCATGTGGCACCGCGATCTGCTGACTCGGAGCGTAGGTCAAGGAAAAAGGGCGCCCCATAAGCTCCAGAGGAAGGTGATGCTCTCCCAAACCTTTTATTTTGTGATAATGAGCATAGAGATAGATTTAACATGCTTTCTAGTAGAAAAATCTCTGCTACTCGGTATTTAGATAAAGGTCTTTTAGAAACCCTAGGGTTGCTTGGGGATGTACAAGCTCTTTTTACAAAAATGGGTTGGGGAGAGATTATGGGGGTGAGACACCCAACCTACCCTAGGATAGTTTTGGAATTCTTGAGTTCATTAGAAGCAGAGTTTTTGATGGGGAGAGAGAGTGCAAAGGGGAGGATTACTTTTAGGTTATTCAACATTGAACATGAATGGACCTTACACCAATGGAACTCATATTTTGGATTGCCTAGTGGGGGAGAGTGGAGAACCCCTATTGAGTTTAATGCATGGACCTTTTGGTCAGAAGTGACGGGGGAGATTGCTTATGACCCTTCTAGAGCAAAAGCCTCACACCTCCAAAATCCTATTGTTGGTATTGCCCAGAAGCTCTGATACCAAATGTTGGTATTGCCCAGAAGCTCTGATACCAATTTGTTGGCAACCGTGCTGATCCTCGGAATGCTCATAGGCTCCCATGTCCCCAGATTAAAATTTTCACTAATGAAAACTAATCCGGATGGGATGAGTTTCCTAAGCACAACCATTTCGTCGTCGTGCTAACGACTCGAGCGATCACTTGAACAAACTAGTTGTTCAAGCAACACAACTCTTCTAGTCGGTTAGCCGCGGAAGAGACGACGGACGGATCGCCGGTTTTTGTGTTTGTCTTCGGGGTCCATGATTATACAATATATATTCATATACACACATGTATAATCATCATATATAAGAACATGCTCAGATCTGAAATTAAAGTTATAAAACTTTTATACCTCTTGATCTTCTATCGTATGTCCTAACCTCCTTGTAGACTTGAGTGTGGGCGAAGAACCTCCACGTTGAAGCTTCTTAGATCTTCTTCAATCAAAGAATGAAGAACTCTCTTTCCCTTCTTGCTTGAGCCAACCACCAATCCACAAAGTTGATGCAGACCCCAAGAATAGAGAGAACATAATGGAAACAACCAAACAGCAGACTAGGGACAAACCCTAGCTCCTAGTGCCCTTGGCCAAGAGGAAAACAAAGGGAAAGAGGAATAGGTTGGGCACCACCAAGGTATAGGAAAAGGATAGGAACGCCAACACCCTAGGAAGAAGAAGAACACTTCCCTATAGTTGCCACCTACCTTACCTTCAAACCCTAGCCGCCCAACCAAGCTTCCTTTGGATTTCTTGCCGAGTAGAGGAAGAGAAGGTAGTGGCGGCCAACCCTTAGAAGGAAGAAGATGAGCCCTTCCCTATAGTTGCCGCCCAACCATAACTTCAAACCTAGCCGCCTAATCCAAGAGCCAAACCCTAATCTAATTAGGGTTTCCTCCATAGGTTTCTTGCCGCCTAAGCATGGTGGAGAGAGAGATCTAGGAGCTAGCCACCTCGAGGAAGAAGACAAGCTCATCCATGGGTTGCCGCCCCTCTAGCTCCACCACCTTGGCCATGACCTAAGGAACCAAAACCCTAATTAGGGTTTCCTCCTTGAGGTTGCTTGCCGCCCAAGTAATGCTAGGCAAAACCCTAATTTCCTTAGCATCCATCATGAACCATCCATAAAAACTTAGTTGCCCTTGACCCATGCTCCTTATATAGAACTTAGGAAAATTGGTTATTGATGAGGTAGCCAAAAATATAGGAACTAATTCCCAATTTTCTTGCCCACCTTATCCAACCTTTCCTCTCCCTTTTATATAGAGTTAGGTTTAGGCCTTGGTTTAATCTCCACCGTCGGTTCTAGGGTTTTAATCTCAACCGTCGGTTTGAGATTTAATCTCAGCCGTCGGTTCTAGAGATTTAATCTCAACCGTCGGTTCTAGGGTTTTAATCCCAACCGTCGGATCTAGAGATTTAATCTCAACCGTCGGTTCTAGAGATTTAATCTCAACCGTCGGTTCTAGGATTCAATCCTAGCAGTCGGATCTAGATTTGTTTTCCATCATTTGATCTAGACTTCATGAGGTTTATATAAGGCTACGATAGGGACCATGAGGAGGAGTTGGGTCTTGGCCACCCGATGGATCGGAACCACACAAACTTGATCCATCAATGATGTTCCATTCCACTAGAGGATCATCATCGAACTACCTCACCAACCCCATAAATTAATATGGGCTCCATATATTATTTGTACATCCATCTCCCGTGTTTAAGATATCGAATGTCAGTCGATTAATTGATTCTGACCATGATTAATTAACATCTAACTCCTCGAGTAGTACCACTCAACCTTATCATCATGTTGACTAAGTCAACTGCGGGGTTTACATGATGAACCTTATGAGCTCCTCAAGGGGACATCATCAACCTAATATATAGGACAGTTCCTCCTATAATCAGCGGCACACCATGTAAATAATATCACTTCCCAACTTCTGGGCATATTGATTTAATCCATAGAAATCTCACCCTCAGTAAATCAAAGAAATAAATACTAAGTACATGTGCAGTTATTATATCGGGATTAGAGCATGTACAACATAATATCAGAGGTCGATTCAATTATGTAGTCGACAATAAATTGAATCACCTCTATGTGTCTGCTCGATACAAGGGTGTACTAGTGTAACTCTATGTTCAAGATAAAACAATACCAAGCTACACTACAACCATGCCAATGGTTTGTCCAAAACCATCTTGGTTGTGAGCCTCTGCTTATATTACAAGGGTGATAACATGATCTTACATGCGCACGGGCACCATGTTATCTACAATGTAAAATATTAGACAATATGCACACATATATAGCGTCTGACAATGATCATGTGATTCTTATTTCAAAATAAAGATGTCATACAAAGAGCTAGGCTTTTATACATCCCAACAATCTCCACTTATACTAAAGACTATCGTCCTCTTCGCCATACATCGATTCCCCTTCCTCCACTTGCCTATCAGCTCTCTGCGGAAAGTGCCTTAGTGAAAGGTCTGCGGTCATCCTCGATGCAATCTAGGCGACAACTTACCTCCTTTGATTTCTCGTATCGGTGGTACTTGCACTCTATGTGTTTACTAGCCTTATGGGCTCGTGGTTCCTTGAGTTTGCAATCACCATTATTATCACAATAAATTGTGATAGTTCTGGGCAAACCAGGAATCACATTCAAGTCCATTAGGAAATTCCTGAGCCACCCAGCTTCTTTGGCCGCCTTAGAGGCTGCCATACAGTCAGCTTCCATGGTAGAGTCCACCACGCATTTACGCAGACACTCTTCCATACTATGGCTCCACCTCCCAAAGTAAACACAAACCACGAGGTAGACTTCTGTTATCCCTATCGTTGGAAATCGGAATCATGTAACCCACGAGTAATTAGTGCAAACTAGCATATAATCCTAGTCCTTCTCAGGCACTACAATATATGCTTTACGCGATCAATATCACATCTGGATTACTGATATCTACTAACCATGCCTGGGCGGATCTCGGTCTCGTATAGAGCATGCATACATGAGGCTTCCTCTGTGAAGCATAAGGGACCGCCTTCATCTCCTCTATCTCCTCGGATGATCTAGGATACATCTCCTTTGATAAAGGAACTCCATACCTGAAAGGTAGAAAACCATTCTTGGAGTATTGCATGCTAAAACGATCCAAAACCATGTCTATGTATGAAGCTTGGGATAAGCACAACAACCTTGATCCCTAAGGTTGTGACCCACTTCTCCCAAGTCCTTCATATCATCATTTGACGATACGTCGATAACACTTGATGTTGTGCCAACCGCAAAATGTCATCAGCGTATAGTACAAAAAATACCACTCGTTTTCACATCTTTTGTATACACAAGACTCATCGAACTTTGAATAAATCTATAATTTGGATTTACCTCCTTGCGGATGTTCCAGACCTCGAAGCTTGCTTCAATCCATAAATGGACCGATTAAGCTTACATACAAGATGCTCTTTGCCCTTAGCAATGAATCCCTCTGGTTGCTTCATATAGATGGATTCCTCAAGACTTCCACTAAGGAAAGCTGTCTTGACATCCATCTGTCACACCTCATAAATTCATATGAGGCTATGCGAGCTCCCGGACATTTGAATCCATAGATTCAATCTCGGATTCATTGCACTTTGCAAAGATCTTTGCATCTATATCTTGGATTGCCTCGTATGTCAGGATCAGTTCATGTTACGGGGACCAAATCGGAAGATTCTCCCAAGAACATGAATCTATCGGTCGTCTCACAACCCTCCACTACGACGAGGTATCACTGTATCTGTGTGACCGGTGCGATGACATGTGGTATATCCTCTCTTGTCAGGTGATCTGAGTCGGGACTTCCCTATCAACTCCTCAGAACAATCCTACTCGTGGGCTTGTGGTTCATCACATAGTCCTCCTCTAGAAATCGGCATTCGTACTATCATCACCCCTCGATCTCTAGGACTATAAAACAAACCACCCTTCGTCTCCTTGGGATAGCCAGCGAACATGCATACTTACATGCGAGTTCCAACTTACGATGTCGCCTTGGCCACATGTCTTTGGACTCCCCCTAGCCGAATATGTCTTAGACGAGGCTTTCGCCCGGTCCACAACTCTGTGGGATTAGAAGGCACTGATTTAGATGGAACCAAGTTCAGAATGTCGTGTCTGAACTTGGTTCCATCTAAATCAGTGCCTTCTAATCCCACAGAGTTGTGGACCGGGCGAAAGCCTAGTCTAAGACATATTCGGATATGGGGAGTCCAAAGACACATGTGTCTTTGGCGAATCTTAGTAAGTTGGAACCTCGTGCAGTATGCATGTTCGCTATCCCAAGGAGACGAAGGGTGGTTTGTTTTATAGTCCTAGAGATCGAGGGTGATCGTTAGTACGAATGCGATTTCTGAGGAGGAGGACTATGTGATGAACCACAAGCCCACGAGTAGGATTGTTCTTGAGGAGTTGATAGAAGTCCCGACTTCAGCTGCCGACCAGAGGATATACCACATGTCAGCACTGCTGTCACAGAGATACATGATACCGTCGTAGTGGAGGGTTGTGAGATGACGATAGATTCATGTTCTTGGGAGAATCTTCCGATTCGTCCGCACATGAACGATCCGACATATGACGAGGCAATCCAAGATATAGATGCAGATCTTTGCAAAGTGCAATGAATCGATTGAATCTATGGATTCAAATCGAGTCCGAGCTCTATGCATAGCGACTCATATGAATTTATGGTGTGACGATGGATGTCAAGACACTTCCTTAGTGGAAGTCTTGAGGAATCCATCTATATGAAGCAACTGAGGATTCATTGCTAAGGGCAAAGAGCATCTTGTATGTAATCAATCCATTTATGGATCGAAGCAAGCTTCGAGGTCTTGGAACATCCGCTGAGGAGGTAAATCGATCTTATAAATTTATTCGGATAGTGTATACAAAATGAACGAAGTGGTATTTTGTACTATACGTTGATGACATTTTGGTGGTTGACAACATCGTGTTATCGAATCGTGGTATGGTCGTCCAAGATGATATGAAGGACTTGGGAGAAGTGGGTCACAACCTCGGGATCAAGGTTGTTGCTTATCCCAAGCTTCATACATATACATGGTTTGGATCGCTTTAGCATGCAATACTCAAGAATGGTTTTCTACCTTTCGTATGGAGTTCCTTTATCAAAGGAGATGTATCCTAGATCATCCGAGGAGATAGAGGAGATGAAGCCTTATGCTTGCAGTGAAGCCTCATGTATGCGATGCTCTATACGAGACATATCGCTTTCGTGGCATGGTTAGTAGATATCAAAGTAATCCAGAGATATTGATCATGGTAAAGCATATATTGTAGTGCCGAGAAGGACTAGGATTATATGCTAGTTTGCGGGCAATTACTCTGGGTTCACTCATTACCGATGATAGGGATAACGATGTCTACTCTCGAGGTTTGTGTTTACTGGGAGGTGGAGCCATAGTATGGAAGAGTGTCTGCTGCGGTGGACTCTACCATGGAAGTGATTGTATGGCGACCTCTAAGCGCCAAAGAAAGCCGTGGCTCAGAATTTCTAATGGACTTGAATGTGATTCTGGTTTGCCAGAACTATCACAATTTATTGTGATAATAATGCGTGCAAACTCAAGGAACCACGAGCCCATAAGGCTAGTAAACACATAGAGTGCAAGTACCACCGATACGAAATCGAAGGAGGTAGAAGTAAGTTGTCGCTAGATTGCATCGATGACGTAGACCTTTCACTAAGGCAGCGAGAGCTTGATAGGCAAGTGGAGGGAAGGAATCGATGTATGGCGATGAGGACAAAGACATAGTCTTTAGTATAAGTGGGATGTTGGGATGTATCTGAAAGCCTAGCTCTTTGTATGGACATCTTTATTTTGAAATAAGAATCACATGATCATTGTTTGCGTTATATTTATATGTGCATATTGTCTAATATTTTTGTAGATAACATGGTGCGGGTGCGCAATGTCATATCGATCCCGTAGAATATAAGTAGAGGCTCAAACCAAGATGGTTTTGGACAAACCATTGGCATGGTTGTAGTGTAGCTTGGTATTGTTTTATCTTGAACATAGAGTTACACTAGTACACCTCGGTGTATTGAGCGAGGCTGATTGATTTATTCTTGACTACATAATCGACCTCGATATTGACATGCTCTAATGCAATCCCGATATAATAATCTAGTATGTATTTCTTTGATTTACGAGGGTGAGATTTCTATGGATTAAATCAATATGCGTGTAGTTGGGAAGTGATATTATTTACATGGTGTGCCGATATAGGAACAATCCGTGTCCTATATATTAGGTTGATGATGTCCCCTGAAGGAGCTCATAAGGTTCATGTAAACCTGCAGGTGACCCATGATGATAAGGTGTACTACTCGAGGAGTTAGGATGTTAATTGATGGTCGAAATCAATTGGCACGTCTTAAGCGAGAAGATGGATGTACAATATATGCCATAATTAATTTATGGGGGGGTGGGACCGATGATGATCTAGTGGAATGGAACATCATTGATGGATCCATCGGTGACCAACTCCTCCTCATGGTCCCTATCGTAGCCTAATATAAACCTCATGAAGTCTAGATCAAATGATGGAAAACAAATCTCTAGATCCGAGTTGATTGAAAGAATAGAACCGACGGTGAGATTAAAATCTCTGATCCGACGGTTGGGATTAAATTCTAGAACCCGACGGTTGAGATTAAATCTCTAGATCCGGTTGGGATTATTTCGAACCTGACGGCTGAGATTAAATAAACCACTGAGAGATTAAAACCTAAGGCGATGAACAAACCTAACTCTATATAAAAGGGAGAGGAAAGGAATGAGTGGTTGAAAGCTTGGCTACCTGTTTTATTTTCTCCTAACAATTTCTCTATAAGTTCTATGAGGGACACACTAAGTTTTTATGGATGGTTCATGATGGATGCTAAGAAATTAGGGTTTTGCCTAGCATTACTTGATGAAGCACTCAAGGAGGAAACCCTAATTAGGGGTTTTGGTTAGGTTAGGTCCAGAAAGAGGCGGCGGTCTATGGATGAGCTTGTCTTCTTCCTCGGTGGCTGGCTAGATCTCTCTCCACCATGCTTGGCCAATGGAGAAACCAGGATTAGATTGGCTCTTTGGGGATTAGGCTACAGTTATGGTTGGCGGCACTAGGAAGGGAACATCTTCTTCCTTCTAAGGGCTGCTCTCTCTTGGGCGAAATCAAAGGAAGCTTTGGTTGGGCGGCTAGGTAAGGTAGGTGGCAACTATAGGGAAGTGTTCTTCTTCTAGGTGTTGGCTATCCTTTTCCTATACCTGGTGGTGCCCAACCTATTCTCTTTCCTTTGTTTCACTAGGAGCTGGGGTTTGTCCCGTTCGGCTGCTTGGTTGTTTCCATTATGTTCTCTATTCTTGGGGCGGCGGCATCAATCATTTTCTGGATTGGTCAACAGAAGAAGAAGAAGTTCTTCATTCTTGGATTGAAGATCTAAGAAGCTTCAACTTGTGGAGGTTCTTCAACGCGAAGTCTACAAGGAGGTTAGGACATACGATAGAAGATCAAGAGGTATAAAAGTTTTATAACTAATCTGATCATTTATATGATGATTATACATGTGTGTATATGAATATATATTGTATAATCATGGACCCCGAAGACAAACACAAAAACCGGCGATCTCAGATGTCTTCCGTGCTAGAAAAAGTTGCGAACAACTAGTTTGTTCAAGCGACGCTGACAAATTTAAGAATGGTGTGTTTAGAAACTCATCCCATCCGGATTAGTTTTCATTAGTGAAAATAAGTATCATTTTTGGGAGAGGAGAGAGTGACGGCGTGGTGAGAATGAGTGAGCTGCTTTGCCTATGAGGCATGCTACAAGAAAGGCCTAGCATTGATGTAGGGTCCAATTTCATTAGACACCTAGTGAAAATGGGCAAGGTGGCAAGGGGAGAGATCATTTTGGGGGGATTGATTACCCACATCTGCCATAGGATGGGATACGATTACACCGCATTGGATAGAGTAGAGGGGAGCCCTAGCATCGACCTAGGGGTGTGCATGGCCATGAAAATGATAATAAGAGAAGGACACTATTTTTTTTGTAAGAAAGAACTTGCCACCCCTTAGGCTCCCCGACACTGAGCATACCACCATCACCGATAGCGCCAACTGTGTTTGGACTAAGTAGTGGAGTCCCCACCACATGAAGGGCCTTCCACTAAGGCACCCCTCTCACCCCCTACCCATCACTCTCTCTCGAGTCCACAGAGGTATAGGAGCCCACCTAGCCCACCTCGAGAGCCTACACCTACACCACATTCTTTTTCTACTTTTGAGTAGGATGCAGGTACATCATCCTACAATTTTTTTGAGTTTCAATCGCACCTCGATGACATATATGCCGAGCAGCAAAGGTAGGGGCAGTGATGGGAGGAGCAGAGCACCTATGCACAGACAGAGTTTCAGGACTTACGGGAGCACTTCCAATGGGCCGAGGAGTTCTACGATGAGGCCCGTATCTATTTTTAGGAGAAGCCTACCCATCGCCAGGAGGAGGCCACTTACCGTCAAGAGGTCCAGCAGTTCATGAGAGACACTCCATCATAGTGGCCTAGCCAGGAGGAGCATAAATCAACCGCTGCATCCACTAGTTCCCAAATCGTCCACATGTACATGTGGCATCAACAAATGAGCACCAGGTTTTTCCAAGAGCCTGACATGCCGAGACTGTCGAATTTTCCACCTCAACCACCCTATTAGAGGTACATTTTTTTTTAAGTCTGGCAGGGACTCCAAAATTTTTGATATGCTTTTCTATCATTGTTAGTTTCTTTCCTGACATTTAGGTCTAGTTGTAGTTTACATTCATTGGTAGAGTATTTAGTTTTCTTTCAACACTTAGTTTTTGCCATTTTTAAGCTACCTCAGAATATTTTTTTAAAGTTCTTCATAGATTGCTTCCATGTTATAGATGGATTAAACTTCATTTATCAATTGGTATTTTATTTTAGTTGCTTAAATGAATGTTCTAGACTTGCACTGGTTTGCTTTTATCTTCCACTTACACTTGATGAATATTCTGAAAGGGAAAATCTATTACATACTTAGTTATGATTCATCCCAGTAGTCTAGTGCTTTGGAATCCATAGATGACTCTAGATCTAGCATTTTAGTTATTGGAGATGCTCGGATTGTGTAAACTCATTTGGAAAAATCAAATTTTTAGTGAGCTCAAGAGGAACAAAGTTCCTTGAAGAATATATATATATATATATAAAGGAGAGAGCTAAAAAAATAGTTGTCATGGGTGGAAATGGTTAGGTGCCATTTTGAGACCAAGTTAGGTTACTGGGGAAACACCTCCCAATTTTTCTCAATACCGAGCACGCCTTTGAGACTTTATGCTAAATCTAGGGAACGACCCTCGCTTAGGGCAGGTAAGTGCCTAAAAGTCGGAGACCTTAGAAAAGCTATAGGATGATGACATGACTCACTGTGGAACGAGTATCCCTTAGAAAAAATTGCTTGGCACATGCACAAAAAGCTAAGTTAGTGAATTTTTAGAACATATCTATTTTGCTTTGATTGAAAATACCACTTGATAAATCCAGTCAACTTACTAAGTATGGAACGATATTTCTTTTAAAAATTTCATTGCACTGAGGTTTACTTGAGGACAAGCAAAGATCTACGTCTGGGGGTGGGAATTGATGTGAGCAAAATATATAGGATTTTAGGAGTAGTTTTCACTCACATCTCGTTACATTTTATTCTTGTTTCATGCATATTTCACTTTGTTTTGCAAGCATTTCCTATTTTCTAGTTCGGAGATTTGCTCTGGGTGCTTTTGTGTGCAAGATGACATTTTACAAGTAAAAAGACACATTTTTGGAGCAAAATGAGGCATTCACTAGGAGGAACATGGTTGCACACGGTTGGCCATGTGGATTTCACACGACCACCAACCCAGCGCCACACACGGGTGACCGTGTGGATTACACACAACCATGTGGCGTTGGGTTGTGTTGACGCAATTAAGTTTTTTTCGGGGGATTTATGAAGAGTCAGTTTCTCGTCTATAAAAAGGAAGTCACGCCCAAACCCTAAGGGGGAGGTTGGATGGCTAGGATGACAAGAAGGTGCCCTAAAAAGAAGCACCAGAGACTCGCAACGGGGAGTAAGGAAGTGGTTCAAGGATCGAATTTTGTGCTCCAACGCCAAAGAGAACAACCAAGGGCACTATAATTTCATTCTTAGATCTCTTTACATTGTAATGATTCATTCTATGATGTCTTATGTCTTTTCTCTTTCATCTATGGAGTAGATCTTTTCTCTTTCATCTATGGAGTAAATCTCGGTCCCTGTGGAATTGATAATCTTTATTACTTGACGACATCCATGCACTTACGGGCATTGAGCATGAGCATGCGCTTCGAGTCCTTGACTCTTCCCGTCGGAGATTAGAGGTCATTCTTGTGCGCATCAACTACAATAAGAATATCTTTCCCTCAGAATTCACTAGGAGCAAATGCAGATAACATGAGAGAACATATAATTTCAATAATATGCTTATGTTTTCTTTCAGCAATACCATTTTGTTCTGAAGTTTTAGTACAAGAACTTTGATGAAACGTACCATTTGAGACAAGTAGTTCAGAAAAAAAAAATTGGATGTATATTCACCAACCAAATCACATCAAAAACATTTAATAATAGTGTTGTGTTGATTTTTGACCATGCCATAAAACATATAATAGATACCAAGTAAATCATAACAATGTTTCATAAGATAGACCCAAGTGTAATGAGTACAATCATCAATAAAGGAGACATAGTAATGGGACCCAAGTGTAATGTTTCATAACAATGTACGAATAGAAGATAGACTGTAACGACCGGGCCCCTATTGGCAGAATTCGGCGACCCCTATTGGTCGATGACCGTCGCCCCTGTTGGCCCGTCGTTACTCACCTGGACTTCCCACCCATGGAAGTGGGTTTTTGCCTTCCTCAGGATTCGAACTCTAGACCTCCAGGCTAAGTACTAAAGTTTATGAATCCTGGTAACCAAGTGATCCAGGCTAAGTACTCTAGACCTCCGGTCGTCGACGAATAAAGGGGCGAATTCCCTAATAGGGGCCGTTACAATAAAAAAGGTGCCTTTTTATTGTAACGATCGGGCCCCTATTGGCCGACCTGGCCCCTATTGGCGGAATTCGGCGACCCCTATTGGTCGGCGACCGTCGCCCCTGTTGGCCCGTCGTTACTCACTTGGTCTTCTCACCCCTGGAAGTGGGTTTTTGCCTTCCCCAGGATTCGAACTCTAGACCTCCAGGATAAGTACTAAAGTTTATGAATCCTGGGTATGCCGTGCCGAAAAGCAAACGGACGGCATCTCCCCTGTACGTGGCAACTTATCGGGTTAATACAAGGCCCGTAGGCCCACAACAACAATATGATATACACAGATATCATCATATCAAACATAATAAACACAGCGGAAACAATACAAATAGATCAACAAGATACAATGACCCAACTGTGCACTCCGGAGTGACTTGACACGACAAGAATCATAACAGAAAACGAATCAAAGACCAAATACATACAATATGTCCATATATCACAAATACGGAAACAATACAGGGAAAAACCCAAACCAACAATCCGTAAGAATACAACAACACGGAAACATATCCATTCGTCCGGTGTGAGATGGGATCAGCTGGCGGAGCTCCGAACGTCCAAGGAATCTTCTACCTGTTATCTGGGCGACAGGAAGCCTAGGGTCCCGGGGTGGTGAGTATAAACTCAGGGGTAATATATAGAAAGTGCATGAACAACATATAAGGATAGATCTACAAGTATACATGTGAAGATCTACAGGTATACAGCATGAGTCCAATAGACATACAGTCCTATCCAAATCTAATAACAAGTAACTACAGTAAAATCATACTCAAGGTATATACTAAACTGATCAATCAATGCGAAGTAATGTACCAGCGTACGCGACGATGACCAAACTATATCATCCTGACAGATATACAATAGCATAACCCATATAATGTATCAAGTTAATCCCATACCCGACCAATACTCCAACATATGAACAATATATGATCGCCTATAATAACAACCCGGTCCGTACCACACAATGACATGATGCTAATCAAATGCATATAACAGTCTGAATCAATGCATGTATCATGCTCAACACATAGCAGTAAATAAAAATGTAAATGACATGTATCATGATGTACAAGCATGTGCAACAATCATAGCTCAATCAAATGCAGCATCTCACAGGCATATGTAAAACATATATCAAATACATGCATACATATATATCAGCAATGCATATGCATGGTCATCGTCATGACCCGCCCAACCACGACCCAGTGGCTGTGGTGGCACGACAAATGACAACTAGCCCGACTCCAGCTGCCACCACTCTCGAGTGGCCGAGTTGGGTAGTATGACTGAGTAGCGTATAAGCGTAAAAAGTTAACTACTCCTAGGGGCCCCTGCTGCAAGCCACGCTGTCCCTACCCATGAGTAGACAAACGCCGCACACAGGACAACTGCACCTCACACAACCACCGTCTATAGTGGGCGAGTGCTAACACCACTGCACAAAGGGCCAAAAGATCTCCACTACCACCATCCATAGTGGAGCGCAGACATCCAATGCTCGCCTCAACCTCAAGTACTCACTACCCCGAGTGGTCGGGGAGGCAGGATGACTGACGACCCGTCTCATCCACAAGGGAGACCCAGTCGTCAGCATGCATGCAATGTAATGATGCATAGCTCCATACATGTATCCTCGCCTCACTCCCTATCCCATGGGGAGTCCTGGTCAACCAAAAGTCAACTATGCAAGGACTACAATCACAAGACTCTCTCTATCGCACAAAGAGTCATACTCATCTGACAGTTAACCACGCTAAGACCTCTAGTCAGTAGCGATATACAATCGATCGTCCATATAACCCTACACAGGCACACAATCCATAATGGATATACCATCGCGCTAGGACCTCTAGTCCATGGTCACATACTGACAACCATACACTTATCTATGCACAGACAACTAGATCCACCATAAATGCACCACTAATACGGTTATGATATAACGATCGACTCCATAATCCAATCCATCACCTAACTCTAGTTAGGTAACACAGTAACCCTATCTGAGGTCACAAAGATAACCCTAACCACATGTACTTACTGAACATCTATCAGCTAATACATAATAAGGTTTATAGTTCCTATCCGTGCTAGATAATCAATGAGTAACCGAGTATATATCTCAAAGGTCAAGGCAGTACAAGCATATGATTAAATAAGAGTGGATTTAAGGTAAACAGGTATAAACATAAATCCAAGATCATGCACTAGAGTTTGATCAAAACTACCGGACCAGGTAGATATTACCCACCTGATACGAAGACTCATCTGAAAACATCATTTGTCCTCACGTCCACAAGACAGTCCTAAATCAAAGTCTTGTACATTTGTTACACAACTATAATATAGCCTATAACATAACATTCAGAATCAAAGCTTACCTTCGTTGCTTGAAATCTCCATACCCCACAATTACCATCAAGCTACAACCGGTATCCTCCAATAGAACAATATCACTCGCTAACTATCAAACATCACCAATACCTGAAATCAAACATGATAATATTATCTGCTATAGATCTAATATCACCTACATACAATTATCTATATCAAAACTCATCTCGTATACTGATTCACTTTTCCACTACGAATCTGGAAGTACAATCCATTATCGATTAATCCTTTGTTAAATCCAAGAGTAATACCCCTACACAATACATTTGCCTGGTTATAACACAACCAAATCGAAACTTACCTTATACTGCCAATACAAATCCAGCATTCCTTAGCTCCACCTCGATAACACATACAAGGAAACCGAATCAAAAATCCCAGTTGCTAACCGGAATGTCCTCAACCTTGCAACACAGCTCACACCAATTACCCTTTCAATCTACTCTCCTAGCTACGGCAGCAATCGGCGAGGCAGCTCACCGACGGGGCAGGCGGCTGGCTATTTGGATCGGAGAAAGGAAGAAGCTGTTGGAGAAGCGCCGACGCATCCAGCCGCTGCGGTGCTCGACGGAGAGAAAGAAACAACAAAAAAAAAACAATCGGAGATAGAGAAGTAGGGATCTAGTAGCAATGAAGTGGCAACGACGAGTAGCTCTGACCGGGGCGGTGACGGAGCTCTGACTGTGGTGATAGGCAGCATCGGGGAAGAGATCGACTAGCTCGGCGTCGAAGGTGGCAAATCGTCGCAAGAGGTGAGATCCAGCTCGGGAAAGTCGGCGGCAGCTGGTTCTCGCGGCGAGGAGGACTGAGCAGAGGCAGCGACGACCGGCCGACTGCTCCAACGAAGCCTCCGACAACGCCGAAAGGGAAAACCGATCGCCGATGGTGCATCGGGGAGAAGAAATTGCCGGCGGCAGCTGTGATTCAGAAGAGGCGAGAAGCGGAAATGAAACGGAATCGCGAGCGAGGAGAAGAAGTAGGTCGCGAAGCGGAAGAGAAGAAATGCGGCAGTGGTTGATCGACGGTTCGAAGTCTATAAACGTCGTTCCTTGATTCGATTCAAGCCAACCCGAATTAAATCCAACCGGTTCAGCCCATTTCCAGCCCAACCATTTGGGCCCAATAGACTCAGCCCAACCGATTCTAGCCTAAACCCAATCTCAGCCCAAGACCAATTTTAAATAAATCCCTAATTAAATCCAATTAACCCACTAATTAAATCCAAATTAATTAAAGGGTTAATCCATATAATTTTTTTTTCATATTTTACATTCTCCCCCACTTATAAAAATTTGGTCCCCAAATTTCTGACTCATGCATGAGTACGAGATGTCACAACAACCATCTCAAGTATCCGGAGCAAAATCACACCTCAAGTAACTAAGTGGAGTACTGAGCTCGAATATTATATTCCAACTCTTATACGCTCTCAGCCAACCTATTAAGAGGTCAATTACTGTACCAGAGTGAAGCTCTATACCCGTAACCGATGGGAGACTTTGCCAGAATCGTAAGGTGAATCATGAATCACTATCAGAAATGATACTCAAGGATACTCCATGGATATAATTCCATCAAGCGATCCAACGAAATTCATCTTACGGCTCGAAAGAAAAGGAGCGGACCTAGCTAATCGATCATTGACTACCCAAATCCTATCAAGTCCTTTCCGAATTCTAGATAATCTCCCAACACATTCTAACGTACTAGGCTACCACTTCTATCTCGGTACATAACCCTACCTATCACAATATTCCACCTTTGCTTGTTGGCATACCCAACATCAAACTACGAAATCAACCGTGTTCTACCTGACGTTCCACCATAAAGGACGTCTCAAACTCGCTATTTTCGGATATACTCCGAATAAATCATCACTCTCGAATGAAGAGTCTCCTGAAACACTCTTCCTAAAGCGAATGCAACTCTGTAACCCACTATTCTCCTCGGAAACGGAGAATTACTTTCTCACAAGCGAAACCAATCTCGCTAGTTTCTCAACTAGCATACACATAATATACGTTTCATTCAACGACATCAGAATCGCTCCTAATCCCTAAAATGATGCCTCTGCGTACAATACCCATCCATCCATATCGGCCGGATTAACTAACACTGACACAAAAGTCAGCCACCGTCTAGGCCCTGAAACCTAACTTCACAAACTTTCGACCAGGTGATTTCCATCACCTTCTTGGTCCAACTAGTCGACGGTATAATATCGCTAGAACATCCTATCCTCATCTATGGTAAACACCAAATCAATCTAAAGAAACCACAACTTCCTTCAAGATTGGGAATATATCCATAAATATATCCTCCACAGATACGACGACAATCGATCTCAAATACTCCAAGAGTACTTGATTCCTCAAATCCATGAACGACTAAATCACCGATAAGTCTAACAACATTATCAATCAGCTCTATACACCTGCATCCTTTTACTCCACGCTAATGATAGCTCAATCATCACCCCGACAATGATAATTGTATGATACTAAGTCACTACAATATCAACTCTCCAGTCGTAGATCAACCCTAGGATATACACAGGTGTCATTTAGCTGATCTAAACAGATCCTCTATCCACCATGAAGGATATTCATTCACAACAGCTACTACATTCCATCATCGATAATCGATGCATAAACTCAAGGTCTGACTCTCTTCTAACAAAGAGTTACAAGTCTTCTCAAGAAGAAACACTGAGGCAGATAAATCTCCCATAGTGTTTAGCAACACTGATACCCATAAAAATCATCTCCCGGTATGAGGTCTCAATATCGGAACTATTTCCGAAATCACCCTCCAATCGCATATTCCTACTTGCCCATGCAGTGGCAAGCCCGAGAGTTCATCGGAAACTATATCCGAATACTCTCAGATTATACGTACATCCGAGAGTCCTAGTATACCAACGCTCCAACAATCCAACTATCCGTAAGGATATGTCTATAGTGGAGGTATGTCTAGCAAAGGCTAAGGGTATCCCTTGCCTTCTTGGTTGTTGATCAACATCTCACCAAACGGTAGAGAAAATCACCAACCCACAAGTCGATAGGAACCCTTCGAACCCTATCAAGAATGTTCTAGACAAAGATACCTGTAAACTACTAGTATCTCTCGATATATCCGCAAATAGGATAACCTAAAGTAATACCCCGAAGGACCGATCCTTTGGTCTTCTATACTTCTTCTCGAGTAACCATGTAAACTCGCCCAACATCTGTTCTTGACGACTGAGCTCAAGTAGCTACAAAAATCTGCCATGGAGGAAATGAAATTAACTGCTGAAAACGGAGGTACAAACTGAAACAACTGCACAGAGATGATAACCACTGTTGTACTGGCAGAGAATATACATCCGACTGTAACATCGAAGAATCATCAACATCGTAGTACGCCCAACTCTACGAAAGGTGCAAATGCAGGCGAAGAATACCGCATAGATCGACCATCGTATACTCTCTCTCTCGAACAAATCATAACTACGCCGGGAAGGTACTTGTTGTTGTTGCGGAAGGTAGATTGTTGTCGTAATGTCGAATCTTCCGAGATGTCTTGGTACCGATCACGAGTAACTTACTTCTTCCGGATGAAAGTATCAAAGAACTCTAACTATATCTGGGGTAGTAGATCGCTGCTGATGTGATAACCTAATCTTCTGTAATAATCTCGGCTTTCGAGGTTGTGGATCGTCCGCTCGAAAGCATTATCCATAGTCTTCAACTGAGTCTTCAAAATACACTCTCCTCGTAGATACCGGCTGCTTATAGTAGAAACAGATACAATGGTCCATCGGATAATCTGACTCTGTGTCTCGTCGTAACCATCGCACGCATAATCTCCTTTAGTCTTTCCTCCGAAGTTCATGATAAACATGAGAAGCTGCTGACAATCTGCAATCGGTCTTCTATGATCGAAAAACTCTCCAATAGTAGCTCATGACTCATAACTCAAATCTTGCTCCTTTTTGTCCAACATTCGGAGACTTCTAATTCCAATAATTTGACTCGCAATATCTGCTTATCAAATCTCCAACTCTTTAAAATACTTACTACGGAGTCATTTCTATAGGTCTATACACTTCCGGTAGGATCTGGTAGGAGATCCAAACATCCTGATAAAGATGTCAACCGATAACCTGTGGGTGACCAAAACCAACCCAATCACATTCTCAAGCTATTAGGGGGTCATAACCCTCACGAGTCTAACGACTCTGCATGGTACTTTCGTCACCAGACGATCACCCAACCTGAAGCTCAAGAATTCCCTGACGATGAGTCAAAAATGACATGGGAAAATACCCTCTCACAACATCACTACACCGTGGCCAAGTGATGTGTGATTTCCCGAAGGTTATTTTCTATCTCTTCCACTAAGTACCGGCTAGATCCGGATAATGGTATGCAGCTAACTTAGCTTCCTCTGTATAATACGAGTTAAGTACTCAAAAGTACCCTCGACGTTATACAACCTAGAACGACCAACTGTGGATCAAAATCCTATGAATATCACCAAAATAATCCTCTACTATCATCAAGAGCAATAGTGTACTCGCTTGTCCATTACCCAATAGGTAATGATCTGACTAACATAATTAGTGAAAATCTTAGGACCGAAATCCTTAATCTCCACAATAGATGTGACTACCTAACTCCTGCTTTCTGACTCGGTATCAGTCGGCTCTTAAAGGTAATTACCTTTTCGATAGTAGGCACATATCTAATAACCTCAACATATCATTCCCGTGGTCAAACTCAAACCACGGTTACGAATACTAACCAATATCCTACAAGTCATCCATGTTATAAGCAACTAAATGCATAACCAATAGAAGGATATGTAATAACAATTAGCATACCTTAAACCTCGGAGATGTCCGCATAATAGCGGATCCCGTAACTCACAAAACCAAGACCGGGTAAAGCAAAACTCGATGTCCGAACGAAATAAAATCTGAAAATGGACTTCGCAACCTAGGGCTCTGATACCAATAAAATTGTCACGCCCCGGGAGTATGTCGTGCCGAAAAGCAAACGGACGGCATCTCCCCTGTACGTGGCAACTTATCGGGTTAATACAAGGCCCGTAGGCCCACAACAACAATATGATATACACAGATATCATCATATCAAACATAATAAACACAGCGGAAACAATACAAACAGATCAACAAGATACAATGACCCAACTGTGCACTCCGGAGTGACTTGACACGACAAGAATCATAACAGAAAACGAATCAAAGACCAAATACATACAATATGTCCGTATATCACAAATACGGAAACAATACAGGGAAAAACCCAAACCAACAATCCGTAAGAATACAACAACACGGAAACATATCCATTCGTCCGGTGTGAGATGGGATCAGCTAGCGGAGCTCCGAACATCCAAGGAATCTTCTACCTGTTATCTGGGCGACAGGAAGCCCAGGGTCCCGGGGTGGTGAGTATAAACTCAGGGGTAATATATAGAAAGTGCATGAACAACATATAAGGATAGATCTACAAGTATACATGTGAAGATCTACAGGTATACAGCATGAGTCCAATAGACATACAGTCCTATCCAAATCTAATAACAAGTAACTACAGTAAAATCATACTCAAGGTATATACTAAACTGATCAACTGAACAGGAAGTAATGTACCAACGTACCCGACGATCTGCAACACCATAAACTATATCATCCTGACAGATATACAATAGCATAACCCATATAATGTATCAAGTCAATCCCATACCCGACCAATACTCCAATATATGAACAATATATGATCGCCTGTAATAACAACTCGGTCCGTACCACACAATGACATGATGCTAATCAAATGCATATAATAGTCTGAATCAATGCATGTATCATGCTCAACACATAGCAGTAAATAAAAATGTAAATGACATGTATCATGATGTACAAGCATGTGCAACAATCATAGCTCAATCAAATGCAGCATCTCACAGGCATATGTAAAACATATATCAAATACATGCATACATATATATCAGCAATGCATATGCATGGTCACTGTCTGCGGACCCGTCCAACCACGACCCCAGAGTGGCCAAGGTGGCACGACAAATGACAACTAGCCCGACTCCAGCTGCCACCACTCTCGAGTGGCCGAGTTGGTTAGTATGACTGAGTAGCGTATAAGCGTAAAAAGCTAACTACTCCTAGGGGCCCTCATGCAAGCCACTGTCCCTACCCATGAGTAGACAAACGCCGCAGACACAGACAATCGCACCTCACAACCACCGTCCTATAGTGGGCGAGTGCTAACACCACTACGACGGTGGCGGTGCGCATCTCCGCTACCACCATCCATAGTGGCGAGCGGGCACATCCAATGCTCGCCTCAACCTGCTACCACTACCCCGAGTGGCGGGAGGATGATCGACGACCGTCTCATCCACAAGGGAGACCTCGTCAAGATGCATGCAATGTAATGATGCATAGCTCCATACATGTATCCTCGCCTCACTCCTATCCCATGGGGAGTCTGTCAACCAAAAGTCAACTATGCAAGGACTACACGCCACAAGACTCTCTCTATCGTAGCAAGAGTCATACTCATCTGACAGTTAACCACGCTAAGACCTCTAGTCAGTAGCGATATACAATCGACCGTCCATATAACCCTACACAGGCACACAATCCATAATGGATATACCATCGCGCTAGGACCTCTAGTCCATGGTCACATACTGACAACCATACACTTATCTATGCACAGACAACTAGATCCACCATAAATGCACCACTAATACGGTTATGATATAACAATCGACTCCATAATCCAATCCATCACCTAACTCTAGTTAGGTAACACAGTAACCCTATCTGAGGTCACAAAGATAACCCTAACCACATGTACTTACTGAACATCTATCAGCTAATACATAATAGGGTTTATAGTTCCTATCCGTGCTAGATAATCAATGAGTAACTGAGTATATATCTCAAAGGTCAAGGCAGTACAAGCATATGATTAAATAAGAGTGGATTTAAGGTAAACAGGTATAAACATAAATCCAAGATCATGCACTAGAGTTTGATCAAAACTACCGGACTAGGTAGATATTACCCACCTGATACGAAGACTCATCTGAAAACATCATTTGTCCTCACGTCCACAAGACAGTCCTAAATCAAAGTCTTGTACATTTGTTACACAACTATAACATAGCCTATAACATAACATTCAGAATCAAAGCTTACCTTCGTTGCTTGAAATCTCCATACTTTACCATCAAGCTACAACCGGTATCCTCCAATAGAACAATATCACTCGCTAACTATCAAACATCACCAATACCTGAAATCAAACATGATAATATTATCTGCTATAGATCTAATATCACCTACATACAATTATCTATATCAAAACTCATCTCAGATATCATTCACTTTTCCACTACGAATCTGGAAGTACAATCCATTATCGATTAATCCCACTGTTAAATCCAAGAGTAATACCCCTACACAATCTGTTGCACAGTTATAACACAACCAAATCGAAACTTACCTTATACTGCCAATACAAATCCAGCATTCCTTAGCTCCACCTCGATCACACATACAAGGAAACCGAATCAAAAATCCCAGTTGCTAGCCGGAATGTCCTCAACCTTGCAACGCAGCTCACACCAATTCCTCTTTCAATCTACTCTCCTAGCTACGGCAGCAACCGGCGAGGCAGCTCACCGACAAGGCAGGCGGCTGGCTATTTGGATCGGAGAAAGGAAGAAGCTGCTGGAGAGGCGCCGACGCATCCAGCCACTGCGGTGCTCGACGGAGAGAAAGAAACAACAAAAAAAAACAATCGGAGATAGAGAAGTAGGGATCTAGTAGCGATGAAGTGGCAACGACGAGTAGCTCTGACCGAGGCGGTGACGGAGCTCTGACTGTGGTGATAGGCAGCATCGGGGAAGAGATCGACTAGCTCGGCGTCGAAGGTGGCAAATCGTCGCAAGAGGTGAGATCCAGCTCGGGAAAGTCGGCGGCAGCTGGTTCTCGCGGCGAGGAGGACTGAGCAGAGGCAGCGACGACCGGCCGACTGCTCCAACGAAGCCTCCGACAACGCCGAAAGGGAAAACCGATCGTCGATGGTGCACCGGGGAGAAGAAATTGTCGGTGGCAGCTATGATTCGGAAGAGACGAGAAGCGGAAATGAAATGGAATCGCGAGCGAGGAGAAGAAGTAGGTCGCGAAGCGGAAGAGAAGAAATGCGGCAGTGGTTGATCGACGGTTCGAAGTCTATAAACGTCGTTCCTGGATTCGATTCAAGCCAACCCGAATTAAATCCAACCGGTTCAGCCCATTTCCAGCCCAACCATTTGGGCCCAATAGACTCAGCCCAACCGATTCTAGCCTAAACCCAATCTCAGCCCAAGACCAATTTTAAATAAATCCCTAATTAAATCCAATTAACCCACTAATTAAATACAAATTAATTAAAGGGTTAATCCATATAATTTTTTTTTTTCATATTTTACATAGACCCCACACATCAGAATGAACCAACCCAAATGGTGCAAGAGAAATAGTGATACTTCTATAGAAAGGTAATGCATAAAATTTTGCCAATTTTCAACCACAACAATATGAAATATTGTGAGTTTGTAATTTTTCTAAATTTCCCTTAGCAGCTAAGTATTTCAAACGAGAAGAAGAAGCATGTCCAAGACTATAATGCCATAAATAAAAATCAAAAGAAGTAGAGCTTAACCGAAAGGATGGCAAATCAATAATAGAAGTTGCAACATTTGAAATTTTCAACTCTTCCAATACATACAACCTCCCTGTCTATGACCTATCCCAATCTTCTTATGGGATTGTGAATCCTATATATAACATAAAGATGCAATAATAGAAACTAAGAAACCAGAATCACATAATTGACCAACTGAGATAAGATTCAAGATAAGATTATGAATATGATACACATTCAATAGAGACAAATTAGGCATATAAATAGAACCAACACTAGCTAATCGCATGAGAGTACCATCAAAGATCATGACCGATACAAAAGAATTGGCATTATGTGACATATGATGCGAAGCTTCAGAATCAAGGATTTAGATAGGAGAAGGTATACCTGAGGTACCATTTGAGGGCAAACCTATGTGAGAAGAGGCAGACATGGCATGTGGCCAAGATGCAAGGAACTTTTAAAACTATTTGATAAGAGCAACAATTGTAGCATTGGATAATTGAATCACTCCAGAGTTTGTAGGAGAAACTATTGCTGCCATGTTGGGTGCTCTAGTTCTAAGAAATCATTATTGTGGTTGGCTATTGGATTTCCAAGGAAAAGAATATTGTAGTGGTAACATTCTATTTAGCAACTTGGTACACTGCACCTTCTAATGATCCTTTTGCTTGTAAAAATTGCACTTATCTTTGTTTAAGATTTATTCCAATTATTGGAAGGAGGCTTGGGTTGGGAAACAAAAATAGAAGGATTGGAAGGAAGAAGAATTCCTTTTTCTATGCTCACTTTTTCACCTCGAGACTTCAGACAAATTTCTTTAGTTAGCAGCTCATTGACTACAGAGTCAACAGAAGGAAATGAATTGCAATGTAGAATAGTTCCATGAAGGCCCTCAAAATCATCTCGAAGTGTCATTAGAAATTGAATCAGGTGTTGTTCTTCCCTACGTGCAATATATGGAGCAAACTCTCGCAATTGTGCAAATTCTATAAGTGCTAACTGATCCCAAAGATTAGACATTGTAAAGTAAAATTCTTGAACACTCATACTATTTTGCTATTGAGCACGAATGTCTATCTCCAATTGAAATAGTTTTTCAAAATTAGATTAAGTATACAATCTCTCTAAGTTAGCCCAAACTTTTTTGATGGTTTCATACTTTGTAAGTTGGATGCCTATTGGTTGCAATACAAAATTGTTGATCCAAGTGATAATTTTTGAATTGCAAGCTACCTAAACATCTAATTGTTTTGCATATTTTTTATCTTTACTATCTACAAGTTTGACAAAGGTTCCTGAAACATACCCCCACATTCGTTTTCCTTTCAAAAAATTCCACATCACATCGCTTCAATAGGAGTAATTTTGCCCATTAAATTGCACACTAATAAATTGAAGTGAATCATCTTTTGCACCAATCATTATAAAACAAAAGGAAAATATACTAAAACCAACAGTCATATTTTTTCCATCATCAAGTGGACTTAAAGGACTCAAAATATGACCTCCACCATGTTAGGAATTGGATGTCGCTAGAGGGGGGTGTCTTCGATCGCTTGACGGAATTCATTCGTGCTTGCTACAAAAGTTGTTATGCGCAACAGAAATAAAGATATTAAAGCAATAACAAAACACAATCACACAAACACAACGATATAACATGGTTCAGAACCTTAGGGTTCCTACTCCATGGGTTGGGCTCGAATGAGCCCTAACGATGCAAACACCGCCACTAAACAATAACACTCCTTCTCGACAACAAGTCAGAGGCGGAGAAACCTCTTACAACATATTACAAAAGTAATAAAAGATAACAACAAGCAAATACAAAGTAAATACATAAAAGAAGTAAAGAACACTTTACAAAAAACTCTTTTGGATGCTTGCTTGTTGATTGCCTTGGACTAGACTCTCCGAGCCACAAATACCGCTTTTTGTGTTGCAGAAACCTCGAAAGTCGGCCATGGATCTGTGCGAAGATAAATAAAATAAATTCATGTACATGTTTAGAAACACTAGATCTACCTTAGATCTATATAGGAAGAGTGTTACCCTTGTAGCGACGCCCTTCGCTTATCCCGCTCGTCCAAATGGTTGCCGGATCTCGTAGAGTGTCAAGTGTACACTCCTCTACACGTATCCACACGGACAAAAGATGGAGAAAACCACCTAGAGTGTGCTAGCACTCATGGAGGTCTCGGCAAAGGAGGATGAGGGAGAGAGCAAGAGAGGATAGGAGGAAGAAGATGAAATCAATTCACCACTAACTCATTCAATCCTTGGCCGACCACATTAAGAAGGGATAAATACCTCCATGTAATACCAAGAGTCATGGCTCTTGGTCTTCCCCATGAGGTGGCACACCATGATGTGTCCATGATGATGTGGAACATCATCATTGGTCGGCCCCTATGCCAAGTCACCATGAAGTGGCATTTGGTCAAGTCAAACTTGACCCTTCATCTTCCCTCTCAAGTCAAGTCAAACTTGACCTCTTATCTCTCATGGTTGATCAAATCCAACCTTTGATTCAAGTCAATTTAATTTAATGAATCCCTATTCATTAGTTTAAATTGACTCAATGAATCAAATCTAAATTAGACTCATTCAACACTTGAATCAAATTGAGTCCAACTCAATTAGTCTAATTTAGATTACTCTTAATCCAATTTGGTTCATCACATGAACCTAATCCTCTTGGTCCATCATATGAAACTAATCTCCATCTAATTTTCCTTTGTGTGTGACCCTATAGGTTCTTGTAACGTTGGAAATGCTCCTAAACCTATTTAGAAACATAAGCAATGAGCGGTATCTAGCAACACATCATTGATACCCAAGTTACAAGAATGTTGAGATCCAATATCACCTTTGTGACTACTAATTGTGACTCTCACAATATGTGACAATGTCCCTCTATCCTTGACATCTAGATTATTCAATTGAGGCATAGACCGTGTCATCCTCTGTACAATCTATATCTTGAACTCCAAGTAGACTCACCATAATCAAACGAGCTCAATATCTCATATTGACTCATTTGGGCATGGTCATGCACTTAGTGGTCTCACTCTATCAAGAATCATGATATCACTCCCGTCATATAGGAGGGATAGATCCCATCTACATCACTCACATCCCTCCGCATAATTTGTTACATACCCAGCAATCGCCTTTATAATCTACCCATTTACGGGTGACATTTGAAGAAGCCAAAGTATGCAACTCCTTATGTAGGGAACCATGATGACTTCAGGTCCAAGGACTAATAGTCATACTAATAGTCACATGAGAAAGTATATGACACTCATATAATGATCCATGATACTTTCTCATGGTGGGTCATTCGATATACATTCTCCAATGCATACCTATGTGTCAACTTGATATCTCATATCCATGACTTGTGAGATCAAGTCATCGAGTTGACCTACATCCTAGTCTCTTCGCATTAACATTGTCCTTGAATGTTAATACTTGACTAGGAATGATTAAGAGTAGTATTCTCTATATCATCTCATTATCGATTCAACCAATCGATTGAAATAGATAAGAACCTTCTACTCAAGGACGCTATTATACTTAGTTATTTGGCACCAATACAAGTAAGTATAATAACCATAAAGCAATGCCTTTATAAATATATATAGGAATATGATACAATAAGTCCATACAACAATCATCACATGATTGTCTCTAGGGCTTTCACTAACATAGACTTGAAGGACTGGAAAGCACCAACTATTCCCCTTTAAATCGCCCAAGAAAACCATGGTGAAATCCTCCATTTCGAGCTGCTTTTATAACTTGCAACGGGCTGATTTTACGCCTGGCAGTCGACTGTCATAAGGCCCCAGTCGACTGCCAACAGTGTCGTTGTCTCACAACAGACTTAATCTATGTCGGCATTCAAGCCAATGGATACAATCGTCGCCGCCAATCGCTAACCTCATAGCCGATCGACTACCATTGCATTTGAGCACCGCAATGATCATTGTCATCCAATGCAATGATCGCCAAGGCTATTTATCGTAATCGAACACCAGTCGACTCATAGCAGTCGACTAGTCATAATCTCAATCGACTGCCCAGAGTCAACTCGACTGCCAAGTGTCAAAACACTTGACCAGTCAACTGGTTCATATCCTCAGTCGACTGCTAAACTTCAACCATGAGGTTTACCCCAAGTATGGTGCCCTCATACTTGCTAGACCAACCTTAGCCTAGACCTAAGCCTTCTAGCCGCCTCCATCAGCCTCATGCCTATCAGATCCCTCCATGTCATCCATGACTTGTTCATCCATAAGCTAGCCTTCAGGTGCTTCCATTGGTTATTGTCATGCTAAGCTAGTCTATACCACCAAGGCACATTTGGGCTTATGCTGCCAAGACTACCGCTTGGACTTTACGCCACCAAACAATTGAACTTATGCTGCCAAGACTCCCGCTTGGACTTTACGCTGCCAATATCAACTCTTGAACTTCCCTTGCCAACCCATATTGGACTTTCCATTTGCCAAGACTCATGCTTGGACTTTCCCTTGCCAAGACCCATGCTTGGACTTTCCATGCCAACCCATGTTGGACTTTCCAATTGCCAAGACTCAAGCTTAGACTTTTCCCTTGCCAAGACCCATGCTTGGTATTTCCATACCAAGTACACAAGACTTGGACTTTCCATCATATGGCCAATCCCATGTTAACCATATAGTCAACCCATTGTCAACTCATTATCAAACATCAATGTCAAACATCAAAACACTAACATCAAACCACTACTCGAGTCAAACTCGAGTTTGGTCAATCGTGATATGAGCCGATTGCACCAACAATCTCTCCCTTTTTGATGTTTGACAAAAACCAACATCTTTGATTTAGAATACTAACTCAATTCAAACCTCCCAATTTTCCAAATTGGGAATTCCCAAATTCTCTTAATTCTCCTCCTTTTGATATACATCAAAAAGGTACTCTCCAAGGGTGTCAATGTCTCATATCCTAATGAGATCTTACAATCTTCCCCTTGGTCCAAAAGCACCTAGGATACTTTCACTCTTCCTAGTGATAAGTCTCATATCATTCAAAAGAGGCACTCCTTCAAACTCTCCCAATTCTCAAAATTCTCCCTCTCATGAGGAAGAACACATCCATCATCCCATGATGGATAACCTCCCCCTAAAGTCTTGTTCCCCTTTTACCATTGCGCCAACAATATCCTTGGAGAGTCCCTAAGCCTATAGGAACACTAAACCATCAAAATTAAGGCTAAAAGTTTAACCTTGAACTTTCACACACCTTAAAATTGATACACACCCTAAATAACTCTCCTAATCCATATCCAATGGATTTTCACCCTTTATAATGCTTTTCAAAGCATATCCTAGGGTTAGGAGCAGTTAAGGTAGCCTAACATAGTTGAAATTAGGCTAAACAAACCTTGTTTACTTGAAATCAGCATTAGCAATTAACTATGTCGCCAAGAATGATCGCTTGACGCCTACTGATCGCCATAAGCGATAATGATCGATTGTAAATGCAGAAATTCAATTTCAAAAAAAAAAAATTTAGAAAATCATAAATAATTATACATAAATCAAAAAATCATAAAAATTCATAAGTATAATACTTATGTCAAACATTATGGGCGAAAAATACCTATTAAAATGAGAGAATGACACAAAGTTCAAAACAATTGAAAAGTTTAATGTTTTGACCCTACTTTGTATCAACTCTATCAATGATGATTACTATCACAAGATAGATTTCACCAAGGTTTTTTAAAATTATTTTAAAATGTTTTTAAAACCTAATATTGAACCATGGTCTATGGGCTTAATGCACATGACTTGTACATAAGCTTTCCTCATGATTCATCCATTATATAAGATGAGTTTAAGTTCATCTCGATGCAAGAACTATGTACCTTGAACTTAACTCATTTCCTAGCATCTCACATGTGTCTAGGGTGTTTGAAAACACACACATGTCAATTTGATGTGAGATGTGGGTTTTGTTCATCCTAATCTAAGGCCTCATGCATTTCATAAGGCAACATTACTTGATTCCCTTATACATGGGACTTCAAGTCATGTGATAGTCCTTAAATCAATTTTAATTAACTTAAATGCATGAGATATAATCATGGCATAAAATTATAACATAAATAAACATGTGCCAAAAATCATGATGGCATGACATATAAATAAAAACTAAACATACATGACACAAAACTAAATCCTAAGCATGATCATGACATTTTATATGACAAAGATGAAATATGATGTTATGACATGGCAATGACAAACAAAATGTGGCAAGTATAAGACATAAAAACATATGATACCTAAATTTTAATATTAATTGTCATTTGTTAGGGTTAAGTCCATTTTTCCATATTATCACTCTTCTCCCAAGTGTGTCAAAAATGCAAAATTGCACACCATGACCTCTAAACCTAATTTGTGTCAATTTTCATAGCTCTCAAAATACATTGGCACATCCTAAAATCTTTTAGTATTAAATTTATACTTATTTTCAAGTATCCTATTACCTTGGAAATGACCTAAAGTGCCAACTTTGCTATGGTTGAGTTAACTACCCATCCAATCAAGGCTGACACAACCTAACCCATTTAGCGTGAATCGATCATGCTCCTAGAAACCCAAAACCTATTGGAGCTCCTTGGATTAATTAGGCATTCACTAGGGATAACTTCCCTAGATACCCTTTTAATGACCCTCCTAGGCTTTGTAGCCTTGGTCATTGTGGCCTTGTCATGGTTAATCTTAGGGATTGCCTCCCTATCCTTCTTAGTGGTCTTCCTAGTTTTCATGGAAACCTTGGCCACTAGACACTTACCATGGTCAACTCTAGGGATGACTTCCCTTGTGACCTTGGTTTTCCTAGACCTAGGTTGAGTTCCATAATCAAATGGAGCATTGGGATAGTAGGCATTACCTTCTTAGACATAGGCTTGTGACCCAAACCTTGCCTCCTAGATAGTTCTTGCCTCTTACACCCTTTACTTTGACTCCTAGACCCTTAAATTTGATTTTGCATATTTCTAAGGGTCTTTTCAAGTTTCTCAAGTCTTGACCTCAAGGCTTGGTTCTCTAACTCTAATCTTTCCAATTTTGATTTTTCATTTATTCTTTGGGAAGTACCATTTCTTCTAGGCATATGTCTACCCTTCTTAGGGTCAATGTCTAAATGGTCCTCTACTTTTCTAATAGTTTCCCTAGATAGGATTATTCTAGGGTTATTAGTCCCAAATTTCTCCTTATTTCTAAAATTGAGACTTTTAGCACCTAGGCAATAGAACCTATTATTTCTAGCATGCTCTTTATAAACAATAGCAAGATTACTCCTAGCATGCTTTTGCCTATGACTTAAAGAAGGTACATTACTAAAATATATCTTAGGGTTTGCCTTAGAGGCTCCTCCTACATGTGATGCTCCCTCTTGAGTCTTCTTCCTCCTCCTAGGGCATTGACTCCTATAATGCCCTTTTTATTGACATTTGAAGCAAATGGTGTGCTCTTTGTTTTTAATTATTGGGGGACCAAGTTCCTTGGCCTTTGGCATGACTTGTGTCGTCTTCTTAATCCATTTCAGACACTTTCTCTTGTAGTGTCCGACTTCCCTACACTCAAAACATATTATATGAATTTTATTATTAACACATGTGTTTGAGTTACCTAGGTTAATGGTGGTCGGCGCCAGAGTTGATTCTTCACTTCTTCTAGAAGTTGAAGCTACTTCTTGCTCTTGCTTCAGCTCCAGTGATCTAACTTCCTCCCCCTCAATCCTAGAGGTGTAGGCTTCTTCTACCACTTCCACCTCTTCTAATTCAGATGTTGATTCCCTATCAATCTCCGAATCCTCAAGCTCTTGGGATGAAGATGATATGCTTTCTTCTACTTGAGCTTGGGAGGATGAGGATGATTCTTCCTCTTCCGAGTCTTCTTGGACCGGTTCGAGATTTTCATGGAACTTGACCAACTTGTTCCACAACTCCTTAGCATCCCTATAACTTCCTAATCTAGACAAAATATCATTAGGTATCAAATTTACAAATATTTTTGTTACCTTAACAATTGTCTCAAATTTTTACCGTTGCTCCTTGGTCTACCTCTTCATCTTGAGGATGTCTCCGTTCTTTCCCCTCAGAGCATCAAATCCTATAATCACGGCAAACCAATTTTCTATATTGGACATTAAAAAAAATTCCATCCTACCTTTCCAATATGCGAAATCTTCACGGTGGAAGGCGGGAGGAATTGCTATATCATCGCCCAATCTCTCTTGAAGATCCATCTTGCCCTCTAGCGCATTTTCTCCCTCGGATGTAAAGCCGGTGAAGAGTGACCCACTCTGATACCACTTGTTAGGAATTGGACGTCGCTAGAGGGGGGTGAATTGCGTGTCTTCGAATGCTTGACGGAATTCATTCATGCTTGCTACAAAACTTGTTATGTGCAGCAGAAATAAAGATAATAAAGCAATAACAAAATGCAAGCACACAAACACAACGATATAACATGGTTTGGAACCTTAGGGTTCCTACTCCACGGGTTGGGCTCAAATGAGCCCTAGCGATGCAAACACCACCACTAAATAATAACACTCCTTCTCGACAACAAGTCGAAGGCGGAGAAACCTCTTACAATAGATTACAAAAGTAATACAAGATAACAACAAGAAAATACAAAGTAAATACACAAAAAAAAAGTAAAGAAAACTTTACAAAAAAACTCTTTTGGATGCTTGCTTGTTGATCGCCTTGGACTAGCCTTGAAGGACTGGAAAGCACCAACTATTCCCCTTCAAATCACCCAAGAAAATCATGGAAAAATATTCCATTTCGAGATGCTTTTATAACCTGCAACGGGCTGATTTCATGCCTAGTTGTCGACTACCATAAGGCCCCAGTCGACTGCCAACAGTGTCGTTGTCTCACACCAGACTTAATCTACGTCGGATACACTAGTAGTAGACTGCCAATCTCGTAGCCGACTGATCAGTCGACTATCGAGCATTCCGAGCACCAGCAGTCGACTTTCATTCATGGTAGTCGACTGCCCAATGCTGGCAGTCGACTACCAAGGCTATTTGCCAAAGTCAAACACCAATCGACTCACAACACTTGACTAGTCATAATCCCAGTCGACTACCCAGAGTCAACTCGGCTGCCAAGTGTCAAAATACTTGACCAGTCAACTGGTCAATATCCCCAGTCGACTGCTACACCTCAACCATGAAGTTTACTTTAAGTATAATGCCCTCATACTTGCTAGACCACCTTTAGTCTAGATCTAAGCCTTCTAGCCACCTCCATCAGCCTCACATTTATCAGATCCCTCCAAGTCATCCATGACTTGTTCATTTATACGCTAGCCTTCAAGTGCTTCCATCAGTTATTGTCATGCTAAGATGGTATATACCACCAAGGCACATTTGGGCTTACACTGCCAAGACTACCACTTGGACTTTACACTTCCAAACCATTGGACTTATGCTGCCAAGACTCCCGCTTGGACTTTACGTTGCCAATATCAACCCTTGGACTTCCCTTGCCAACCCATGTTGGACTTTCCATTTGCCAAGACTCAAGCTTGGACTTTCCCTTGCCAAGACTCAAACTTGGACTTTCCCTTGCCAAGACCCATGCTTGGACTTTCCATGCCAACCCATGTTGGACTTTCCAATTGCCAAGACTCAAGCTTGGACTTTTCCCTTGCTAAGACCCATGCTTGGACTTTCCATGCCAAGTAGACAAGTGTAAGATACTGAAAAAAAAATCTTGCTAATTAAGAAATTAGCTTGTGAAATTTTTCAGAAGTTTTTAGAAATTTTTCAGGATTTAAAATGAGTTTAAATCCTAGTCTAGAGGTTAATTGGGTTTATTAATCTAACCCTAAGATTAATGGGTTAATAAGTGTCAGGTTAATCTCAAACCTGATCCACGATCCGCGATCCACAAACCCGTTTCCTCTTCTATTCGTCCATTATCTGCGGTTTCTCCTTCGACTTAATCCCACTCGTGACACCTCCTCTTCCTCTTCACGCCGCGATGTCTCCTTTTCTCCTTTCTCCCGATCGCCCATTCCTCCTTCTCTTCCCATTCACGATCCCTTCCACATCTCTGCCTCCATGCCGCTCACCGCCGCTCACCACGCCGTTCGTCGCTCACCGCCACCGCGAGAGAGAGAGCTACTGCCGTCGGTGCCGATCTCCACCCGATCTAGTCGATCTCCACCCATCCAGTCGATCTCCGTCCGATCCAGCCGATCTCCGTCACCCGTGACTAACGCCGATGCCTCCTATCTTTTCGATCGCGGGAGCTTGAGTTCGTCGGCGTTGCTTCCCCTCTCGTCGGTGCCCAGCATTGGTCGCCAGCCTTGCGGGGGATATCTGTCGCTCGCCGCCGCCGCTCCTTAATCGGTCGATCCCTCTTCTCCTTCATCCTCCGTAACTTCGTCTTCTCCAAATCCAGACGGCAACACCACATGGTTGGCCTTTCTGACCACGAGCAACTCCACTGTCGCTTGCTTCACCGTCGACCTGTGATCCCATGTCAGCCACCATCCGTCGGGAGGTGTTGGATTTCCTTCATTTGTGGTTGTTGATCTTCTCTGACCTGGAGGCCAGATCTCTTCATCATGGTTAGTTTTGGATTATAGGGGTTCTGGCTGTACCCTTGTCGTGGCGGAGGAGAGTGTTAGGGCAATCTCTTGCCATGATTAGGTTTTGATGTGTGTGGCAAAGGGTTTAAGTTAGGGTGTTAGTGTGATTTAAGTTGTACATTGGAGTCTTGCAGGGCTTATTAATTCGCACATGGAGCTGTGGCGAGTTTCACAACTCATGACTCGGTCCTTGAGTCGGTGAAGGATAGCTTTGCAGAAGCCGTGCGCTTGGAGCATCCGAGGGACCGCCGGACGAGGAGCTTGGAGTGAAGCCGGAGGAAGTAGACTTCGAGGCAAGAGACGCGAAGGAGCATTGCAGAGCCGTGCGCCTGATGCTGCTGAGGGACGTGGCCGTGAACGAAGATAACTTCGAAGGCGAGGGACTCCGAGAGATGAGAGTGAGCGAATGTAACCCGGGAAGGGGTAGCTCTTAGGTGAAACTTGGCCATTTGGCTAAGTGTCGGATGGGATTTCCCGATCCATGGAATGGCAATGATCGCTTCCAGTCGAACGTGGTTCGACCGGGTATTCGATCTATTATTTTGAGGCCAGCAATGACCGCCATATGTGGCCGATCGCAGATCACCGATCACAAGGCGATCGGCCGAAAAGGTTTCGCGAACCGCCGTAGAGCCGATCGACTACGGAGGCGGAATGATCGATGAGGTCCATCAGTCGACTGCCAAGTGTTCCATTGGACTACAATGGTCGGGATCCGACGTGTTCGGAGACCGTTGTAGTGGCGGCAGTCGACTGCCAAGGGCAACAGTTGACTGGTGGCGGCCAACGGGAAGAAAAGCCTCCTCTCTATAAAAAAGAGAGGGTGTGGAGCTTTGGGGGGTTAATGCTCTTACTCCAAACGACCATCCAAGTGCCCCACAAGCTCTAAACTCTTCTTACTTGCTTTTACTCCATTCTTATTGTAAGAAGAGTGATCTTGATTGTAAAGGTTACCTCCACCTAGCTTTGTGCAAAGGAGAGACCAATAGTGATTGGCTTTGAAGGAGTGATTCACCTTGGACGAATCAGACCGTGGATTAGCGGCGTAGCTGTGAACCACGTTACATCTCGGTGTTTGTATTGTTTGTTTATCTTTTGCTTTGTCTTTATTTATATTTGCATATTCCGCTTGCGCTAACATTTTGTAGACGAGCAAAATACGACATCCAATGAACGAGGGCTATTCACCCCCCTCTAGCCGGCCATTTCGATCCCCAATAAGTGGTATCAGAGCCAAGGAAAGCTTGTCGAGGACTAACTGCCACAACAAGCAACATTCAAAATGGCCGGCTCCAACATCCACCCACCGAAGTTCGACGGCGAATTCTCTTGGTGGAAAAAGAGAATGGAGGTATTTTTCGAAATGGATTTTGATATTATGATTACAATGGAATCCGGTTTCGTTTTGCCTAGGGATGAAGAAGGGAAGCCAATAGAGAAATCTAGGTGGACCAAAAAGCAAAGGGAAGAGCACCTTACAAACTCAAAAGCCAAGCATCATCTTTTCAATGTGCTCCCCCAACAAGAGATCAACCGAATTGGAGAATGCCTAAGTGCCAAGGAGATGTGGGAGAAGCTAATTGAGCTTCATGAAGGCACATCCGAGGCGAAGCTAGCAAGGAGAGACCTCCTCCGCTCCCAACTCAACAACATTAAACTAGAAAAGGGAGAAAAGGTAATTTCCTTACATTCTCATTTCAAGGAAATTATAACCGATTTGTCAAGTGTAGGTGAGAAGCTATCAAACCGGGATATGGTTATGAAGGCTATAGATGCCTTTCCACGATCCTCAAAGTGGAGCTCCATGGTGGACTCCTTCTATATCTCGAAGAATTTAGAAGTGAGCACCTTGGAGGAGTTCTTCTCAACCATGGAGCTTCATGAAACAAGACTTGAAGGAATACAAGAAGAGCCAAGACCTCAACCTTCAAGGGGAGTAGCATTGATGGCAAATAAAGGGAAAAAGAAGATAGAGATCCCCTCCTCCTCCGATGAAGAAGCTTCCTCCTCCTCCATGGATAGCATGGAAGAAGCCTATATGGTAAGGAGGGTAAGACGTGCATTAAAAGATTTTAGATTTAACAAATCAAATGATAGGAATAGGAGACCAAGAGGAAAGATCATATGCTACAATTGCCAAGGAGAGGGCCACATAAGGGACAATTGTCCCCTCCTAAACAAGAGCAAGGAAGAGAGGAAGAAGAAAGAAGAAAAGAAGAAGAAAAAGGGGAGCAAGAAGAAAAAGGAAGAGGAAAAGAAAGCAAAGGAAAAGGGAAAGGCCAAGGCATTCAAAGCAAAGACTTGGGATGACCCTTCCTCCTCATCTTCATCATCATCCGAGGAAGAAAATGCATTTGTCACCAACCTAGCATTGATGGCATTTGACGACTTGGATTGCTCCTCCACCAAAAATGAAGAATCAAGCTCAAGTGGAGGGAGCTCTAGTGAAGGGGGAGCCTCTACCTCCTCATCCGAAGAAGAAGAGGACATGGAAACTATGGTAACCAATCTTTCACCTAGTAAAATAGTTTCTATGATTTCTAGCTTAACTAAGGATTTATTTAGAGCAAAGAAGAAAAATAAGAGCATGTTAGATCAAATTAAGGATTTAGAAAATAAGCTAGAAAAAGCATGCTTAAATGATAATATTTCTTCTAGCTTAAATGATGAATGCTCACATGATAACTATATGCCTTTTGATGTTAATGATGCATACATAGAGGAAAATAGGGCTTTAAGGGAAAAGGTAGACTATTTGACAAAAGCCCTAGAAAAATTCACTATAGGCTCCAACACCTTGAACATGATCATAGGGAGCCAAAGAGCTAGCTTCCACAAAAAAGGCCTAGGTTATAAAGAAAAGAAAAATGAAAAGGCCTACAAATGCCTAATTGCTAGGGGACAAGATAAGAAGAAAGTAATAGCTAGGAAATGGATTCCTAAGGAGTATCTAGTGAACCCCATAGGCAAGAACTTATTTTGGGTTCCAAAATCCATCCTTAAGAGTTAGAAAACCCCTAGGGTAGTCAACCATATGCAATTGACCTATATCATATTTTGGTTGACTTAGGATGGCGGGACAACATTTTGAAATAGTGTTAGGTGATGATAACGTGCCTATAAATAGTTAATAATGTTTAAATCATGATAATCAATGTAATTGCTATGTATATGTGCAATCATGATTTATGATTTTGATATTTGGCACATAATCATGAGAAATAGGATTTAAATCATGCCTTAGGTGATATTTTCTAATTATCATCATGTAATACCTAATGCATGATTATTATTTGATGAATACATGAGTTTTATGATCATAATGTGAAATTAATACATACATGTCTTTATGATCATCAGAATTGTTAGGGTGATACTTAACCTTGATAGAATTGCATAAATATAATGGTTAAGTATATACAAATACCTCTAGGATACATCTCACACTCACTATAGGCTACCATGATTGAAAACTTAGCATGAGTGAGATGTTAGGATGATACAAATGTCCACTAATGCCTATGACATTTAGATGGTCATTTAAAGTATCAAAATAGCAATAATAGACCAATCATGGGGAAGGCTTATGTTTAATTCATAGACATATTGCCCAAAGATCATGGTTGGATATTTCATATGTTTTCAAAACAATTTCTTACCTTAAAATACATGTATTCATGTTTTGAAACAATTGGATGCAAAACTAGGTGTTAAACTTGATACTAGAATGGTCAAAAACCTAGTGGTTTTTAAAACTTTTGGATTTTTGGCAAATACATGAAAATATAATGATCTTTCATGAAAAATTATTTTTCACTGATAAAGAACCTTACAAGAAATGTGTTCCCCAAATCTCTTGATTTTTCGAAATTTCTAGAATTTTTAATGCATTTATGAAATTCACCCAGAAAATCAGAATTTCGGAAACCATTGTGCCAGTCGACTGCCATACTGATAGCAGTCGACTGCTCACCTGAAAAACAGTCCAATATTTTCTGATTTCAGATTTTAAACATGTTTTTGGTATTTTCCTTCTATTAGACTTGATGACATGGGTTTATAACTTAGTATTAATCTTTTTGATGGTGTCAAAGGGGGGAAAATAATTGTGTTTAAGTAAATTATGATAGGGGGAGAAATATGTATGGGGAGTTTCATAGATTAAGGGGGAGTTGCATGTTGCTATATCATTTATGTTTACATGCTTTCTTACCTTAGAAATTTTTATCAAATGTTTTTACCTAACTTAAACGGATTGCAACACATCAAAAAGGGGGAGATTGTTAGGGCAATCTCTTGCCATGATTAGGTTTTGATGTGTGTGGCAAAAGGTTTAAGTTAGGGTGTTAGTGTGATTTAAGATGTGCGTTGGAGTCTTGCAGGGCTTAGTAATTCGCACATGGAGTTGTGGCGAGTTTCACAACTCATGACTCGATCCTTGAGTCGGTGAAGGATAGCTTTGCGGAAGTCGTGCGCTTGGAGCATCCGAGGGACCGCCGGACGAGGAGCTTGGAGTGAAGCCGGAGGAAGTAGACTTCGAGGCAAGAGACGCGAAGGAGCATTGCAGAGTCGTGCGCCTGATGCTGAGGGACGTGGCCGTGAACGAAGAGAACTTCGAAGGCGAGGGACTCCGAGAGATGAGAGTGAGCGAATGTAACCCGGGAAGGGGTAGCTCTTAGGTGAAACTTGGCCATTTGGCTAAGTGTCGGATGGGATTTCCCGACACCAGTCGACTGCCATGGAATGGCAGTCGACTGCTCTGAGTCGAACGTGGTTCGACTGGTATTCGACTGGCTATTTTGAGGCCAGTGAATAATCGCCATATGTGGGCGGTCGATCGCCAAGACCATCGATCGGCCAAGGCGCAATGATCGTTGAAAGGTTTTGGCCCGCAGAACCGCTACTGAGCATCGACTACGGGAGGCGCGATCGGCCCGATGAGGTCCATCAGTCGACTGCCAAGTGTTCCGTTGGACTACAACGGTCGGGATCCGACGTGTTCGGAGACCGTTGTAGTGGCGGCAGTCGACTGCCAAGGGCAGCAGTCGACTGGTGGCGGCCAACGGGAAGAAAAGCCTCCTCTCTATAAAAAGAGAGGGTGTGGAGCTTTGGGGGGTTAATGCTCTTACTCCAAACGACCATCCAAGTGCCCCACAAGCTCTAAACTCTTCTTACTTGCTTTTACTCCATTCTTATTGTAAGAAGAGTGATCTTGATTGTAAAGGTTACCTCCACCTAGCTTTGTGCAAAGGAGAGACCAATAGTGATTGGCTTTGAAGGAGTGATTCACCTTGGACGAATCGGACCGTGGATTAGCGGCGTAGCCGTGAACCACGTTACATCTCGGTGTTTGTATTGTTTGTTTATCTTTTGCTTTGTCTTTATTTATATTTACATATTCCGCTTGCGCTAACGTTTTGTAGACGAGCAAAATACGACATCCAACAAACGAGGGCTATTCACCCCCCTCTAGCCGGCCGTTTCGATCCCCAACAGAGAGGTGCTACCACTGCAGCTCCGATGGTTATATTGTATTTTGCTGAGTTCCATTGCAGCTGCTTGGCACCTCGCAACCAATTGTTTCAGTCTTTGCGAGCAATATCAATTACTATGATACAATTGTGTCGTTGAAGGGGGTAAGAGGTATGTGCTATGGATTGACTATGGGTTGATTCGTTAGTTCCATATGTTGATAAAATTGTACGATGAACAGATTTAGTGATGCAAGATTCGGTTTATCTGTTGGTACAGATTAGACTCACCCAGGTGGATCAAGGTGTTGGATCGAGGAAGCTAGACTTGGATAATTATGGTGGAATTATAGGGAATATGAGATCAAGAAGATGTGCAAAGAAAGTTAAGCTTGGTAAGTTCATATCTGGATAAGTTATGCACGTTGTCATATATGCACTTCTGGGTTGATTAAATAGTGTAAGGGAATCGATAGGGATTTCATAGCACTGTTGGACTTATAAAGAACTTAGATATGTTCCTTGCTCTTTCTTGCAGGATTAATTGTGAGAAACTCTTAGGCATGGAGATTTATTGGGATATTCTACATATTAGGTGGGTAATTCCTACCCTGGTCAGGTAGTTTTAATGCATACAGATTTAGATGCATGATCATGTTACCTTGACTATGTTCTTATTTACTCTTGCGCTTGATACTTTACCTTTGGCTGTTAACTCCATTACTGCTATCATGTTTGATTTTATCATGATTAGGAGTTATATATATAGGTGATGTAAGTAAGCTAGAATTTATTTAGTTAAGTGCAAATAGTAAAGTTCGGATGATAACCTGACTATAAATTGGGCAAAAAGGTCATCCGTAGGTAGATAATGTCTTGGACCTAGCGTTAATTCTAGTACCCTTAGGTTGCATGTTTACCACCGACCATGTATTGTGTAAATGGTCAGGTGAATGGTATTTAGTGTGTCGCTACGGACCGATGGTCCTAGCTTGATATAATCAATTTAAGTACGACTCTCTACAGGATAGAGAGTGCATCGATCAGTAAGTACGACTCTCTACAGGATAGAGAGTGCATCGATCAGTGAGTACAACTCTCTACAAGATAGAGAGTGCTATGATCAGTTGAGTACGACTCTCTACAACATAGAGAGTGCGTGGATCAGATTGTTATTACTCTCTGTAGAATAGAGAGTCTATGGTGGATGTCTGTATGTGAGACATTGCATTCATATCATTTGCATGCATGCTGGCGACGTGGTCTCCCTTGTGGTTGAGAGGGTCGCCAGTCATCCTGCCTCCACGGTTACTCATAGGAGGAGTAACCGGTGTGAGGGCAGAGCATTGTGGTGCCGCACTCTACCACTATAGACGGTGGTAGTTGGATTTGTGTGTCGTAGTCCTGCATGTGTGGCACTCGACCACTCATGGGTAGTAACTGTCGGAGTGGCCAACAGCAGGGACCCACATCGTGTAGCTTGCTCTTCACGCTTATATGCTACTCGATCATACTGCCCACTCGGCCACTCAAGAGTAGTGGTTGGTGTTGAGTTAGGATAGTTGTCATGCTCGAGCCACCAAGGCCACACTGGGGTCGTGGTAGCTTTAGGGTGAGCCGACATGATCATGCATGCTGCATTGCCGACTTATGGCATTTTTGCATATTGCCATATATATACATATATGCATGTATATATCTATATATATATATATATATATATATATATATATATATATATATATATATATATATAGATATATATATATATATATATATATATATATATATATATATATATGAATGATTGTGATTAGTATACATATATAGATGCAGTCTATATATATATATGCTTATTGTGATGCTGCATTTGATTGTACTATGCTTGTTGCATTTGGTTGTACATCATCTTCATACATGCTACCTGCATCGCTTATATGGTCGTGTAGGATACCTGTATAGTTGTTGGATTATCTATTGTATTCTTTGACCTGTATTTATGTCGTTATATGGTTTAGAGCAGACTTTCTGTATATGTATATATTGTGGATATGTGCTCAGGTTGGATAGGTGTAGCGTAGCAGACGTTCAGGTATGTCTGCATTTTATATTGACTTTTGGTTAGAAGGTATATACATGGATATGTTATCATGTTAGTGTTACCTGATATACTTGTAGATTTTTCTATCGAATTACATGTGATATGGATATATATACATGTTTTCCTATTACCTGCTGAGTTTTACTCATCACCACGGACCCTGGGTTTTTCTGTCGCCCAAGTAACAGATAGTCGACTTCGTGATGGACTTGGAGCACCGCTGGTTGGCATCGTCTCATCTCAACTCCGAGAGTCCGAATTTTTGGGTTTTCCTTATGTCTTGTTATGTATTCTAAGTTTTCATGGTGTTATGTGTTATGTGATGTACGCACATCTTGGTGTGGGTTTTGATGATGTTTTCTTTATGTTTTGGTGTTAGTCATACCGGTATGCATGGTGTGTGGTTGTATTGTATATGTGTGGTTATGAGTATGTCGTTGTATTAGTTTCCGCTGTGTTTCGTTATGTTGTTATATTTATATATATATATATATATATATATGTTGTTGTTGTTGTGGCCTATGGGCCTTGTATTAACTCGAAATGTTGCCATGTACAAGGGAGATGTCGTTCGTTTGCTTTTCGGCACGACATGCTCTCGAGGCGTGACTATAATATATCGGAGAAAAAAAAATTAAATATAAAATAATTATAATATAATTATAAATGAGATAAATAAATAAATTTATTTATTTATTATATTAAAAGAAATTTAGTTATTTAATTTTGGGATAAGATTTTTATTAGATGGGACGAGGTCTCATTAGTGTTAACTATTATCTTAATTAATTAAGTATAAGGTTTTATAAATTAAAACCCTAAGTGTCGGTTTAATTAAAGTATAAGTTAGAAAACCTAGTTTTTATTCTTCCCCCGCCGCATTTCCTTTCCCGAGCCTCTTCTTCTCATGCGAACTGTCGCCGCCTCCTCTTCGTCGTCCATCTCGTCGCTGCGCACGCGTCGCCTCCGGTCGTTGCACACACACCCGCATTGCGCGACTGTTGGTCGCGGTCGCCAGCCCCGCACGCACGCGGCTCCGGCAACGCCCATGGCCGCCGACCCTCTCATCGCCTTGCCCTCTGTCTTCCACGTTCTCGTGCTCTACCTTCGCACACCGATGCCTCTGCCGCTACAGATCACCGACGACCTCCCCTTCTCTCCCTTCTTGGGAAGTTCAGGTTGAGCCAGGAAATTTGCATCTGGATGGCCTTGTCATCGGCAGCCTGCAGCGCCAACGGGGCATCACTACTGCCTTCGGCGTCGTGCTAGGACGGCTGTAGGCAGTGGGTGAGTTATTTCTACAAGCCCACCCCCGACGACGCCCTCCGCCGATTCTGATCCGCCTCCACCGCACCCTTCCCCTACCCGGGCCGTGTCTCCGCTGCCGCCTGTGGCACTTTCTTCTACCAATCGTGGCTATCACAAAGGGGAGAGTTTGGAGATCGACACTGATGGGATCATCGGAATGGAAGACTTGGATTTACCGGTGCATATTTTTGCAGCTCGCATTCGACCCTCTGCTCTTTCGTTGGCGGAGGGGTTTGACAAGCTAAAGGTGGCGGTCGAGGAGTTCCAGGTTGACCCACCACGTACGGGGAGCGGTGTCATGAGATTCCAAGTTGAAGGACCTCCTAGTACAAATGCATCGAATTGGCTTTTTTGTCAAAATAAGGATCTTTTGGTGTATCCTCAGTTTTATCTCACAACTACATCCTCTACTGTTGAGATGAAGAGACCATTGGAAGTTTATGGGATTGGGGGCTCTTTTTTTTGTTTTTATCAGCATGGAGATGACTTTGATGTGATAGAATCTTGGATGTGGAGATGGTTAGCACAGACTACACATACAGGAGGTATTATGTTTGTTTATTTTAGGGGATTCAAGATATGGATTTAAGTTCGATTTATTACCCTCATTGGACTTATCATAGAACTTGGTAATAATTATATTTTACCTGTAGGCCTTTGATGGAGGTAGATTCTGTGATGCAAAGACAATTGATATTCTACATATCAGGCGGGTATTTTAACTTATCTTTTGGATAATGTCATATTGATATGCTTAGTTGGTTATAGCTTGCAATAATTTTTATGTTTAACTGCCTTGTATGTTATTGTGCCTACTTGATACATGCATTTGATCAGCTGTTAGTTATACCTTCCCTGTTTTACTTAGGTCATCGATATGTACCTATTTGTTGTGCATATTATTCGGAGACATATTTTAGTTGGTGTTACATGCTTTAGTGTCATGCACCATCTTGCATGATTGCATGTTGGCTAGACGGGGTCCCTTTGTAGTTGAGCCCGTAGCCAGTTACATGATCTGCACACGCTACCACTCATGGGTTAGTGGTACATCAGGAGGGTGTATCAGAGGCTCTGAGCTCAGTTCGCTGTCCGCTACGGGTAGCGATGAGGCAGCGTGGTAGCGGGCAGGGATCCCTCCTCTGGTCTACGACACCGGGAGATGAGAGCTTTGCTCCCCCACTCTGTTTGGGGTCGGAGGATAGGTGTACTCCGACAACATCCTGTCCACTCGGTCACTCAGGAGCAGTGATGGCAGAGTGCACAGTTGTCATAGCCCTACCCACTCGACTTCACCATCGCGTGTGAGGCACCTGACTAGCGTTAGGGGTGACCATGTCATTTGCATCGCATGCATTTTGCATGGATGGCATTTGTATTGTGTTTGCTGCATTTTGGTTGCTGCCTTGGATGTTGCATCTGATTGTCATGCATACAGGATACATTTTTTGTATTTGGTCTGACGACTTTATTTGCTAGTATGGCATATGCTCCTAGGACAGGATAGGAGATTCAGGTAAGTACAGTCTTTCCGCATTTCTTTCTTGCATTTCCTATTATTGATTACTAGACTGTACTGGCATGATTATTATTGTTAGTTATATCTGACTATGCATATCGACTATTATCCACTGAGTTCATTGAACTTATCCCGTTGCTTTATATCTATTTCAGGATGAAGCTGTCAGGAGAGTCCAGCTGCCAAACCCCCTCATCATGATGATTTTTGTTATTTGATTTATGGTTTCGGTTTTTTATTAGAAGACATGTTTAGGTTTTGTGTTTTGGTTATGTACTTGTGGTTGGTGATATTTGTTATTGTTGGTGCAATCGGCCCAGGTCACGATTGACCAAACTCGAGTTTGACTCGAGAAATGTTTTGATGTTTGACAAAGTAAGTTGACATTGATGTTTGACATTAATGTATGTTAATGTTTTGGGGAGATTGTTTATACAATCAACCCGGGTTATGTTTAACTGGACTCGAGTTTGACTCGAGGGAGACTTTGATGGTTGACTAGGGTTGACCATGTGATTATGGAAAGTCCAAGTGGGACACTTGGCATTTGGGAAAGTCCAAGCATGGGTCTTGGCATGGAAAGTCCAACATGGGTTGGTAAGGGAAAGTCCAAGCTTGAGTGTTGGCATTTGAGAAGTCCAAGGGGTTTAATATTGGCGGCGTAAAGTCCAAACGGGAGTCTTGGAAGCATAAGTCCAATGGTTGGCGGCGTAAAGTCCAAGCGGAGTCTTGGCGGCGTAAGTCCAATGTGCATTGGCGGTGTAGACACCGTTAGCATGACATAGCCGATGTAAGCACCTGGAGGATAGCGCGATGGATGAACAAGTCATGGATGACTTGGAGGGATCCGAGAGGCGTGAGGCTGATAGAGGTGGCTAGAAGGCTTAGGTCTAGGCTAAGGGTGGTCTAGCAAGTATGGGGGCATCATACTTGGGCTAAAACCTCATGTTTGAGGTGTGTCAGTCGACTGGTGTCATGTGTCAATCGACTGGCGTAGTCAACTAGGGTTTGATTATGAGTGTAGCAAATGACCGCCAGAGGTGGGCACATCGCCGGGTTGAGCAATGACCGATCGTGATCACCGACCGGTGCTCGAGAATCGGCCACGTATCGGAGAGTCGACACTGATCCGGTCGAGTGAAGGCTCCATCATTCGACTGATGGGTATGATCAGTCGACTGATGATGGATCCGTTGGACTTATCCAACGTGGATCTAGCCGTTGTCTCACGACAACAGTGACATTAGTTGACTGATGGTCCCGAGCAGTCGACTGATCGACTTTTTCCAGCACAGGTTGAAGCTTTATAAGGAGCTCATGATGGACGAAAATGGCATGGTTTCTTGAGGGCTTTTGGGGCAATTTGCTGCTACAAATCAGGGTCTCCAAGTTGATATCAAGCAACCAAGCGATCAAGCATTCAAGAGCATTTGTAAAGTGTTTTCTTTACTTGTATTACTTTGTATTTCATTGTATTTGCTTGTAGCATTTTGATTATTGTTGTAATCATATTGTACGAGGTTTCTCTGCCTCCGGATTGTTCCGAGGAGTGTTTATTAGTGGTTGTGTGTGCATCACTAGAGCTCGTAGAGCTCGATCCGTGGAGTAGGAACCTTGAGGTTCTGAACCACGTTAAACAATTGTGTTTGCGTGTTTGTCTTGCTTTTTGTTATTACTATTATTATTCCGCTGCGCATAACGAGTTTTGTAGAGACAAACGTGAACAAATTCCATCATCGTACGAACACGATGCTATTCACCCCCCTCTAGCGGCCTCAAATCTTTTACAATTGGTATCAAAGCCCGGGGCTCTTCTACGGACTAACCGCCGGGAGCTAAGACAAAGAAGCTAGAGGGTAAAGATGGAGTTGGAAGAACAACTCGGTTGGGACATCAACACACCAGTCCCATACTCATTATATGGACGAGAAGGCTTCAATTCTTGGAAGAGAAGAATTGAAGATTTTTTTATGATGAGGGATTTAGAGGAATGGTCCTTATTAATGGAAGGATTTGAGTATCCAAGAGGACCAAAAGGTGGATTCCTCAAAAAGAAGAGATGGAGTGAGGATCAACTCCAAAGATTCGAGAAAAATAAGAAGATAATCAAATTCATTTTCAATTTAATTCCTAATGACTTCTTGTGTAGCCTAGGTGAGTGCATGGATGCTAAAGAGATTTGGAGCAATTTAGCCAAGCTCCATGAAGGTCCTGTTGGATCAATGCGGTTCGCTAGAAGGGGGGGGGTGAATAGCGAAAGAAAAAAACTTTTTCGAATTCGTTTCAAGACAAATATGCGCAGCGGAAAGATAAGCAAAACAAAAAGTAAAGGAGACAATAGAAACAAGATATTTACTTGGTTCGTAGCCGAAGGCTACTACTCCAAGGCCCTAGTGGTCCTTGACCACGCACGGAGGGCAAATCACTAAACAAACTCCTCCTCGTTGGAGGTAGGAGTTAATCAATACAAAAAAACTTGAGGTAGAGGGACACTCCCCCTCTCCTCGTTACGATAGAAAAATAGCTTCGAAGAATGTAAATGAGCAACGACACTAAAATTAAAACCGACGTACAAAAATAAAGGAAATGAAACCTAGACGTCGGTGAAGAAGAAGCACGTTGTTGTCGGTAGCTTTGCGGAGACTTTTTGGAAGCTTAGAATTGTTGTTAAAACCCTAGGTTTGGCCCTCCTTTTATAGCCTTTGAGCCCCTTTTCGAGTGGGTCTTCAACCAATCACAAATGGACACCAAACCGCTTTGAGGTGGAGTGATAAGTCTTGACTTGACCATCACGATCGATGGCCATCATCACCGACCGATGGCAGATCGACGATTGATGACCTTCGTCGGCAATGATCGATACACGCAATGAGTCCTCCAAGCCGGCAATGATGATGCTGCAAGTCAAAGTTAGCTCAATAAAAACATAATTTCGATGGTCGTCGACTATCCGATCTCGACCTAGACCATCTATAAGATGTCTTTGGTCGGATCTACGCTTAAGATCATCCCCGTAAAGAGGATACAACCTTACTTACTCTCGCACACACGAGCTTACCTCGATACTTACGTGTCACTTTTGCTTCCGGCCTTCCACTCGATTCCTTCGGCTCCCTCCGAAGTAACTCGAGTATCGCCCGACCACCGCGGCTTCCTCCGGGTGTCGCTAGCCTTCAGCTCCAGCTATATCAATCTTCTGCACACTCGATTTAGCTCGTGAGAAAACAAAATAGACTTAACTTTTGTGTCTTTGCTATAATCAAAACACAGGTTCGATTTCGGTGCCTCACTGCACCAACAGGTCCATCACCGGTCCAAGAGGAAGGGACCGAAGAGGCAAGCCCATCATCCTCATAAGGAAGTGAGAACTTGGAGGTTGAGAGACCATCAACATCCAAGGAGGAAGAGGAAGTAGAATTGGAGGAGATTAGACCATCCTCAACACCGGAGCAAGAGCAAGAAGTCACTTCAACCTCCGGGAGGAATGAAGAATCCACTCCAATCACCATTACCACCCTAGGTAACTCAAACACCGTAATTCAAAATAAAAATAATATTATGTGTTTTGAGTGTAGGGAATTTGGGCACTATAAGAGCAAGTGCCCAAAGAAGATTAAGAAAGCTCCACCGGCACCAAAAGTCAAGGATGTCGGTTCCCCAACACCTAAAGGCAAGGAGCACATCATATGCTTCAAGTGCAATTCAAAAGGACATTATAGGAATCAATGTCCTAGGGGGAGCAAAAAGACCCAAGAAGGAGCATCACAAGTAGGGGGAGCTACTAAGGCAAACCCTAAGGTATATCATTTCAATAATGCTCATTCTTCTAGATTTAATGTCAAAAAACATGCTAGAAATAACTTAAGTAATCTTGCAATCGTTCATGAAAAACATGCTAGGAATAGTAGATATATTTGCTTAGGAGCTAAAAATGTTAACCTTAGGAGTAAGGAGAAATTTGGGACTAATGTCCCTAAAAATATTTTACCTAGGGAATCTATCAAGAAAATAGGAGAACACCTAGGTCTTAATTCCAAGTGGACTAGGCATATGCCTAGGAAGAACCATGCCCATGGCTTAAATCAAAATTCTAAAATTGGGCAATTAGAATTAGAGAACCAAGCCTTGAGGTCAAGGCTTGAAAAACTAGAAAAGACCCTTAAGGTTATGCAAAATCAAATTCAAGGGTCTAATGGTCAAAGTCAAGGGTCAAGATCTCAAAGTCAACATCTAGGACCCAAAAGACAAAAGTCAACCAAGGACAAGAAAGGGTTGGGTCACAAACCTAAGCCTAAGGTGGCTTATCATTGTGTTCCATTTGACTATGGAACACAAACTAGGTCTAGGAAGACCAAGGTTACTAGGGAAGTTATCCCTAAGAGTAACCATGGTAAGTTCCTAGTGGCTAGGGTTTCTAGGAAACCTAGGGAAGCCACTAAGAAGGTTGCAAGGGAAGCTACTCCTAGAGTCAACCTAGGTAAGACCACCATGACCAAGGCTAATAAGCCTAGAAGGGTCATTAGGAAGGTATCTAGGGAGGTTATCCCTAAGGAATACCTAATTAATCCAATGAGCTCAAATAGATTTTGGGTTCCTAGGAGCATGATTGATTCACGCTAAGATGGGTTTAGGGTGTGTCAACCTTGATTGGATGGGTAGTTAACTCAACCATGGCAAAGGTGGCATTTTAGGTTATTTTCAAGGTTATGGATATCTTGGAAATAGGCTTGATTTCTAATACTAAAATATTTTAGGATGTGCCAATATATTTTGAGAAGTTTGATAAAATGATCAAATTAACACAATTTAGATTTAGAGGTCTTAGTGTGCCATTTTGGGTTTATGGCACATTTGGGAGAATTTAGGTTAATATGGCAAAATGAACTTAATCCCAACAAATGGCAATTAATGTTAAAATTTAGGTATTACCATACCTATATATTTTATATGCCATGCTTTGATTGTCATATGTCATGTCATGACATCATGTTTACTTTTAATCATTTTATATGTCATGATTATGCTTAGGTTTTAGATTAATGTCATGTGTTTTTAGATTTCATATTATGCCATGACATCATGATTATGAACATATGCTTATTTATATCATCATTAATGCCATAATCATTCATGCATTTGATTAAAATTGAGTTAAGGACAATTGGCATGACTTGAAGTCCCATGTATAAGGGAATCAAGTAGAGTTGCCTTAGAAAATGCATGAAACCCTAGATTAGAGAGAACAAAGCCCACATCTCATATCACATTGACATGTATGTGTATTTATACACCCTAGATACATGTGAGATGCTAGGATATGAGCTAAGTTCAAGGTGCATAGTTTTTGCATCTAGATAAACTCAAACTCATCTTATATGAGTAATGGATCATTGGGAGAGTATGTGTACAAGTCATGTACATAGAGCCCAAGGAATTTGATCCAAAATAAGGTTTTGAAAACATTTTAAAATTATTTTAGAAAACCTTGGTGAAGTCTATCTTTTGATAGAAATCACCATTGATGAAGTTGATACAAAGTAAGCCAAAACTTAGAAGTTTTCTTCACTTTTGAATTTTGTATCAATTTCAGTATTTTATGGGTAAAATATGTTTCTATTATTTTTCACCCATTGTATTGACTATAAGTAATATACGTATCAAATTTCGTGATTTTTTTATATACGTAGAATTACTTATATTTTTCGAATCGATTCGATAATCGAAATTCAGAAATTTGATTATCACTAATTATTTTGGTGGCAATGATCGATGTGAGTGACAATGATCGCAAATGATGATTTCGAGAAAACTAGGTTTGTTTAGCCCGTGTTCAGCTACGGTTAAGGTCTCTAACCACTCCTAACCCTAGGATATGCTTTGGGAAACATTATAAAGGGTGAAAATCCATTGGATATGGATTTGGAGAGATGTTTAGGGTTTGTATCAAATTTAAAGTGTTGGAAAGTTCAATGTTGAATTTCTAACCTTATCTTTGATGGTTTAGAGTTCCTATTGTCTTAGGGACTTCCCGAGGACATTGTTGGTGCAATGGTCTAGGGGGAGCAAGCCTTTAGGGGGAGGAATTCATCATGGGATGATGAATGGTATTTTTCCTCATGAGGAGGAAAATGAGATTTTGAGAGACCCAATTTGGAAATTGGGAGAGCATATAGAATTGCCTCTCTTGAGTGATATGGGACTTATCACTAGGAAGATGGTAGGCATCCTAGGTATTTTTGGACAAAGGGGGAGATTGTAAGATCTCTTTGGGACATGAGACATTGACCTCCTTGGAAAGATAACCTTTTTGATGTATGTCAAAAAGGGGGAGAACATTAAATTACCAATTTGGAAAATTGGTAAGGGAATTTGAGTTAGGGGCCTAACTCAAGGTTTGTTTTGTCAAACATCAAAAAGGGGGAGATTGTTGGTGCAATCGGCCCAGGTCACGATTGACTAGACTCGAGTTTGACTCGAGAGATGTTTTGATGTTTGACAAAGTAAGTTGACATTGATGTTTGACATTAATGTCTATTGATGTTTTGGGGAGATTGTTTATACAATCAACCCGGGTTATGTTTAACTGGACTCGAGTTTGACTCGAGGGAGACTTTGATGGTTGACTAGGGTTGACCATGTGATTATGGAAAGTCCAAGTCATGGGTACTTGGCATGGAAAGTCCAAGTGGGACACTTAGCATTTGGGAAAGTCCAAGCATGGGTCTTGGCATGGAAAGTCCAAGTCATGGGTACTTGGCATGGAAAGTCCAAGTGGGACACTTGGCATTTGGGAAAGTCCAAGTCTTGAGTACTTGGCACAAGGGAAAGTCCAAGCATGGGTCTTGGCATGGAAAGTCCAACATGGGTTGGCAAGGGAAAGTCCAAGCTTGAGTCTTGGCATTTGAGAAGTCCAAGGGGTTTAATATTGGCGGCGTAAAGTCCAAGCGGGAGTCTTGGCAGCATAAGTCCAATGGTTGGCGACGTAAAGTCCAAGCGGAGTCTTGGCGGCGTAAGTCCAATGTGCATTGGCGGTGTAGACACCGTTAGCATGACATAGTCGATGTAAGCACCTGGAGGCTAGCGCGATGGATGAACAAGTCATGAATGACTTGGAGGGATCCGAGAGGCGTGAGGCTGATAGAGGTGGCTAGAAGGCTTAGGTCTAGGCTAAGGGTGGTCTAGCAAGTATGGGGGCATCATACTTGGGCTAAAACCTCATGTTTGAGGTGTGCTAGTCGACTGGTGCCATGTGCCAGTCGACTGGCATAGTCAACTAGGGTTTGACTGCGGGAAGTGGCCTAGCAGTCGACTGCCAGAGGTGGGCAGTCGACTACTAGCTCGAGCAGTCGACTGATCGTGTGATCAGTCGACTGGTGCTCGAGAAATCGGCCACAGAATGGAGTCGACCCTCGACTGGTCGAGTGAAGGCTCCATCAGTCGACTGATGGGTATGATCAGTCGACTGATGATGGATCCGTTGGACTTATCCAACATGGATCTAGCCGTTGTCTCACGACAACAGTGGCATCAGTCGACTGATGGTCCCGAGCAGTCGACTGATCGACTTTTTCCAGTACAGGTTGAAGCTTTATAAGGAGCTCGTGATGGAGGAAAATGGCATGGTTTCTTGAGGGCTTTTGGGGCGATTTGCTGCTGCAAATCAGAGTCTCCAAGTTGATATCAAGCAACCAAGTGATCAAGCATTCAAGAGCATTTGTAAAGTGTTTTCTTTACTTGTATTGCTTTGTATTTCATTGTATTTGCTTGTAGCATTTTGATTATTGTTGTAATCATATTGTACAAGGTTTCTCCGCCTCCGGATTGTTCTGAGAAGGAGTGTTTATTAGTGGTTGCGTGTGCATCACTAGAGCTCATAGAGCTCGATCTGTGGAGTAGGAACCTTGAGGTTCTGAACCACGTTAAACAATTGTGTTTGCGTGTTTGTCTTGCTTTTCGTTATTACTATTATTATTCCGCTGCACATAACGAGTTTTGTTGAGACGAACATGAACGAATTCCATCATCGTACGAACACGACGCTATTCACCCCCCTCTAGCGGCCTCAAATCTCCTGCAGTTATGTCCTTATGGACTTCTATTCGGACTTTATTTTCGATTAGTTTGGTTGAGTATTCCTGCTCAGATGGCAGAAGGGGTAAGTCTAGATATTGTAGACTTTTTTTTATATTTACTTTGATTGTTGGCCTGAGGCCTATTTATGACCTGCGTGTGTGGTTTTTGTTCCGGTCGTGTTGACCGATGTATAGTAGGTCGTGTAGGCCTTGTATGTAAGTTTCGTATTGTCACCCGTACAGGGGAGATGCTGCCGGATTTTTGTCTGGCGGGGACTCCCCCGGGGCGTGACAATTTATTTGGTATCAGAGCATAGGTTCCGAGTTCCTTAGGGTCTTTGGATTTTCGGAGTTTGCCACGTTTGGCAGGTTAACTTGAGCATTTTCGGATTTGTACGGATTTCCAATGATTTTTTATGTTTCAAAAATTTGAGGTATTATTGACGAGGTCAATTTGGGGATTTGGCGGCGATAAGACATCTCCAGATGGCTAACAGGTGAATAAATTCTAGAGATAAATTTTCTAGATTTAGTGCATGATGATATGATTATGTTGCTTACGTGGTTTAGGGTATATTTGCACTTAATGCTCTATAGTGTATTGCTTTGACTTTGTACTGGCATGACCTCCTTTAGTTATACCCTAATTAATTTCAGCCATTGATTTCCATTAGTACGACTAGGCTGTCGTTTATTAGATATCGTTGTTATGTGTTTATTTGGTTACGTGTTATTGCGGTGGATACCATGATTGAGACTAGTAGAGATAGAATAACTTAGATGAGGTTATTCTGTAGGAGCGGATCTCAGGAATGAAACATTAGTAAAACTCTAGGTGTTGGAACTCTAGGCGTAATAACCCGAATGTGCTTATTGGTATATGTGTAACCATTTACTATTTTAGTTGATATGGTGATCGGACTAGTAGAGGTCGTATGATTAGGATGTGATTAATCCTTAGAGGGTAAATAACATTGTTCATATCTCGGCTGCCAACTATATCTCCCATTATTGGTTGAGAGAGAGTCTATAGTAGAGTCTCTCTATGGTTGCTTTGTATATCGGTGGTCGAATATGTCTCCCATGCATGGTTGAGATAATCTACTGTAAAGGTTATACTCTTACGTTATCCGTTTAGAGTTGGTGAAAATCGGATTCATATGACGTCTGTAGCTAGATAGCTACTTTACATCTTAAGTCATACCCACGAGATCTGTTCGTGGTAGCATGTTGTAGCATGCATGATTGAACTGGTAGAAATGGTATAATTTAGGCTTAACCCTCTTGCCGATATATATATATATATATATATATATATATATATATATATATATATATATATATATATATATATATATATATATATATATATATATATATATATATATATATATAAGAATAAAAAATAATAATAAATAGTTCGTAGTCGAGGCTTGAACCATGAACCGTTGATTTGGGGGAATAGGCTTCCCACCACTAAGTCATAAGATTACCAATGAGTAGGATATAACATAATATATGTTAAATACTGAAAATTTAAAATATTAAATTAAATGGCCAAAGAATTTAGAAAATAATCTTGGAAATTTTTTGGGATTTTTAGGGAATTTTAGGAATTTTTCTGGATTTAAACAGAGTCCGTACGAGATATTTACGGGGATAAAATAAATAGGCTTTGGAGGAGTCTATTTAAAGAGGGTTAATCGACGACATTAACCTAAGTTTTCTATTTTCTTTTTCTATTTTTCCCCGCCGCGACCCCTTTTACTCCTTCGGCAGTTCCTCCCGCACCGTTCCTTCATGCGCCGAAGCCATCCCTTCATCCCCCGCGTCGCAACCGCCGCAGCGCCTCTGATCGTCGCCTTTCCGGTGCCTAGGCTGCCGGCTCCTCACCTCTAAGTCGCCGCGAGCCTCGCACTTCCTTGCGCCGGCCTCCTCTGCCCTAGACGACGGGCGCCGCCCTCCTCGCTTCTGACCACCGTCCGACGTCGCTCCTCTCGCCTTTTCTCCTCGCGGCAAATGTCTCTCGCTTTTCTCCTCGTGGCAGATGGCGACGGCTGAACCTCCTTCTGCCGCTTCTCGCCCGAGTCGCACACTCGCCGGTTTCCTTTGCCACAGGACCATCACCGACGGAGCCACCGCTGCTAGCCCGTGGCGACATGTCTGCAGCCACATACCACCGCCGAGAGTTTCCTCTGCGTCGTCGATGATCACGGGAACTAGGTAAGGGTTGACTGCCGGTGAAGTGGAGTTTTCAGTAAATATCTAGTTTCCCTCTTTTCCTTTCTGTTCAGTGATGTATTGGCTATGGTGGTCAAGGGTGGTCGTTGGTGTCGGGTGGTGATACATGGGCAGTGATTTAGGGCAGCAAGGAAGTTGTCAGCTGAGAGGGGGATGTGAGGGTTTATTTGGGGGTGTCGTGTGACTGATGTTGGAGGTTTGGTCGTGTAAGGTTGGCTGTGGGGTTTAGTTATGAGTTTTGCACAACTATGAGTGAGAGGAGGAAACTTGTATGGGTTGTAAATGGTGGTGGTGGCCGTGTGAATTAGAGGGGTTGTGAATGGAGGGTTATGTCGATGGAATTGTCGACTGTGAACGACTGTGAAGGCTGTGTAGGGCTGTTTGTGATATGTACGAGGGCTGGTAATAGGTTGGAGTAGCTCGATCTCGGTTGTGATGGGCTGTTTAAGGCTGTGAATGAGCTTATAGGAGCTGGAGTTGATTTGGAATGGAAAGGTCTTTGGGTTGGATGTGTTTGGAGGGTGTATCGAGGTGTTGTACTCGTATTTAGTAGATTAAAGGAATACAGAGTCGATGTAGAATTTAGTTAGCATGTTGTCGTGTGCTTGAAATTAATCATAGTTTTCTGTATGCAGGTTTCGGTCACGAGGCTAGTTCACGGTCGTGACGATTTGGTTCTTTTGCGGACATTTTATCAGGCAGGTATTTTGACTTATCTCTTAGATATAGTCATGTTGATATGCTAGTTAGGATAACTTGCAATAATTTTCATGTTTATATGCCTAGTATGTTTTTGTGCCTACTAGATACATGCATTTGATCAGTATGATTATATCTTCCCTGTTTTATTTGGATCATAGTTACTTGGATCATAGATATGCACTTATTGATTGTGCATATTATTCGGATAAGTATTTTTAGTTGGATTTACATGCTTTAGTATCATGCACCATCTTGCATGATTGCATGCTAGCTGGACGGGGTTCCTTTATAGTTGAGCCCGCAGCCAGTTACATGGCCTGCACACACTACCACTCATGGGTTAGTGGTACATCGTGTCGAGCTCACCGGGTCCGCTCATGAGTAACGATGACAGTGGTAGAAGTGACAGGATCCCTCCTCTGGTCTATGACACCGGGAGATGAGAGCTTAGCTCCCCCACTCTGTTTGGGGCAGAAGAATAGGTGTACTCCGACAGCATCCTGTCCACTCGGTCACTCAGGAGCAGTGATGGCAGAGTGCACAGTTGTCATAGCCCTACCCACTCGGCTTCACCATCGCGTGTGAGGCGGCTGACTGGCGTCAGAGGTGACCATGTCATTTGCACAACATGCATTTTGCATAGATAGCATTTGTATTGTGTTTGCTGCATTTTTATTGATGCCTTGGCTGTTGCATATGATTGTCATGCATACAGGATTCATATTTGTATATGGTAATGACCTTATCTCTTATAGTATGGCACATGCTCCTATATCAGGGTAGGAGATTCAGGTAAGTACAGTCCTTTTGTATTTCTTTCTTGCATACCCTATATGTGAGACTGTACTGGCATAATTCTTATTATTAGCTATATCTTACTTTGCATATCGACCATATCCGCTGAGTTCTTTGAACTTACCCCATTGATTTATATCTATTTCAGGATGAAGCTGTCAGGAGAGTCTAGCTGCCAAACCCCTCTCATCGTGATAGTTTTATTCGTTATTTGATTTGTGGTGTTAGATATTTTGATTAAATGATATGTTTAGGAATGGAGTGGATTTATGTACTTGTGGATTTTTAGTCTTTTTGGACCTTTATTCAGATCTTATTTTGATTTGTTTTGGTTGAGTATTTTTGCTCAGATGGCAGAAGAGGTAAGTCTAGTTAGTGTAGACTTTTGTTTATCTTGATTGTTGGCCTGAGGCCTATTTTATTACCTGCGTGTGATGTTTGGATTCTAGTCGTGTTGATCGATGTATAGTGGATGTGTAGGCCTTGTATGAAAATTGGTATTGTCACCCATACAGGGGAGATGCTGTCGGATTTTTGTCTGGCGGGGACTCCCTCGGGGCGTGACAATTTATTTGGTATCAGAGAGTAGGTTTCCGAGTTCCTTAGGGTCTTTGGGTTTTCGGAGTTTGCCACGTTTGGCAAGTTAACTAGGGTATTTTTGGAATTGTATGGATTTCCGACGATTTTTATGTTTCGGAAATTCGAGGTATTATTGACAAGGTCAATATGGGGGATTTGGCGGCGACAGGACATCTCCAGATGGCTAACAGGTGAATAAATTCTAGAAAATTTTCTAGATTTAGTACATGTTTGTATTGGTTATATTGATTATGCGGTTTACTTAAGTAGTATCATGTTTTGTCTAGTATTGTTTTAACCTGATATCTGTTAGACTGTTAGATTTTTTTTAGTTGTTGGTTTATCGTTAGCATATGGTTATAAATTGCTATTACTGCTATACGTAACTAGTTATCATTGTGATATAAATGATTAGATATTATTAGTAGATGAATTACCTCTTAATTTTTGGACTAGTATTACGATTGGACTAGTATTAGGATTAGACTAGTTGAATAATATGACTAAGATGGATAAATTCGTAGAAGGCCTGATGACATGATTACATTGCTTGCGTAATTTAGGGTATATATAGGCATCTGATGCTTTATTTAGGATTGTCTTGACTTTGTTCTGGCATGACCCTTTAGTTATACCCTAATTAATTTCAGCCATTGATTGTCATTAGTATGACTATGCTGTCGTTTATTAGACAGTGTGTTATATGTTTATATGGTTATGTGTTTTTGTGGTGGATACCATGATTAAGACTATTAGAGGTAGAATAACTTAGATGAGGTTATTCTGTAGGAGCGGATCTCAGGAATGAAACAACATTAGTAGAACCCTAGGTGTTGGAACCCTAGGCGTAATAACCCGGAGGTGCATATTGGTATATGTTTATCCATTTACTATTTCAGTGATATGGTGATCGGACCAGTAGAAGTCGTATGATTAGGATGCGATTAATCCTTGGGGGGTAGATAACGTTGATCATATCTATCGGCGGCCAACTCTATCACCCATTCGTGGTTGAGAGAAGTTTACAGTAGAGTTTCCCTATAGGGGTTTTTGTATATTTGAGGTTGAATATGTCTCCCATGTATGGTTGAGATAATCTACTGTAAGGTTATACTCTTGCGTTATCCATTCGGAGATGATGATAATCGGATTTGTATGACGCCTGTAACTAGATAACTACTTTACCTCTTAAGTACCCACGAGATTTGTTCGTGGTAGCATGTTGTAGCATGCATGATTGAACTGGTAGGATGGTATAATTTAGGCTTAACCCTCTTGACGGGCTTGATAGTAGATTTGTGGTCCTTATTGGCCTTGATAGATGTTTCCTGTTAGCTGGGACGAAACCCTATGATTAATTGTCTCGACGTATTTATGAGTGGACTGAACTTATGATTTTTATCGACTTTGATAACCGATCATGTTAGAAGGGTTGGAATTCTAGATTTAACCATCTTGACTTATTTATTTATAAGTCGATGATCTTTACCGACTTTGGTAAACATTTCATTTTAGAGGTGTTGAAACCCTCGCTTGACTGCCTCAATGGGTTAATGGTAGATCGATGATCTTTGTTGACGTTGATGGTCATTTTATGCTAGATGTATTGGATAACTCTAGGCTTAACAACCTAGGATAATCGACTGCTCATGCGACCTATTAGTGGTAGTACGCTGGTGCATGCAGCCAATAATTAGATATCTATATACTGCATGTCTATCCACGAGTCTCATTCGTGGTAGCATATAGTTGCGCGTAGACCATGCTATTGATTGTCGGCCCATGGGTTACGTTCGCGGTAGCTCATAGATAGTTCCCTTTTTGTGCGAGAGCCACGAGACTTTGTAGTGGTATCCGGATGTGCACTGCTTGTTGCAGTTGTTGTGTATGTTGCGGGTATATTTGTTATACTGCTGATCAGGATAGTTGCAGACTGATATTGATACTCTGACGGTTAGGTTACTCTAGCTTGTTCCCTGTGACTTCCATTATGTGCATTATGATTATGCACTATTGTCTATACATCCACAGAGTGGTAGTACTCACCCCCTCCTCACTTATCCTCTAGGTTAACTGATGGAGGACGTGTCCGGTTGACCTACCTTCGTGTCACTCAGAGAGTCCCTTGCCGTGCTTGTCCCACTGCATCGTCGGGATGCCGCTTTATTTATTTTATTGGTATTGCATTTTGTTATGCACTTTGGATTTTGTCGCAATTTGATTTGGTGTTATAAAACTATTTTACTTTGATTGATATATGTTTAGTCGTGCATGCATGCAGTTATTGAAATACTTGTATTTCTATAATTATTTCGAGGTTTTTACCAGATATGGTCTATGTATTTCGGAATATTGTCACTAAGGGGCTCATCTGTCATTTGGATGACGGATATGCCCCCAGGACGTGACAATTTTATTGGTTTGCGGTTTTGGTTTGTGGGTTTTGTGTTTCGAGGATTTTATTTTCCTTGGATTTTTAGGAGTTCTTGTGTTTTGGGACCAGGCAAGCTGAAGGATATCTCTGAGCTATAGGAAAAGTATTGTACTTTAGTGGCTAGGAAAAATATTGACTTAGTGAAATTGTCCTACTCATGGTCGGGGACGAGGTCGATGACGTATTGACCTTGCGGAACCTAACGATGATTTCGGAGGTATGGACTCTTTAGAGGTGCTGACTGATGTCGAATTAGGAAGGTAGGGATTTGGCCTGCTAGCCATCAATTTGAAGGACAAGGAGTAAACCCTCAGAGAGTATCAGTCCCTACTAATAGTGATTTGGTTATGGATAAGGCATGTATGCATACACAGGTCAAGACGATGAAAGATGGTTTTACCTTATTATAGGAGGTGTTGGATGGGATATTTATCTGTCCCAGTATTTTTCTAGAGAAGATCCGGAACTCTTTGTTAAAAGAGAGATGGACTTTTGAGATTAAGCATCGATTATCGGTGATAGAATGTGGTAGTTGCGGAAGGAAATGAATATCCTTCATTGTGGATAGAGAATCTATTTAGATCAGCTATAGGACACCTGTGTATACTCTAGGATTGATCTATGGCTGGTGGGTTGATATTGTAGTGACATGGTGTCATACAATTATCATTGTTGTTGTGATGATTGTTATATCATCAGCCTAGGGTAAAGAGAATGCAGGTGTGTAGCGACGACAATTTCATACTTGGTATGAATTGTATGAGCTTGTGATTATCTTATTAGACTTATTGATGACTTAGTCATCCAGGGATTTGGGAAGTCGTGTATTCAGGACACGATTGGATCAGTTGTGCACTCGGCCACCGTAGATGGTGGTTTTTCTGGTATTGATTTGATTATTACCATAGATGTGGATAAGATGCTCTAGCGATACTACATCACTAACTGGTTGGACCAGGAAAGTGATGGAATTTACTTGGTCTGAAGCTTGTGAAACTAGTTTCAAGGCTCAGACGATGGTTGACTTTTACGCCAGTGTTGATTAATCATTCTGGTGTGGATGGAAGGGTAGTGTACATGGATGCATCATTTCGGGGATCAGAGTGATTCCGATGCTATAGAATAAGACGTATCCGAAGCTTATGACAGTTAAAAACTGTGAGATAAGCCGTCATATATATGACGTGGACTTCGCAGTTATTATGTTGTTTTGAATAGGTGAGGAGCAGAAATGCTCATGGAGTTTTGGCTAGCTACTGGATAGCTACTATAGGGTAGCTGGAACACGAACGGTTGTAACAAGGAAGTTTGGTCGCGATAGCCTCCCATGCACTTACAGAGTGTGTGGTGGAGTGGATTTTGGATGGTAGATGGACTACCATCTCTGACTCCGAGGAGGATAATGGTTTTCGGAGTTGCTTTAGTTTAAGGAACAAATGTTTCAGGAAATTCCGATTCCGAAATGGAAGTGGAAGCATATTATTATGGATTTTGTGGTGGGTTTGCCTAGGACACATCAAGACCATGACGCGATTTGGGTAGTCGTTGACCGACTAACCAAATCCGCGCACTTCTTAGCGATTCGGAAGATCGACTCTTTGGATCGTTTGATGGAGTTATATTGTTGGGATATCATCAGATTGCATGGTGTTCCTTTGAGCATTATATCAGATAGAGATCCCCGATTCACATCTCGATTTTGGCAGAGTCTGCAGCAGACCTTAGACACGCAGCTTCATTTTAGTACTGCATTCTATCCGCAGATAGATGGACAGTCTGAGCGAGCCATTTAGACACTAGAGGACTTGCTGAGGTCTTGTGTTATGGATTTCGGGGGCAACTGGGAGGGCCAGTTGCTAGGACCCATAGAGCTCAGTATGAGGCAGGGTTGGTCCGTACTATCAGATAAAGGATGGTCGAGATGCAGGATCGTCAGAAGAGTTATGCAGATCGGAGACGGAGACCTCGGGAGTTCTCTATTGGTGACCAGGTATTCCTGCGAGTCTCACCCATGAAATGGGTGAAGAGATTTGACCTCCGTGGTAAGTTAGCTCCAAGGTACATTGGGCCTTTCGAGATTTTTGGAGAGGATCGGAGCAGTCGCTTACCGACTAGTGCTACCACCGCCTTTGGCTGGTATCCATGATGTGTTTCATCTGTCCATGCTGAGAAAGTATGTGCCAGACTCTACACATATTCTATCAGATGTGTCAGGTTCCATTCAACCTGATGCTACTTATGTAGAGGTTCCGGTACGGATTTTGGATCACAAGGAACGACAGTTGCGAAACAAGATTGTGCGACTTGTCAAGATCGAGTGGAGTCACCACACCGATGAGGAGGCTACATGAGAGCTTGAGGAAAAGATAAGAGCTCAATATCCCCACTTGTTTACTTAAGGTACGTGAGATATAGTTTCAGTACTTGTGGTATCTCTTACCCATTAGGCATCTGAGTAGGAAATTTGGGGACCAAATTTTTATTAGTGGGAGAGAATGTTAAATACTAAAAATTTAAAATATTAAATTAAATGGCCAAAGAATTTAGAAAATAATCTTGGAAATTTTTCTGGATTTTTAAGAATTTTTTCGAAATTTAAACGGAGTCCGTACGAGATATTTACGGGGATAAAATAAATAGGCTTTGGAGGAGTCTATTTAAAGGGGGTTAATCGATGACATTAACCTAAGTTTTCTATTTTTCCCCGCCGCGACCCCTTTTCCTCCTTCGGCAGTTCTTCCCGCACCGTTCCTTCACGCGCCGAAGCCATCCCTTCTTCCCCCGCGTCACAACCACCGCAGCGCCTCTGATCGCCACCTTCCCGGTGCCCAGGCCGCCGGCTCCTCACCTCTGAGTCACCACGAGCCTCGCTCTTTCTCGTGCCAGCCTCCTCTACCCTAGACGACGGGCGCCGCCCTCCTCGCTTCTGACCACCGTCCGACGCCACTCCTCTCGCCTTTTCTCCTCATGGAAAACGGCTCTCGCTTTTCTCCTCGTGGAAGACGGCGGCGGCTGAACCTCCTTCTGCCGTTGCTCGTCCGACTCGCACACTCGCCGGTTTCCTCTGCCACAGGACCATCACCGACGGAGCCACCGCTGCTAGCCCGTGGCGACGTGTCTGTAGCCACAAACCACCGCCGAGAGTTTCCTCTGCATCGTCGGTGATCACGGGAACTAGGTAAGGGTTAACTGCCAGTGAAGTGGAGTTTTCGGTAAATATCTAGTTTCCCTCTTTTCCTTTCTGTTCAGTGATGTATGGGTTGTGGTGGTCAAGGGTGGGTGTTGGTGTTGGGTGGTGATACATGGGCAGTGATTTAGGGCAGCAAGGAAGTTGTCGGCTGAGAGGGGGTTGTGAGGGTTTATTTGGGGGTGTTGTGCGGCTGATGTTGGAGGTTTGGTCGTGTAAGGTTGGCTGTGGGGTTTAGTTATGAGTTCGTTATGAGTTTTGCACGACTGTCAGTGAGAGGAGGAAACTTATATGGGTTGTAAATGGTGGTGGCAACCGTGTGAATTAGAGGGGTTGTGAATGGAGGGTTATGTCGATGGAATTGTCGATTGTGAATGGTTGTGAAGGTTGTGCAATGCTATTTGTGATCTGTACGGGGGCTGGTAATTGGTTGGAGCAGCTCGATCTCGGTTGTGATGGGTTGTTTAAGGTTGTGAATGAGCTTGTAGGAGCTAGAGTTGATTTGGAATGGAAAGGTCTTTGGGTTGGATGTGTTTGGAGGGTGTATCGAGGTGTTGTACTCGTATTCAGTAGATTAAAGAAATACATAGTCGATGTAGAATTTAGTTAGCATGTTGTCGTGTGCTTGAAATTTATCATAGTTATGTTGTATGCAGGTTTCGGTCACGAGGCAGGTTCACGGTCGTGACGATTTGGTTCTTTTGCGGACATTTTATCAGGCGGGTATTTTGACTTATCTCTTAGATATAGTCATGTTGATATGCTAGTTAGGATAACTTGCAATAATTTTCATGTTTATATGCCTAGTATATTTTTGTGCCTACTAGATACATGCATTTGATCAGTATGATTATATCTTCCCTGTTTTATTTGGATCATAGTTACTTGGATCATAGATATGCACTTATTGATTGTGCATATTATTTGGATAGGTATTTTTAGTTGGATTTACATGCTTTAGTATCATCCACCATCTTGCATGATTGCATGCTGGCTGGACGGGGTTCCTTTATAGTTGAGCCCGCCGATTACATGGCTGCACACCTGGGGTTAGTGGTACATCGTGAGGAGGTGTGTGATTGCTCTGTCGAGCTCATTGGTCGCTCATGGGTAGCGATGAGGCAGCGTGGTAGCGGGCAGGGATCCCTCCTCTGGTCTATGACACCGGGAGATGAAAGCTTAGATCCCCCACTCTGTTTGGGGCAGGAGGATAGGTATACTCCGACAACATCCTGTCCACTCGGTCACTCAGGAGCAGTGATGGCAGAGTGTACAGTTGTCATAGCCCTACCCACTCGGCTTCACCATCGCATGTGAGGCGGCTGACTGGCGTCAGGGGTGACCATGTTATTTGCACAGCATGCATTTTGCATGGATAGCATTTGTATTGTGTTTGCTGCATTTTTATTGATGCTTTGGATGTTGCATATGATTGCCATGCATACATGATTGATATTTGTATATGGTGATGACCTTATCTCTTATAGTATGGCATATGCTCCTATATCAGGGTAGGAGATTCAGGTAAGTACAGTCCTTTTGTATTTCTTTCTTTGATACCCTATATGTGAGACTGTACTGGCATGATTCTTATTGTTAGTTATATCTTACTTTGCATATCGACCATATCCGCTGAGTTCTTTGAACTTACCCCGTTGATTTATATCTATTTCAGGATGAAGCTGTCAGGAGAGTCCAGCTGCCAAACCCCTCTCGTCGTGATAGTTTTATTCGTTATTTGATTTGTGGTGTTAGATATTTTGATTAGAAGATATGTTTAGGAATAGAGTGGATTTATGTACTTGTGGATTTTTAGTGTCCTTTTGGACCTTTATTCAGATCTTATTTTGATTGGTTTTGATTGAGTATTCCTGCCCAGATGGCAGAAGGGGTAAGTCTAGTTAGTGTAGACTTTTGTTTACCTTGATTGTTGGCCTGAGGCCTATTTTATTACCTGCGTGTGATGTTTGGATTCCAGTCGTGTTGACCGATGTATAGTGGTCGTGTAGGCCTTGTATGAAAATTGGTATTGTCACCCATACAGGGGAGATGTTGTCGGATTTTTGTCTGACGGGGACTCCCTCGGGGTGTGACAATATATCTATTGGTAGAAAAAAAAAAGAAGTTGATTAATTTGACTAAGCATTTAAAGGGGTGATTAAATTAGAAAACCCCTAATTTATATATAGATTTCTTTTATTTTTTCTCTCTCTCCCTCTTCTCTCTCAACGCCACCAACGCCCCCATCTCTCTCCCTCCTCTCTCCAACGCCCCTCCTCTCTCCAATGCCCATGTCCACCCTCACCTCACCCCTCTCTCTCTCTCTCATATTTCCTTCAGCTGCTGAATCGAAGAAAAATAGGAGGCTTTCTCCATCGAAGAAAACAATAGAAGAAAAAAAAAGAACCTCTATAATTTTTCCATCGTGGGATAATTTAAGAGGGAATTTTTAAGAGGGACATGGTAGAGGATCACGCTAAAGCAAGGAAACACGTAGGAGGTCTTCTCTTTATGAAGTCTAACGGTATAAATTGGTGAAAAAGCATAGGATGTAAGTATCCCCTCACCTGCAGTATAAGTGCTTACGATGTAACGTTGTATGCTAGATTTCATTACCGATTTGTGGATGCTATACTAGAAATAATGTGCTAAATTTAAGAATCATCTAAAGGTTCTGTTGTATTAATCTGTTAACCTCTTAATAAAAGTCTTGTGCTTTATTTATCTTTAACCTTTCAATAAAAAATTGTCTTGGTGAATTATTTCTTGGTTCTCAATGCTACATCAGAGTTGTGCATAGGTTATTGTCCCCTAAGCTCTCTTCCTTATGTGTCAATGTCTGTCACTCTGCTGTCTTGTTATCATCTGATTGCCACTGATGGCAAGCCAGTGCTATGGACCCTTCACCGGGCTGCCCTTTTTATATAATCATCTCTATGAATGATCACCTGGAGTCTTGATTAGGAATGAGGTCAACAAGCTAAGCTAGTAACACTGCATATATTTTAGTTTGATGGTGATCCTGAGGATCCACTCGACCATGTTGTATATCACCCATACCGAGAACAGAATATTTAAAATGATTTGTCATGGAAAAAACTAATTTTTGAATGTACCTATCGATTTGGTACCATCCTGTCTAGTACTGTGTATGTAAAGGATGTGTCAGTTTGGTAGGCTTGCATGAATCTTTTTGTGCTTGTAACAAGGTTTTGATTTGATGATTTCTATTTATGTTAGCTTAATTTTCCTTATGTCACTACCTTATGCCATGTTAAATTATACTCATGCCGATTTATGCTATGCTACATGCTTATGTTTTCACCCATGTTAGGCATGACTCACGTATATGAAATGTCTAAGAAATGTTTCCCTAAGAGTGGGGACAAGAACACTCTTTAGGACAAAGAACATGTATGTTATTTTACTTTATGCATGGCTTGTACCAGACCCTAACAAGGTCCACGGGATGGGCTCCAAGGTTGCCCCTAGGTTAACGGACATAGTACGGACCTAGTAACCTAGTAGGTTCGGAATTAGCTACCTCGGATCTATTTAGGATGCACGCGAATGATGTATGTGGTACAATATCGGGCCCAATATATTGAGATTATGTTTAAGTATATAAACTATATGTTTTCAAAGAGCATCCTGCATATACCATTTTATGTTCATCGAATTATCATGTTTAGAGACAATGTACTGTTGCGATGAAAATGCTAAGTTTATGTTCTTTTCCTAAATTGATCATGTCTCTACTTTAAATAAATACTGTGCTCATATGTTGTTTAAACGAACATGTCATTACTTTACATTTAATTCATGACGTATGTTTTTGTGAGTAGGAAAGGACCTTACTAAGCCTATGTGCTTACAGTTTACTTTCCTTATACTATAGAAAAGGGCAAGGAATGGATAAATTAAAGGGAGCAACAGGAGGGGCAAAGATGTGTGTGGCAGTGGCATGGTGGATGAGATCATTTTTCATATACGGACTTATGCATGATTTTCAGTTTATGTGTAAACTGTTAGAAGACGTTAATGCTTTCTATGGTGGTTACTCATGTTTATTTTTATGAACCTTGAAATGGTTAATACATGTTTAGTTAAATAAATTGCTAAGACCTTTTGCCATGATTAAATTGTTAGGTTGATTGGGTTAATGTAATTAGAGTTAAAAGTTGTAGATTTTTTTAAATGCTTCTGCTGTTATATGCATGAATGTATGATCGCGTAGCGTCGTCGCCCATCTATAGGATGTGTGTTAGGAGGACGTGAAGGGCAGGCATTACAATTGGCCTTTATAGGCATTTCCGGTTAGCTGGGATGAAATCCTATGATTAATCGTCTCGACGCGTTTATTAGTAGAATTAGGATTTTTATTGACCTTGATAACCATTCATGTAAGAAGGGTTGGAACCCTAGACTTAACCATCTCGACGTATTTATTCATAAGTCGATGATCTTTACCGACTTGGGTAAACATTTCATATTAGAGGTGTTGAAACCCTCGCTTGACCGTCTCAATGGGCTTAATTGTAGATCGATGATCTTTATCGACTTTGATAGACGTTCTATGCTAGATGTATTTGATAACCCTAGGCTTAACAACCTAGGATAAATGACTACCCACGCGATCCATTAGTGGTAGCATGTTGTGCGTGCAATCAATAACTAGATATCTATACACTCTGTCTGCCCACGAGACTCATTCGTGGTAGCATGTCATTGCTCGCAGACATTGAATCTTTCTACTGCCTGTCTACCCACGAGTCTCATTCATGGTAGCATGTAGTTGCGCGTAGACAGTGCTTAGTATATTGATTGTCGACCCACGAGTTCCGTTCGCGGTAGCTCATAGATAGTTCCCTTTGTATTATCTCGAGAGCCATGAGGTTTTATCGTGGTATCTAGATGTGCATTGCTTGTAGATTGCAGTGATTGTGTATGTTGCAGGTATATTTGTTATACTACTGACTAGGTTAGTTGCAGACTGATATTGGTACTCTGAGGGTTGAGTTACTCTAGTTTGTTTCCTTTGTCTTCCATTATGTGCATTATGATTATGCACTATTGTCTATCCATCCAATGAGTGGTTGTACTTACCCCCTCCTCACTTATCCTCTAGATTAACTGATGGAGGACGTGTCCTGTTGACCTACCTTCGTGTCGCTCAGAGAGTTCCTTGTCGTGCTTGTCCCACTGCATCATCGAGATGCCGCTTTATTTACTTTATCATTATTGCATTTTGTTTATGCACTTTGGATTTTGATCGCAATTTGATTTGGTGTCATAAAACTATTTTACTTTAATTGATTTATGTTTAGTCGTGCATGCATACAGTTAATAAAATACTGGTATTTCTATTATTATTTTGAGGTTTTTACCAGATCTGGTCCATGTATTTTTGAATATTGTCACTAAGGGCTCCTCCATCATTTGGATGATGGATATGCCCCCGGGGCGTGACAATTTTATTGGCTTGAGATTTTGGTTTGTGGGTTTTGTGTTTCGAGGATTTTCTTTTCCTTGGATTTTTTAGAGTTCTCGTGTTTTGGGACCAGGCAAGCTGAAGGATATCTCTGAGCTATAGGAAAAGTAGTATCTTGAGTGGTTACTGTACTTTTCTTATGTAATAGGAAGTTGTCATTATGTTCTTGTTAGATACTTACTCATTGTAGGAAATGCAACCTAGTGAAATTAGCCCTACTCATGGTCGTGGACGAGGTCATGGACGAGTTCGATGACGTATTGACTTTGAGGAATCTAACGATGATTTTAGAAGTATGGACTCATTAGAGGTGTCGACTGATGTCGAATTAGGAAGCTAGGGATTTGGCCTGCTAGTCACCCATTGGAAGGTCAAGGAGTAAACCCTCAGAGAATATCAGTCCCTACTATTAGTGATTTGGTTATGGATAAGGCGTGTATACCTACACTGGTCAAGACGATGAAAGATTATTTTACCTTATTATAGGAGGTGTTGGATGGGATATTTATCTGTCCCAGTATTTCTACTAGAGAAGGTCTGAAACTCTTTATTAAAAGAGAGACGTAGCTTTGAGGTTATGCATCGATTATCGATGATAGAATGCGGTAGTTGTAGAAGGAAATGAATATCCTTCATTGTGGATAAAGGATCTATTTAGATCAGCTATAGGACACCTTTGTATACTCTAGGATTGATTTATGACTGGTGTGTTGATATTGTAGTGACATGGTGTCATACAATTATCATTGTCGTTGTGATGATTGCTATATCATCAGCCTAGAGTAAAGAGAATGCAGGTGTGTAGCGACAACAATTTCATACTTGGTATGAATTATATGAGCTTTTGATTATCTTATTAGACTTATTGACGACTTAGTCGTCCAGGGATTTGGGAAGTCGTGTATTCTGGACACGATTGGAACAGTGGTGGTGGTTGGAGTTGCGCACTCGGCCACCGTAGATGGTGGTTTCCTTGTATGATTTGGGTTATTACTGTAAATGTGGATAGAATGTTTTTAACATTACTATACCACAGACGTGTTTGACTAAGGTGATGGAATTTACTTAGTTAGAAGCTTGTGAAACTAGTTTCAAGGTTCAGACGATGGTTGACTTTTATGCCAGTGTTGATTAATCATTCTGGTGTGGATGGAAGGGTGGTGTACATGGATGCATCATTTCGGGGATCGTAGCGATTCCGATGCTATTGAATAAGATGTATCCTAAGCTTACGCAGTTAAAGAACTGCGAGGTAAGCCGTCATAAATATGACGTGGACTTGCAATTATTATGTTGTTTTGTAGAGGTGAGGAGCAGGAATGCTCATGGGGTTTTGGCTAGCTACTGGATAGCTACTATAGAGTAGCTGGAACACGAACGGTTGTAACAAGGGAGTTTGGTCGCTATAGCCTCCCATGCACTTACAGAGTGTGTGGTGGAGTGGATTTTGGACGGTAGATGGACTTCTCTTGTGAAAAGATAATTTTCCGTCTCTGACTCCGAGGAGAATAGTGGTTTCCGAAGTTGCATTAGTTTAAGAAAGAAATACGAGAGATTTTTACCCTATTAAGGAGCCCAGGACTATGATCGTATGCTTCAGTTTTTCCTAGATCTTATAGCCTATATCCGGATTAGAATGTTTGAGTTCCTCATTAGTACTTATTGAAGAATGTGAGACCAAGTCATACTGATTGAGATGACTCAGCGAGTCGATGGGTCTGGTATACTAGGTATTGTTCCGGTTTACCCTACTCTAGTTAATATATTGATAGCTCACATTCTTTGATATCCTGTTAATACTTAGGGAAAAATTTGTAGAATTATGATACCTCACCTTTGTTGGTTAGTTATAATAAAGGAAGCCTTTAACATCTTGTTACGAGGTAAAGGAGTAACCTTTGGATTTTGATAGTCATATGTTGACTTGAGATTAAACTACTGTGTACTTAGAGTTTGATATATAGAAACTCAACATAAATGCACTAGATCTCACACTTGTTGAAGATGAGAAGACTAGTAGCCGATTGGGATCTGGATCAGAGTTGCGTAATGGAAGTATGGTGGGCTCATAACCCACAGAGAAGTTTACAATCTGACAATTGGAATGTTAAGATATTAGAATAAGCTGAAAGAGTGATAAGACACTTAGGCTTACCTAACCGTTGAAGTACATGGAAGAATGTATTTAGTTTATTTACGTTGTGGAAGTTATAGTTGGAGTTCCAGATCATACTCTAGATATAAGGATGTTGATCATCTATTAGATTGAGGTTAGATGGTAATGAGATTCTGATAAAGAAAATTTCTTAGAGAGGAAGAACGATATGCAAATAGGATATCCTTATTGGGATATATCAAGTAGGAAATTTGAGGAACAAATTTGTATTAGTGGGGGAGAATGTAATATATCGAAGAAAAAAAAATTAAAATATAAAATAATAATAATATAATTATAAACGAGATAAATAAATAAATTTATTTATTTATTATATTAAAAGGAATTTAGTTATTTAATTTTGGGATAAGATTTTTATTCGATGGGACGAGGTCTCATTAGTGTTAACTATTATCTTAATTAATTAAGTATAAGGTTTTATAAATTAAAACCCTAAGTGTCGGTTTAATTAAAGTCTAAGTTAGAAAACCTAGTTTTTATTCTTCCCCCGCCGCATTTCCTTTCCCGAGCCTCTTCTTCTCACGCGAACTGTCATCACCTCTTCTTCGCCGTCCATCTCGTCACTGCGCACGCACCGCCTCTGGTCACTGCACACACACCCGTATTGCGCAACTGTTGGTTGCGGTCACTAGCCCCGCCCCGCACACACGCAGCTTCGGCAGCGCCCATGGTCGTCGACCCTCTCGTCGCCCTTCACTCTCTCTTCCACGTTCTCGTGCTCTGCCTTCGCACACCGATGCCTCCGCCGCTACAGATCACCGACGACTGCCCCTTCTCTCTCTTCTTGGGAAGTTCAGGTTGAGCCAGGAAATTTGCGTCTGGATGGCCTTGTCGTTGGCAGCCTGCAGCGCCAACGGGGCATCGCTGCTGCCTTCGACATCATGCTAGGACGGTTGTAGGCGGCGGGTGAGTTATTTCTACGAGCCCACCCCCGACAACGCCCTCCTCCGATTCTGATCCACCTCCACCGCACCCTTCCCCTACCCGGGTCGTGTCTCCGCTGCCGCTTGTGGCACTTTCTTCTACCAATCGTGGCTGTCACAAAGGGGAGAGTTTGGAGATCGACACTGATGGGATCATCGAAATGGAAGACTTGGATTTACCGGTGCATATTTGTGCAGCTCGCATTCGACCCTCTGATCTTTCGTTGGCGGAGGGGTTTGACAAGCTAAAGGTGGCGGTCGAGGAGTTCCAGGTTGACCCACCACGTACGGGGAGCGGTGTCATGAGATTCCAAGTTGAAGGACCTCCTAGTACAAATGCATCGAATTGGCTTTTCTGTCAAAATAAGGATCTTTTGGTGTATCCTCAGTTTTATCTCACAACTACATCCTCTACTATTGAGATGAAGAGACCATTGGAAGTTTGTGGGATTGGGGGCTCATTTTTTTTTTTTATCAGCATGGAGATGACTTTGATGTGATAGAATCTTGGATGTGGAGATGGTTAGCACAGACTACACATACAGGAGGTATTATGTTTGTTTATTTTAGGGGATTCAAGATATGGATTTAAGTTCGATTTATTACCCTCGTTGGACTTATCATAGAACTTGGTAATAATTAAATTTTACCTATAGGCCTTTAATGGAGGTAGATTCTATGATGCAAAGACAATCGATATTCTACATATCAGGCGGGTATTTTGACTTATCTTTTAGATGTCATATTGATATGCTTAGTTGGTTATAGCTTGCAATAATTTTTATGTTTAACTACCTTATATGTTATTGTGCCTACTTAATACATGCATTTGATCAGCTGTTAGTTATACCTTCCCTGTTTTACTTAGGTCATCGATATGTACCTATTTGTTGTGCATAATATTCGGAGACATATTTTAGTTGGTGTTACATGCTTTAGTGTCATGCACCATCTTGCATGATTGCATGTTGGCTAGACGGGGTTCCTTTGTAGTTGAGCCCGCAGCCAGTTACATTATCTGCACACACTGCCACTCATGGGTTAATGGTACATCAGGAGGGTGTGTGCAGTAGCTCTGTCAGGCTCCGTTGGTCCGCTCATGGGTAGCGATGAGGCAGTGTGGTAGCGGACAGGGATCCCTCCTCTGGTCTACGACACCGGGAGATGAGAGCTTTGCTCCCCCACTCTGTTTGGGGTAGGAGGATAGGTGTATTCCGACATCATCATGTCCACTCGGTCACTCAGGAGCAGTGATGGTAGAGTGCACAGTTGTCATAGCCCTACCCACTCGGCTTCACCATCGCGTGTGAGGCGGCTGACTGGCGTCAGGGGTGACCATGTCATTTGCATCGCATGCATTTTGCATGGATGGCATTTGTATTGTGTTTGTTGCATTTTGGTTGCTGCCTTGGATGTTGCATATGATTGTCATGCATACAGGATACATTTTTTGTATTTGGTCTGACGACTTTATTTGCTAGTATGGCATATGCTCCTAGGACAGGATAGGAGATTCAGGTAAGTACAGTCTTTTCACATTTCTTTCTTGCATTTCCTATTATTGATTACTAGACTATACTGGCATGATTATTATTGTTAGTTATATCTGTCATGCCCCGAGGGAGTCCCCGCCATACAAAAATCCGACAACATCTCCCCTGTACGGGCGACAATATCAATTTTCATACAAGGCCTACACGGCCACTATACATCGGTCAACACGACCGGAATCCAAACATCACACGCAGGTAATAAAATAGGCCTCAGGCCAACAAATCAAGGTAAACAAAAGTCTACACTAACTAGACTTACCTCTTCTTCCATCTGGGCAGGAAAAACCCAACCAAAACCAATCAAAATAAGATCCAAATAAAAGTCCACAAGGACACCAAAAATCCACGAGTACATAAATCCAATTCCAAGCCTAAATATGTCTTCTAATCAAGATATCCAAAACCATAAAAACAAATAACCAAATAAAAAGTTTCACGATGAGGGGGTTTGGCAGTTGCACTCTCCTGACAGCTTCATCCTGAAATAGATATAATCAACGGGGTAAGTTCAAAGAACTCAGTGGATATAGTCGATATGTAAAGTAAGATATAGCTAACAATAAGAATCATGTCAGTACAGTCTCACAAAAACAGGGTATGCAAGCAAGAAATACAAAAGGACTGTACTTACCTGAATCTCCTACCCTGATATAGGAGCATGTGCCTGACTGGAAGTAATAAAATCATCACCATATAAAAATATGAATCCTGTATGCATGGCAATCATATGCTACATCCAAGGCATCAATAAAAATGCAACAAACACAATACAAATGCTATCCATGCAAAATGTATGTCGTGCAAATGACATGGTCACCCCTGACGCCAGTCAGTCGCCTCACACACGATGGTGAAGCCGAGTGGGTAGGGCTATGACAACTGTACACTCTGCCATCACTGCTCCTGAGTGACCGAGTGGATAGGATGTTGTCGGAGTATACCTATCCTCCTGCCCCAAACAGAGTGGGGGATCTAAGCTTTCATCTCCCGGTGTCATAGACCAGAGGAGGGATCCCTGCCCGCTACCACGCTGCCTCATCGCTACCCATGAGCGGACCAGCGGAGCCTGACAGAGCAACTGCACACACCCTCCTGATGTACCACTAACCGCAGTGAGTGTATGCGAGGCCATGGCTATAAAGGAACCTCGTCCAGCCAGCATGCAATCATGCAAGATGGTGCATGATACTAAAGCATGTAAATCCAACTAAAAATACCTATCCGAATAATATGCACAATCAATAAGTGCATATCTATGATTCAAGTAACTATGATCCAAATAAAACAGGGAAGATATAATCATACTGATCAAATGCATGTATATCTAGTAGGCACAAAAACATACTAGGCATATAAACATGAAAATTATTGCAAGCTATCCTAACTAGCATATTAACATGACTATATATAGGAGATAAGTCAAAATACCCGCCTCTTAAAATAAATGTCCGCAAGAATGAAATCGTCACGACCGGGAACCTGCCTCGTGACCGAAACTTGCATACAGCATAACTATTGTTAAGCACAAAAATACAATCCACCGACAAATTGAATACTTAATCGATTTCATTCATAACCCAATTAACCCAAACTATTTCCAATTTTCACTAATTTTTCAACCATCTTATTAATATTTTCCTACCAAAAATATCCATACAATTATTTTATCCCACTAAATCAATTTCCAACCACCCACAGCCACCATCAACCCTCACTGCCCACCAACTTTCAGCAATCCTCAAGATCAAACCATAGGAATTGAACAAAAAAATCAACAACCGAGATTTACCTGTGCTAGGAAAACCCTTTGACACAGCCAAAAACACCCCAATCGGCCCTCATAGCAAAGTCGACAAGAACCCTTAGAACCGAAACCTAACTGACCTTACTCCGGCGACGCTCGGCAAGAAGGGAAGAGGAGACTTCGGATGTGGACGGCGAGCGCACGACGTGTCGGGTGGCGGTCCGGTGGCTGCAGGTGCGCTGGGGAAGAAATAAAACCCAAGGAGGGATTAATGAGATAGATTTATGAAAACCGGTCCAATTTAATTAGCCCTAACCCTAGATTAGATTTTAAACAAATCCAAAAGCTTAACCCTAGATTTAGGTATTTAAACATAGGGTTAATCAAACCCATTAATTCCCCAATAATAATCTCGTACGAACTTCGTTTAAATCCAGAAAAAATTCCGAAAAAATCCTAAAAATCTCGAAAAATTTTCAGGATTATTTTCTTAATTCTTTGGCCATTTAATTTAATATTTTAAATTTTCAGTATTTAACAATATCTGACTATGCATAATGACTATTATTCGCTGAGTTCATTGAACTTACCCCGTTGTTTTATATCTATTTCAGGATGAAGCTGTCAGGAGAGTCCAACTGTCAAACCCCCTCGTCATGATGATTTTTGTTATTTAATTTATGGTTTCAGTTTTTGATTAGAAGACATGTTTAGGTTTTGTGTTTTGGTTATGTACTTGTGGTTGGTGATATTTGTTATGTCCTTATGGACTTCTATTCGGACTTTATTTTCGATTAGTTTGGTTGAGTATTCCTGCTCAGATGGCAGAAGGAGTAAGTCTAGATATTGTAGACTTTTTTTTATATTTACTTTGATTGTTGGCCTGAGGCCTATTTATGACCTGCGTGTGTCGTTTTTGTTCCGGTCGTGTTGACCGATGTATAGTAGGCCGTGTAGGCCTTGTATGTAAGTTTCGTATTGTCACCCGTACAGGGGAGATGCTGCCGGATTTTTGTCTGGCGGGGACTCCCCCGGGGCGTGACAGTGACAACAAGACTTGGACTTTCCATCATATGGTCAATCCTATGTCAATTATATAGTTAATCCATTGTCAAACAATGGTTAACTCATTATCAAACATCAATGTCAAACATTAAAACACTAACATCAAACTACTACTCAAGTCAAACTTGAGTTTGGTCAATCGTGACCTGGGATGATTGCACCAACACACCATTCAAAATGTGCCTTGGATGTGAGGAACGTTCTGTCAAAGTTTCAAGGCAATCCAACATTTAAAACTCACGAAAATGCAATTCTTCTATAGCAACCTCAAAGAATTTCAAAAATAATTTTTTTTTCTTTCTTGTTATGCAACGTGATGGATTCACTCTGATATTATGTGAATAAAGCAAAGAATACAAATAGAATGTAAAAGACAACATAAAAAGAAGGAGAGAAAGAGATAACCACAAAAAGAGACTAGCGAATTGTATTATGAAATCTTAGGATTTACAAAGAAAAAAGTGTTAAAAATAGACAACAAAATAGCAAAAAGACTAGTCTACTATTACATAATAATAATCAACTGTATTAATAGAAGTAACACGTCGAAACAAAACACTCAATGAATAGAATCAACATTCTCAAACACAACTCTTCAGATTTTATCGTCCACTAGAAGTACCAATTTAAGCTCATTTTCATACTATGATATTAAATTAAAGGAATCATTAGCTAAATTTATTTCTGTAGATTTTTTTTTTTTAATTTTAGGTATCAATGTACTTTTGAAGATTTTGTCAAAAATCACTTAACTCAATTGTTAAATATATTCTTCAAACTATACTTACTCACATAAATAAAAAATTAATAAGACAAGGAAAAATTTTCATTGAAGAATTTAATAAATTAAATAATAAAATATTTTAATATTTAGAGTGCATTTGCAAATTCATTCATATATGAGTATAATTTGTCATTCGATTAATAACTCTAGGACAATTTAAAAATATTTATTAGTATATTAAGTTTTTGATGAGACATATACTTCATAACATCTCTAAATTATTATGTTAAATTTTAGGAAAATATGAATTAACTTCAAAAATATTTTCAATATCAATTGATAATACTAATTCTAATACTATAAATATTGATGAACTTAAATTTATTTGTCAATTTGCTATATATAAGTGATTTATTTTTTTCATATATCATATTTTTTATAAATGCATTCAAGATGGATTAAACAGTTAGAAAATCAAATTAGATCAAATAAAATTATTATTTGTTATTTATGGTCACATCTAGTATAATGAAACAATTGAGTAGATTTTGTAAAATTATTGAAATGAAACTAGAAATGTTTCACATGATATAACAACATTATAAGATTAATTTCAATATAGAGAATTATTATATTTATTTTTTATATAAAATACTAATAATGTCACGCCCCGAGAGCATGCCGAGCCGAAAATCAAACGGACGGCATCTCCCCTGTACGTGGCAACATTTCGGGTTAATACAAGGCCCGTAGGCCCACAACAACAACAATATATATATAACAAATAACAGCAGCGGAAATAAAGAGCACATACCCACAACATACATAACAAAAATATACATGTGTACACCACCTGACAAGTCCACAGTCAAAAACCGTAAATAAAACAACGACATCACGACAAGTCCATAACAAAACAAGGGTCCATGACATAGGACCAAAATCCATAACTCATAAACAAGTCCAAATCATAAGAGAGAAAACAAAATAAACTCCTCGGGAGACATCGGAAAATGGAGATGGGATGGATCGGTCGGCGCAGCTCCAAGTCGTCACGAAGGCGTCTACCTGTTACCTGGGCGACAGAAAAACCCAGGGTCGGAGGTGGTGAGTAAAACTCAGCAGGAAATCAGAGAAAACATGTAAATATATATATATATCAATATTACATGTCATTCAACAGTCTAAATCTACTCGAACAACAGGTATACATCAGCATAAAAGGTATATATGCATGCATACACTAAATAAACTGAACAACAATGATGCTGACATACCTGACCGTCAGCAACTCTATCCTGATCCAACCTGGGCATATAACCACATCATAGGGTATAAAAGAATAATACCAACTCACACAATATCCTGAATATGATCCAAGGGTATCACCGTGAATAACCAATAGGTATACAAGTATCAGCCTACTACCATACAGGAAATGCAGTATCATGTATGAATATGTACAAACAAATGCAACGAGCATAGTACATACAAATGCATCATCAAAGTGAGTATACATATAGACTGTATCTGTATGTATACTAATCACCATCATCCATATATATATATATATATATATATATATATATACAAGCAGGTATGTATATATATATAATCATATGCAAAACACCGTATGATACGGCAATGCAGCATGCATGGTCATGGCTGCTCACCCCTACTCGCTACCACGACCCCAGTGTGGCCTAGGTGGCACGACATGACAACTATCCCGACTCCAGCCGCCACCACTCTCGAGTGACCGAGTTGGGTAGTATGATCAAGTAGCATATGAGCGTAAAGAGCTCGCTACGCAACGGGGGTCCCTGCTGCTGGCCACTCCGACTGACACTGCCAATGAGTGGTCGAGTACCACACACCCAGGACAACTGCACGCAACTCCAACTACCACCGTCTATAGTGGTAGAGTGCGGCACAACAAATGCTCTGCTGTCAAGTCTCAAAAAAAAAAAAAGTAAATAAATAAATAAATAAATAATAATAATAATAACAATACTACAATGATAAAAATACACGGGCGAATATCATCGGAAAAGGGGGATAAATTTTGGGGTCTAATTACACCCCAAATAATCACAGTTGAAGGGCATGAAGGGGAAAAACCCTAAAAACCACTTAACCGGCCGAACCCTATATATATTTTCCTTTTCTGTTTTTTTTTCTTGCTTTTTCCCTTCGCTCCATTCGCGCGACCCTCCTTCTGCCCGCGAGCCGTCGCAGACGACGAAAGAAGTGAACGCCGAATCCCTGCCGTCGGAGTCGACGCCAACCTGCCGGAGCTACACCGACCTTCCTCCTTCCTCTTCAGAGTGAGTAGTCCTTGGCTAGGGTTGTCGAGGGTGGGGAATCCAGCAGGTTTTTGTTGGGACGGTCACGGCGAGTTGGAGTCGAGATGTTAGGGATTGAAGCGTGTCGGTGAGTGGGATTCTCGATTAGGTTCTAGCAGGCGTCCGCGGTGGATCGTCGGTACAGTTGGGGATGGGTTGAGCTACGGACATCGGTGGAGTTGGCTACCTGACGGTTAGAAGGAGGCGACAGGCGGAGAGTTCACGGGAAGGGGTTAGGGCTGTCGATCTTAGAGTCAGAAGGGGTTTTCCGATGGGGGAGAAGAGGATTGGAATGGGGTTTAGGGTTGTCGATCTTGGAGCTGCCAAGGGGGTTTTCGATGGGGGGGGAGAGGATTGGAATCGGTGGAATTGAGGCATTGGCAGGGGAAGGGCAAAGGTGATGGAGCGGGTAAACCGATTGGTGTTGGAGGAAGAGAAGGGGATCGGATTAGGATTTTAGGATCGTTTTGATGAATTTATGCGGGAATAGGCATGGTGGGATTCATTCGGTAGGACGATAATAACGGGGCATCCATATATTGGGGTTCGTACAAATTGCGTATGATGCACGATGTATACGAGGTTTAAAGTTTTAGTTAATAGCCAGACAAAGGTCTAATAAATGTAAGGGGTAATCTGTTTGACAAGAATTAGCCGGCTAGGGTGGATGTAAAAATTTGGATATGCAGGAGCTTTATGTCTGTAGTTGATTTCTGCTATATTTGTTCTCAGTCAGCATGTTTAGTTAATCCTTTATAAATTGTTCTTAATGCTGTAAATGATATATAATATGCGTTAAATATCGTCTACCTGTGTATGAGGTTAGATGCTATATATATATAAATATGAGTAACTTCCATCTACCTGTGTATGAGGTTAGATGCTATATGTATGTGTGTGTAATTACCATCTACCTGTGTATGAGGTTAGATGCTATATATAGATATATATATTTGTTCACCTATGATGTCTAATGTTCTTATTTTCTTTAGCTAAATTGTTCATCAGATCCTTCTTATGCTTCGTTGTTATGTGAATAGGTTATGTTAACATCTACCTGTGTATGAGGTTAGATGCTATATATATATATATATATATATATATATATATACGTCCATTCATGATGTTCTATGTTATCCTCCGGTGACTGAGTATGATAGAAAATGACAGAAATTTTTAGTTAGCTAACTGTATGTACATGAGCATTAGTGGTGCCTGGACGGGTTGGGCTCCCCGGGTTGAGCTCCGGGGAGGGCCCACCCAAATTGACAGATTGACTGATGACTGATGATTGATTCCCTTAGTTTCTTCCTAGAGGTACCTCAGGATTGCACAAGAAAATAAGGTATTTGACTGGATCAGCATTTTAAATGCACAATGTGAGGTACCACGAGTGTTTATGTTTAGGTGCAGTTAGCGTAACAGGAAGGCATGATTGGGTTCGCTGTACTGGTTTTAATGATATGTTGATTAAAAGTATTGGTTATGTTTCATATTGACTTATAGAAAGTGTAACGAAAAATGTAGGTTGAGCTACAGTAGTTTACATTTACAGTTGTAGAGTTATATGTTTCCTTGTGAATTTCTCATCCCTGTGTTATATCCCTGTCATTGATTTACTTACTGGGCTGTGAACTCATGATGTCACATAACAATTTCAGGTAAGCAGGATACCCGATTGAGGCGCGAAGCGGAGGTGGTGTAGCGAGGAGATGATGATGAGCATGACACACATTGTCAGGGGCATCTATGGAGCAGGGTTTCAGTTGAGGAGATGATTTGATGTTCTATTTTTTTCTTCAGGTTTTGAGGGTTAAGTGTGTAGTTGAGACTGCTAAACTGGATGGAATAAAATAAATTGTTGTCGGGCGTTACGATCTTGTGTATAATGGATAATATCTACGTGTGACTAGGGATTTTGTATATGCATACTAACGATGCGGTTATCGGGTTTTATAGGAGAATGGCGGGCCGAAGAAACAATGGTGAAGGGGGGCAGAGTAGTCAGTTTCTCGCTGAGCTTGCCGCAATTATGCAGGAACAGAGTCGGATTCAGGGAGAACAGATCCAACAGCTATTGAGAGCCAGGGAGCATGGAGACACCCACAGTGGTCCCACAGCCCGTGTGAACCCAGTTTACAAGCAATTCAGGGATCTTGGACCGACTGAGTTTAAGGGAAGCACAGACCCGATTGTGCCAGAAGGATGGATTCGGTTATTGGAGACGATATATGACTTCATGCAGCTTACTGATGCTGACAAGGTGAGGTGCGCCATATTCATGTTGCGGGGCGATGCTCGGATATGGTGGGAGGGTGCACGTTCAGCGGTGGATTTAGCTACAGCTACTTGGGTTGAATTCAAGGAGGTATTTTATGGTAAATACTTTATCGACACCAACCCGAATGGCGAATTCCTAGAGCTTCGCCAAGGGGACCGACGATGGTGATTATGTCAAGGAATTCAAGAAGGCGGTATTTTGTACCTATGATTGCCGGTCCAACCAAGAGAGGAGCCAAACATTTCACTGAGGATTTAGGCAGCCATTCGCCATGATGTCGGGGTGAGTCGAGTTACCACCTTGAGAGAGGTCATGGATCAGCTCGATGGCGAGCGAGCGACAGAATGACATGATAAAGGAAGTATGCAGACTAAGAGGTCTAGTTACGAGGAAGGGAACCTCTGCGTCGAGTCAAGAGGTTTGCACCGAGCCGATTCGAGGCAAACAACATACCCGCTTTGACGCCGACGCAGACCCAGAGGCCCGACGATCGACCATCTGTTCTCCAGGTGAAAGCAAAACTCGGTGCCCCAAGTGCGCGTAAGACACATGCAGTCGGTGTTTGGTGAGTACAGATGTGTGCTACAAGTGCAAGAAGTCCGGGCACTTTGCTATGAATCGCCCTCGGCTCAAAGAGCCAACTAGAGGAAGGGTGTATGATATGACCACGGGCGGTGGATCCGGATTGGCCATTATCACAGGTAGAATTTCTATTGTCAACCTACACTGCTCATGCCTTAATAGATTCTGGGCTACACACTCCTTCATATCGGTGGCCTCGTTGCAAAACTAGGTATTTCATGTGATTGGATGGCTCGGCTATCGCGTGTCCTTGCCTTGGGGAAGAAGCCCGACCAGAATAGAATAGTGAGGCTGTCAGATAAGGATGCGAGAACTATCTGATGTCCGAACTTATTGTATTAGAGATGGTGGACTTTGATGTAATTACAGGTATGGATTGGTTGACGAGCGAGGCCGTGAATTGGATGTAAACAAAGGACGGTTAAACTGAAACTACAAAATGATGGAATTGTCATCTTCAATGCAACCTCCACACTGAGTCATCTACCTATTATATCAGCATGTAAAGCTCAGAAAATGTTAAGTAAGGTGTAAGCAGTTTCTAGTCAACATAATGGGAAGTTCTGAGACTTTTAAACCAAGTCTGGAGGAAGTAGAGGTGGTCCGGGATTTCCCCGATGTGTTCCCAGAGGATATTGCGGGATTACCCCCTGTCAGATAGGTTGAGTTTGGAATAGAATTAATATCGGGAACCACCCCCGTGTCTAAAGCACCGTACTGCCTTGCACCCACCGAAATGAAGGAACTGAAGGAGCAACTACAAGAACTGCTGGATAAGGGTTTCATCCGACCCAGTGTGTCACCCTGGGGAGCGCCAGTGTTGTTCGTCTGTAAGAAGGACGGTTCAATGCGGTTGTGCATCAACTACCAGGAGTTGAACCGGGTTACAGTCAAGAATAAGTACCCGTTGCCTAGAATCGATGATCTGTTCGATCAACTACAGGGAGCAACGGTATTCTCAAAAATTGACTTGAGGTTGGGGTACCACCAATTGAGGGTGAAAGGAGAAGATGTTCATAAAACTGCCTTCAGAACTCGATATGGTCATTATGAGTTTCTAGTTATGCCGTTTAGACTCACTAACGCCCCCGCAGCCTTTATGGATTTGATGAACCGGATTTTCCAGCCATACCTGGATCAGTTTGTGATTATCTTCATCGATGATATACTAATTTACTCTCAGAGTCGCGAAGAGCACCGATAACATTTGACGCTGGTATTGCAGACTCTGAGGGATAAGCGGTTATACGCTAAGTTCAGCAAATGCGACTTTTGGCTGAGACAAATAGCATTTTTAGGACATATAGTCTCGGAGAGGGGAATAGAGGTGGATCCCGTCAAAGTGGAGGCAATCCAGAGTTGGGCTACTCCGAGGAATGTTACAGAAATTCGAAGTTTCCTGGGACTGGCGGGGTATTATCGCAGATTTATTCAGAATTTTCACGAATTGCGCTACCCCTGACTTCGTTGACCAAGAAGGGGGTGAGGTATGAATGGACTGCTAAGTGCGAGCAGAGTTTTATGGAGCTAAAGGAAAGCCGATGATGCTTTAGCACTTGTGATTCAGCCTGCATACGGGCAATTTGTGGTGTACACGATGCCTCCAAAAGCTGGTCTAGGCTGTATTGATGCACGAAGGAGGTCATTGCCTATGCATCACGTCAGTTGAAGGTGCATGAGCAGAATTATCCTACACATGACCTGGAACTAGCCGCGGTCGTCTTCGCTTTGAAGATCTGGCGACACTATCTTTACGGGGAACGATGCAAGATCTACACAGATCATAAAAGTTTGAAATATTTCTTTACTCAAAAGGAACTGAATATGCGGCAGAGACGATGGTTGGAGTTGGTAAAAGATTATGACTGCAATATTAACTATCACCCGGGTAAGGCTAATGTGGTGGCGGATGCGCTGAGTCGCAAGACGGCGACGCTATTACAGTTGACCACCCAGCAAAGATTGATATCAGAGTTTCAACAGATAGGAGTGGAGGTGATAGCACCAGGTGAGCAGGTTAGGTTGGCGGCACTGACGGTTACATCGAACTTACGGGATCAGATCCGGGCAGAACAAGCCTCGGATCAACAGTTAATGGAATGGAAACGCAAAGATGAAGCAAAGGGTAGCACCATCTACTCAGTGATTGATGGGATAGTGCGATACAAGGGCTGCATATGGGTGCCTAAGGGTGGATCCCTGAGGGAGAATCTCATGAGGGAAGCTCACACTACCCCGTACTCTATCCACCCTGGCAGCACAAAGATGTATAAGGATATGCGGCTATTATATTGGTGGCCGGGCATGAAGAGAGACATAAGCAAGATGGTCCATGAGTGTCTTACCTGTCAACAGGTGAAAGCTGAGCACCAAAGGCCCGCGGGACTGCTCGAACCGCTTCCGATACCTGTCTGGAAGTGGGAAAATATTGCCATGGATTTTGTGGTAGGATTACCGATCTCGACTAAGGGATCAAATGCAGTGTGGGTTATTGTGGATCGATTTGAAGTCAGCCACTTTTGCGGTGAAAACCACCTTCACTATGACACAATATATGTATATACGGAAATAGTAATGTTACATGGAATTCGGATCAGATATGTCGGATAGAGACCCAAAATTTACATCCGGTTACGGAAGAGTTTGCATCGGGGATTGGGTACAAAATTTGCTTTCAGCACTGCGTTCCATCCCCAGACTGACGGTCAATCTGAGCGAGTAATTCAGATTTTGGAAGATATGCTACGAGCTTGCATTATAGATTTCAAAGGGAGTTGAGTCAAAGCGCCCTTGGTAGAGTTCACCTATAATAATAGTTATCAATCCACCATCGGTATGGCTCCCTATGAAGCGCTATACGGAAGAAGGTGTAGAACCCCACTACACTGGGAAGAGGTAGGAGAAAGGGCAGTTTTGGGTCCAGAGATGGTGACCCAAACTGTGGAACTAGTAGCAAAGATCCGGGATAGAATGCACGATTGACGCAGTCGCCGTAAGAGTTATCTTGATTGTCGGAGGAGGGACACAGAGTTCACAAAGGGAGATCATGTATTTCTCAAAGTGTCACCCATGAAGGAGTCGAGGTTCGGAAAGAAGGGAAAACTCAGTCCGAGGTATATTGGGCCTTTTGAGATCCTCGACCGGATTGGAACACGAGCATACCGAGTTGCTCTACCACCAAACCTGGCGGGAGTTCATAATGTGTTTCATGTATCCATGCTCAGGAGGTACCTTTCCAATCCGGCACAAGTGATTGGGTATGAAGTCATACAGTGGACACCAGATCTATCCTACGAGGTAATACCAGAACAAATATTGGATCGTCAAGTGCGGAAGCTGAGAAATAAAGAAATCAGAATGGTGAAAGTTTCATGGGGAAATCAACAGATAGAGGAAGCTACCTGGGAGACCGAGCGGGATATGCGTGACCGTTACCCTGAACTATTTGGTAAGTCAAATTTCGAGGACGAAATCTTTTTTTTAAGGGGGAAAGAGTTGTCAAGTCTCGAAAAAAAAAAAGTAAATAAATAAATAAATAAATAATAATAATAATAACAATACTACAATGATAAAAATACACGGGCGAATATCATCGGAAAAGGGGGATAAATTTCGGGGTCTAATTACACCCCAAATAATCACAGTTGAAGGGCATGAAGGGGAAAAACCCTAAAAACCACTTAACCGGCCGAACCCTATATATATTTTCCTTTTCTGTTTTTTTTTCTTGCTTTTTCCCTTCGCTCCGTTCGCGCGACCCTCCTTACACATGAGCCGCGCGACGGCGAAAAGCGAGCGTCGAATCCTGCCGTCGAGTCGACACCGACTTTCCTCCTTCCTCTTCACAGTGAGTAGTCCTTGGCTAGGGTTGTCGAGGGTGGGGAATCCAGCAGGTTTTCGTTGGGACGGTCGCGGCGAGTTGGAGTCGAGATGTTAGGGATTGAAGCGTGCCGGTGAGTGGGATTCTCGATTAGGTTCTAGCAGGCGTCCGCGGTGGATCGTCGGTACAGTTGGGGATGGGTTGAGCTACGGACATCGGTGGAGTTGGCTACCCGACGGTTAGAAGGAGGCGACAGGAGGAGAGTTCACGGGAAGGGGTTGGGCTGTCGATCTTAGAGCTGTAAAGGGGGTTTTCCGATGGGGGGGGGAGAAGAGGATTGGAATGGGGTTTAGGGTTGTCGATCTTGGAGCTGCCAAGGGGGTTTTCGATGGGGGGGGGGGGGGAAAGAGGATTGGAATCGGTGGAATTGAGGCATTGGCAGGGGAAGGGCAAAGGTGATGGAGCGGGTAAACCGATTGGTGTTGGAGGAAGAGAAGGGGATCGGATTAGGATTTTAGGATCGTTTTGATGAATTTATGCGGGAATAGGCATGGTGGGATTCATTCGGTAGGACGATAATAACGGGGCATCCATATATTGGGGTTCGTACGAATTGCGTATGATGCACGATGTATACGAGGTTTAAAGTTTTAGTTAATAGCCAGACAAAGGTCTAATAAATGTAAGGGGTAATCTGTTTGACAAGAAGAATTAGGCTTAGGTGGATGTAAAAATTGGATATGAGGAGCTTTATGTCGTAGAGATGATTTCTGCTATATTTGTTCTCAGTCAGCATGTTTAGTTAATCCTTTATAAATTGTTCTTAATGATGTAAATGATATATAATATGCGTTAAATATCGTCTACCTGTGTATGAGGTTAGATGCTATATATATATAAATATGAGTAACTACCATCTACCTGTGTATGAGGTTAGATGCTATATGTATGTGTGTGTAATTACCATCTACCTGTGTATGAGGTTAGATGCTATATATAGATATATATATTTGTTCACCTATGATGTTTAATGTTCTTATTTTATATATATATATATATATATATATATATATATATATATATATATATATAATATTCTATATATATATATATATATATATATATATATATATATATATATATATATATATATATATATATATATATATATATATATATATATATATATATATATATATATATATATATATATATATATATATATATATATATATATATATATACGTCCATTCATGATGTTCTATGTTATCCTCCGGTGACTGAGTATGATAGAAAATGACAGAAATTTTTAGTTAGCTAACTGTATGTACATGAGCATTAGTGGTGCCTGGACGGGTTGGGCTCCCCGGGTTGAGCTCCGGGGAGGGCCCACCCAAATTGACAGATTGACTAATGACTGATGACTGATTCCCTTAGTTTCTTCCTAGAGGTACCTCAGGATTGCACAAGAAAATAAGGTATTTGACTGGCTCAGCATTTTAAATGCACAATGTGAGGTACCACGAGTGTTTATGTTTAGGTGCAGTTAGCGTAACAGGAAGGCATGATTGGGTTCGCTGTACTGGTTTTAATGATATGTTGATTAAAAGTATTGGTTATGTTTCATATTGACTTATAGAAAGTGTAACGAAAAATGTAGGTTGAGCTACAGTAGTTTACATTTACAGTTGTAGAGTTATATGTTTCCTTGTGAATTTCTCATCCCTGTGTTATATCCCTGTCATTGATTTACTTACTGGGCTGTGAACTCATGATGTCACATAACAATTTCAAGTAGGGAACAGGATACCCCGATTGAGACGCACGAAGCGGAGGTGGTGTAACTGAGGAGATGATGATGAGCATGACACACATTGTCCGGGGCATCTATGGAATAGGGTTTCCAGATTGAGGGGAGATGATTTGATGTTCTATTTTTTTCTTCAGGTTTTGAGGGTTAAGTGTGTAGTTGAGACTGCTAAACTGGATGGAATAAAATAAATTGTTGTCGGGCGTTACGATCTTGTGTATAATGGATAATATCTACGTGTGACTAGGGATTTTGTATATGCATACTGGGTTAGGTCATTTCATCTGTCCTCACACCAGTTACTCTTCTGAAAGTAACCTGGGAGGCAGGATGACTGACGACTCTCTCTCAACCCTAAGGGGAGACGATGTCGTCAGTATGCATGCAATGACATGAGGGTACTGTCTCACATACAGAACATCTACCCTAGACTCTCTGTTCAATAGAGAGTCACACCCAATTGATCAGTACACTCTCTACCCTGTAGAGAGTCACTCATCTGATCATGACAAGCTAGGACCATCGGTCCGTAGCGACACACTGTCCACGACTCACATGACCATTCACACAACCCGTGGTTGGTGAAGAAATGTGCAACATACAGGTATGGAATAAATCCTACATCCAGGGCCATACTTATCCACAGAGGACCTTTTTGCCAAATTTATAACTTAGGTCTTCCTCCGTACTCTAACGTCTACACCCTACTAAACAGTTAGACCAACTTACATCACATCTGTAACTTCTAGATTATGCTAGGGAATATGTGTTATCAATAATCGAGCACACATATATATCAACGGTAAGTTCAAGCATACGATAAATAGAGCATGATCAAGGTAATATGAACACCTAACATGTTCATATCTATATCTAAATCTGGAAATCATTACATCTACCCGACCAGTAGGAAATTACCTACCTGATATGTAGCTCGTGCTGATTGTATTCGTGTCCGCGAATTTACCTTGTATCAAAATCCTGAAACCAGAGAATACCATTATAATCCAATAATAACACATCCAGATCAGTTAACTAAACAACTGATATGCAATTATAAACATTCAAATCTTACTTAATCTCCGCTTCAATCACAACCATCCTTTTAATCCGCTTAATGGAATCTGATCTGCCCCAATCATTAACTGCAAGCAAATCCCTTCCCATTGTTTTAAATCAATGAATCAACACAAAACATGATATACTTCCAATTAATAGATCACTACACAAACTCTCCTACCTTAGATGTCATCGTTCAGCATCTTGCCCCCCCCCCCCAATTGATATCAAATCCAATAATGGCTACGTCACATATCTGACCCCATAGATCAATTCATAGATCGACTCCTCCATTGTGCGATATGGTTGGATCCATTGAAGTCTATGATATCACATCCCTCTAGGGCATTTGGTCAAATAGCTGATAGGCTTCATCTAAGTGGCCAAATCGGGTCACAACAATTTCGTTGATACTTGACATTGTTCAAATCCACAGCACACAATACCAACAACCTGAACAACACCTAAAATTAGAGTTGCATTTCTGATTTGCACCTTTTGAAGTCCCTCGGCAGCCAACCTTCCATTACCCCTGTTCACTAGCTCCAATTCTGATCAAGAAGGTCGCAGCAGATGGAGCTGTCGTTGGTCGATGTTAGGAACGCGAGCAAGGAAAGGGGCAGTGCTCCTTGCTGCTTGAATCGACGGAGGACGACACAACGGCGGCTGTGCTGGGAGGGGAGGCGACCCTAGGCGGCGGCGGCGTGCACGGGAAGAGCAAATCCGATCACGTGGCGGTGGCGACAGCGACCAAATTCGGTGGCGACGTCTGGCCACGTGACAGCGGCGACAGGGACCACGGTTCGGTGGCGTGCACAGCAAACGGCTTGAGGAGGCAACCCTAGGCGGCGGCAGCGAGCACAGGAAGGATATCGACGGAGATCGGCAATGATCAGCGACACGAAGATGCAGCGGCGACAGTAGGGTTGGAGCGGCGAAACAATGAACCGAGAGGGAGGGGCAGAGGCCCTAGGGCCGATCCTCGCGACGGGCGCGGCGCCGCGAAAAGGAGGTGCGGCGATAGCGGCACACGAGCGACAAGCAGCGTTGTCGGCATCGTGATCGAGCGATCCGGCAGGCTGACGACGCCGACGAAGAGAAGCAAAGGAGGAGAAAGAATCGCCGGTGGAAGAGAGGGGAAGGAGAAGAATCGCGACTGTGGAGATTTGGGAAGAAATGCGCGGAAACGCTCGGGTGAAGATTTTCGGCGACAATGAAGGCTGGACGGCGCAGAATTTGTGCGGTGTTATGTTAACGGATCGGGTTGAGAATGGGTAGGGTTTAAATCCAATAAGCCATTAACTCTAAATCAATTAAATCTAGGTTATATTAAACTATTAAAATTTCTTAAGCTAGGTTAGATGTAATTAACTCCTAGCCATAAAATTTTTTTTTTTCGCCGTATCTTACAAATAATATTAATTATATTTATTTTCATACCAATAAAATATATGTAGTAGTATTTATAAAATTTTAAAAGTATTTAATGATGCAATTGAATAACTCTCTTATGTTTATTATTCTACTTCTCATTTAATTATCATATTTCTCATTTAATTATGATTACTTTTTATCTCCTTGTATATTAGCAATGAAAAAAAATATTTATTTTATATTTTTAATATTTATTTAGTTCCATTTCCTCTAAATTATAGACTAAAGTTAGTTGTTTACATGAAATATTAGTTATGTATTATGATACTTTAATTTAGATAGAAAATTGAGAATTATTTTATAAATTCTTTTAATTTTAGTAAAATAGATAGTGTAGTGGATTTCAATATTTTACGATGATGCTCACATAAGATTCAATATTTTCCTATTCTCTTTATCATAACACAAGAAATTCTAATTTGTTCGGTGTGTCATAAAATAAACATTTAATTCTGCAAGTAATATTGAATGAATGATGAACTACTTTTGTAACTCTTTTGAAGCACAAATATTGCTCGATAATTAAACTAGAGCTGTAAAAAAAATACAATGAATATAACTTTCAAATAAAGAAATAGAAGAGTTTGATACCAAAGGAACTAATATTATAGGAATAGAAAATAAAAATGAATAACAGTGTCACTTTCTAAGATAATAAGGATAAATAAGTAAGTAAATTACGTGAGTTTTGATTCCCTTATACCTTAAGGGGATTCTAGGCAACTTAAATATATGCAAATCCTTTTGTATTTTTTATTTTTTAAAAAAATATATTTTTTAAATAAAAATAAAAATAATGAACCATATTAGTAAACTTAAATCGAACCGTAACTGACAATTTTGAATTGTGAACTGTAACTATCTTAAAAAGTTAACATTAAGGCTAAGGATCGGCATTCCATGAATTAATCATCAAATTGACAATTCTGAACTATCGAATTGTCAATTCAGAACCATGGTCGGGTCTATCTTAAAGTTATTTCCTTTAGTAATTATATGTTCAACAAACAAAATAAGAAGTCCAATACCTTGGAAGAAATGAAAAAATAATGAAAAATCATGTTGGCTTTCATGAAAATCATATTATAACATAATTGAAGTAAATTTTTTGAATCATGTGTAGGTTTTTATTTAAACCCATATAAAACTCAATGTAACATGCATAGTTCATATAGACTTCTTTGATCATATTCCATGAAGAAAGGGCCCTTCTTAATAAAGATGTCATTCCTAAGATGTAGAACCACTAAGGAGTTTGAAAAAATCCTCATAAGCAATTGATGCAAAAATACCTCCATAATTGGTTCCATTCGCCCATAAAAGCTTTAGTAACAAGACCTATCTTATAGTGGTCATTGCTTCCATCTTTGTGTTCACCTTGCAAACTCATTTCCGACTGCCTTTATCGGTGAAGGAGGTAAACCGGACAAGTGCAAACGGAGTTGCCTCAGCATACCCAGCATCCCAAGACCTATCTTATAGTGGTCATTACTTCCATCTTTGTGTTCACCTTGCAAACTCATTTCCATTTGATTGTTGATTTGTCAAAAGGAAGAGTGACAAAATCATGTGCAAGTTGTTGCCATAGAGACAAGTTCCTATGTTATAGATTGTTGCCGCTAAATATTAAGAATAACTTCATATTGGAAAAGTGAATGAAATATAAACTCCAATGTGTGTAGGAGTTTAGTTTCATATTAGAAATTTTATGGCATGAAAACTAATTGATATTGAATTACAACTTCAAGTGTTGTGAATTTATATGGATTAGAGACTCTTTCTCATGTGTCGTCCATAGGAAAGTGTAAATCTAGGACTCGGATTGCAGGTCAAACCTAGACTTTGAAGGATCTAGTGAAAAAAGGTGCTCTTTGTATTTATATAAATAATAATAAAATCAATACTATAAAAATAATTTCATTATCATAACACTTAAATTGAGATTTATGATAATGAAAATATTATATTCTACATTGGTAATAATCAGTATTATTACATCATAGAAAAAAAAAAGAAGTTAATTTATTTTTTTTCATTTATCATATCTTAATAGATATTTTCTAGTATGAGACATTTCAATTTTCTAAATAAATAAATAAATCAAGTTCTCACACAGCCACTTTTTATTTAGGCAAACACTTATTATAAAATTCTCATTTTAGCTTTAACGATGCTAAACTAGAATTTAAACAACTAACCTTTCAAAATCTTCTAACATTTTTGAACTTTGCATTTCACTTCTAAAAATCATACATTAAATTTTCAAATATCGTATTTGACAATGGTAATGCATTGATATTCCAAAATCAAATTATCAATGCTAAAACATGTGAAAATCCTCCGAATAAATAATCCAAAATATATGTTCAAAATTTCAAATATCATCGAAGATCGATTTTCAGAATCCAAATTCCAAAAATCGTACTTTCGAATTGAAACGGCTAAAACAAGGTTTAACTCGAAACAAAAATTTGAATTTGACACTCGTTTCAAGTTGAAACAGACAAATTCTAGAGCAAAACCTTCAATATCTACACGATAACACTACACAACTAAACTAATCAGTAACCAACCACAACTCATAAGTTTCGAATCAAAATCAAAGAACATACTCGGATTTTTCTCACCTCACAAAATAAGATTGCAATTTCACTGCCTAAAGGTAGAAATCAACCCAAAACCTCATAAAAGATACAGACCTAGATTACAAATGGTCAGCAATAGCAAACAAAGTGGCACACACGACGGAAACACAAGATGAGGGTGACAGGTACTCAAGCTTGAAGTTGAAGTTTTCTATGCAATTTTGGTATCAAAACGTAGCCCAAGCCGAGTTCTATCCAAAACCATGATCAATTTTTGGTTTTAAATGACTGACGACTTGTAGCGGCTATGAGGGTTTGAGTCTTTGAGAGATTTTAATTTTTTTTTTATTTACAGAGAGAGTAAATGGTTGTGAGGAAAAAGACTCCAACTTGTTTTGTTAGCCTTTACTAATTTTTTTTTAAGGGTTCGTCCTAGAGGTGGGTCCTTATGTGACAACTCCATCTTGACCACCCTAGGACCGGCTTTGCCAGATTGCATTAAATCTAATTGACTCATATATGAATGCAACTTGCGTGCATGAATATCGGACTGCTCGAGTGCATAGCAGATATATTAATGACCAATTTGAAATGGTTGACCTATAACTGCCTAGATAGTAAAAACTAGCCATTGATGGTTAATTCTTGGAATGATAATCATGTCTTAAAGAAAGAGATGATAATGACTAAAAGATTTATCAAATGATGCTTGTGATGATACTAATAAATGCTTTAGTTTGAGAAAGTGCAACAATGACAGATTAGAGTGTTAGTACAATTGATCTTGAATTGGAGTCCAATTAAGTTTTGATATTTGAATAATATAATTTCATATTAATTGATTGAGTGAGGAGTCAAATAAGTGAAGATTGATTGAATACTTGATATATAAAAGAGTCCAAATGAATCATAGAGAATCAGATACTTAGTAGTCAAAAATCTAACAAGACATTAGCAAGTGAGAAATCCCAATGAGTACACAGTTAATCAAACACTTGATATGAGATAAGTGAAAATCTTAATAGGTCAAAGATTATCAGATGTTAGGTAAGTAGAAAAGTCTAAACATGATAAGAATGTTTAGATATTTGACATTAGAGAAGTCATGATAGATCAAGATTGGTCGAATGCTAGACACGAGAAAGAAAGTCCAAACATGTTAGAGATGACCGGATGTTTGGTGTTGATGAAGTCCTGACAAGTCAAAAGTAATCATATGCTAGACGGGTGAAGTTCTAACGACTTAAGAGTGATCAGATATTGATGAGAAAGTCCTATTAGGTTGAAGTCACTAGATTCCAAGTGAGGCGAGAGTTAATCTCAAGTATGACTAAAATTGAGATATCAATCGACTTATAGAGTATATCAGTCGACTGATAAATCTTAAATCCTGAGTTTAAAGGTTTAATGAGATTTACATGAATTAAGAGTGTGACTAGTCGACTGATAATATTGTAACGACTCACATAAAGTTTATTAGTTTATTGAGGAACTCAACTGATAGTTGTGACCAATTGACCAGTGGTCACGTGAATAGAGTCATTTAGTTGACAATTTAGAGCAATAGTCGAATCTAAGGGAACCAATCAATCGTATTAATTAGCAAAAATCAATCTGATAATAACCCTATAAAAGAGGGTTTCATGGAGATTTCAATGTATTGGTTCTTGAAAATCTTGGAGAGAAAGTGTTCTTGCATTTCGGCCCTTCAAGAGACAAATTGAAAGCAACTAAAGCAAACAAAAGTAAGATTCATTTGTAAAGTTGTTTGTTTCAATTTCTCGTTATTTCATTTGTATAATTGTATTCTTGGTTGTATTTGTTTGTAAAGAAATAGATTGTAAGGTATTTCTTCACCTATAGAAGATGTTTGAAAAGGAGAAAGAATAGTGATAATCTTGCTAGAATTCTAGACTGTAAAGTAAGAACCAGAGATTTCGAATTACGTAAAACGATTTGTATTTGTGATGTTTGTATGCATTTTATATTTTAATTATGTTGTGTTTATTAACGTGTTATAAACAAGCACACAATCAACGATCAAATCACGAACTCTATTCACCCACTCCATCTAGCGACGTCAAAATCCTAACATGGAAGCGTTAACCATAATCAAAGAGTGGAAGGTGTAAAATACCACAAATAAAATTTTCTAAAGAATAAAATTATTATTATATAAAATAATAAGTAATGGTTGGTTAGGGATAAACTAAATCTAACCTAGGCTAATGTTAATGAAAGCTCTAGAGTCAATCATGTGATGATTGTTGTATGGACTTTAGTGTATCATATTCCTATTTATAAAGACATGGTTATTATATTTACTTGTATTGGTGCCAAATAACTAAGTATAATAATATCCTTGAGTAGAAGGTTCTTATCTATATCAATCGATTGGTTGAATCGATAATGAGATGATATAGAGAACACTACTCTTAATCATTCCTAGTCAAGTATTAACATTCAGGGACAATGTTAATGCGTAGAGACTAGCATGTAGTTCAACTCGATGACTTGATCTCACAAGTCATGGATATGAGATATTAAGTTGACACATGAGTATGCATTGGAGAATATATACTGAATGACCCGCCATGAGAAAGTATCATGGATCGTTATATGAGTGTCATATACTTTCTCATGTGACTATTAGTCCTTGAACCTGAAGTCACCATGGTTCCCTACATAAAGAGTTACATACTTTGGCTTCGTCAAATGTCACCCATAAATGGGTGGACTATAAAGGCAATTACTGAGTATATAACAAATTATGCGGAGGGATGTGAGTGATGTAGATAGGATCTATCCCTCCTATATGACGGGAGTGACATTATTATTCTTGATAGAGTGAGACCACGAAGTGCATGGTCATGCCCAAATGAGTCAATATGAGATATTGAGCTCATTTGATTAGAATGAGTCTACTTGAAGTTCAAGATATAGATTGTACCGAGGATGACACAATCTATGCCTCAATTGGTCAATCTAGATGTCAAGGATAGAGGGACATTGTCACATATTGTGAGAGTCACAATTAGTAGTCACAAAGGTGATGTTGGATCTCAACATTCTTGTAACTTGGGTAGCAATGATGTGTTGCTAGATACCGCTCATTGCTTATGTTCCTAAATCGGTTTAGGAGCATTGCCAACGTTACAAAAACCTATAGGGTCACACACAAAGGGCAATTAGATGAAGATTAGGTTCATATGATAGACCATGAGGATTAGGTTCATGGGATGAACCAAATTGGATTAAGAGTAATCCAAATTAGACTAATTGAGTTAGACTCAATTTGATTCAAGTGTTGAATGAGTCTAATTTAGATTTGATTCATCGAGTCAATTTAAAATAATGAATAGAGATTCATTAAATCAAATTGACTTGAATTAAGTGGTTAGATTTGATCAATCATGGGAGATAAGAGGTCAAGTTTGACTTGACTTGAGAGGGAAGATGAATGGTCAATTTTGACTTGACCAATTGTCATGTCATAGTGACTTAGCATGGGGCCGGCCAATGATGATGTTTCACATCATCATGGACACATCATGGGGTGCCACCTCATGAGGGAGACCAAGAGCCATTGGCTCTTGGAGTTACATGCATGCATGTAACCCCCTAATGTGGCCGGCCACTATGATGGTGTGCATTAGAGTGTGAAGTTAAGTGGTGTAACTTCATCATCTTCTTCCTCCTCTCCTTCTTGCTCTCTCCCAATCCTCCTTGGCCGAAACTTCCATGAGTGCTAGCACACTCTAGGTTGATTTTCTCCACCTATTTCTTGTGTGGATACCAATAGAGGAGTGTACACTTGACACTCTTGAGTTCCGACAAGCCATTTGGACGAGCGGGATAAGCGAAGGGCATCGCATCAAGGGTAATGCTCTTCTCATGTAGATCTAAGGTAGATCTAAGGTTTTAAACATGTACATGTAATTTTTATTATACTTCGCACGAATCCGTGGCTGGACTTCCAAGGTTTTCACAATGCAAAAAGCAGTTTTTACGGCTCGGAAAGTCCAACAGCTAAAGCTTGTGGGATTAATTAAAACCTGAGCTAGGGTTAAATCTCATGGATTTAATTGAATAAATATAGGTTTAATTAAACTAGACCCATTAATGGACCTGACCCGCACCATTTCTTAACGCCCGTTGCTGCGTTTATCGTCGTCGCTCTTTATGCCGAGCATTTTCTTTCTTCTTTTCGTGAGTTATTTTCCTCTCCGCGACATTTCTTCTTCCTCACTGTGTGACGCTGTTGATCTCCTTTTCTTCTTCCTCGAAGAAACCCACAGCCAAAGCTCTTCCTCTCCTCCTCGCTGTTTTCTCGCGAGCCTTTCCTCTCGTGACCTCTCCGACGTCTGCCCGTTCCCTTTCTCTGCAAGAGACGACTGACCATAGCCCGTCCCTCTCCTCTGCAAGCGGCGACAAACCCTCTCATCGTCCTCTCCTTCTTCTCTGCAAGCGGCGGAAGACCCTCTCGTTGTCCTCCCCCTTTTCTCTATAAGCAATGGCCGACCATAGCTGTCCCCTTTCTCTGCAAGCAATAGTCGACCACAGTCGTCTCCTTTCTTTATAAGTAGCAGTCGGCATCCTCGACAACCTTCGCGGATGGACTGGAACTGGGAGGCTAGGAGTGGCTGGAGTTGTGATTTGGGCAGTGGCCTTAAGCCGGTGAATAGGGGAAGAGCAATAGCAGTTGCCTGTGGTTGATCTGTCCACTGTGAACAACTTGGATCGTGAAAAGGGGTTGTGTCATGAGGTAGGTTTGGGTGTATTTTCGTTTACAACAGCTAGTAAGATGTTTTGTGTGATGCTCATAGCGAAATTAGGATTTTGGACTCTATTTTGTAGCTGGGCTAGGAGCTGAAATCTTCAATCTGGTGCTCTATTAGTGTGGTGGTCGATTAGTGTGTGAGACAAGAAGGTAAGTTGCATTTACAGCATTGATCTAGGTGTTGTTCAGTTTTTCTGTTATTGTTTCAGTTGAACTGGATTGGTTAAGACCGGCTGGGAATGAGAGAAGCAAGAATAGGTAAGCTCAGATTCCAGAAATTGTGGTATATAATTGTTTATGTAGCTAATTTGATATTGGTTCAACGGATGATGGTGAACAGGGAGACATTGATTCGGATGGAGTTGTGAAAGCTGAACATTTAATTGAGTTTATAAATTGATCTGGATTGCTTGTTGTAAATGGATAAAGATGCTTGATTCCAAATCCGTTGTGGGCGATTGAAACAAGAATAGGTAAGCTTTGATATAGTGGTGTTAATTATAGATTTACATATAGTATTTTTGGCCTTGGGTCAAGAGGTTGTGCAAGTGAATTTTGTAGGAGATCTCGTGATCGCTAGAGGGGGGTGAATAGCTCATCGTCGTTTGATAGATTACGATCGTGTTCGTCTCTACAAGTCGTGTTAGTGCAACGGAATATATATAATAACAATAACAAAAGATGACAAACACAATCCACAACACAAAATATAACGTGGTTCGGAACCGAATGGTTCCTACTCAACGGATTGGGCTCATAAAAGCCCTAGTGATGACAATCACACACCACTACTCAAATAACTCCTTCTCGGAACAATTCGGAGGCGGAGAACCCTCTTACAATAATAAGAATGAAATACAAGCAAGATATAAATGAAATACATAAGAACACGTAAAGAACACTTTACAAATGCGCTTTTGGATGCTTGCTTTGTGGTTGCTTGAATTGCACTTGGAGACCCTGATTTGCAGCAACAAATCACTCCAAAACTCCTCAAGAACCGCTGCCAAATACCTCCTCCATGAGCTCCATTTAAAGCTTCTCCTTGGGTTGGATTCCGCCTAGCAGTCGACTGATCGGGACCATCAGTCGACTGTCCCTGTAGTTGTTGTCTCACAATGGCATGATCCACGTTGGATAAGTCCAACAGATACACCATCAGTCGACTGATCATACCCATCAGTCGACTAATGGCTCAATTAGTCGAGTGTTCGGGCCGATCACTCGACTGGAGAGCCTTCTGTGCCTGAGATCCCGGGCATTAGTCGACTAATCACCAGATCAGTCGACTGCTCATGCTAGTAGTCGACTATCCACCTCTGGCAGTCGACTGCCAGGGCACTTCCGACAGTCAAACCCTAGTTGACTCTCATTAGTCGATTGACCCATGGTCCCAGTCAACTGATACACCTCAAACATAAGGTTTTAACCCAAGTATAGTGTCCTCATACTTGCTAGATCACCCTTATCCTAGACCTAAGCCTTCCAGCCACCTCCATCAGCCTCACGTCTATCAGATCCCTTCAAGTCATCTATGACTTGTTCATCTATACGCTAACCTTCAGGTGCTTCCATCGGCTATTGTCATGCTAATGGTGTCTACACCGCCAAGGCACATTGGACTTACACTGCCAAGACTCCGCTTGGACTTTACGTCGCCAACCATTGGACTTATGCTGCCAAGACTTCACCCTTGGATCTTACGCCGCCAATATCAAACCCCTTGAACTTTCCAAATGTCAAGTACCCATGACTTAGACTTTCACCGCCAAGACTACACCCTTGGACTTACGTGGCCAAGACTATACCCTTGGACTTTACATGTCAACCCATGTTGGACTTTCCATGCCAAATACCCATGACTTGGACTTTTCCTTACCAAGACCCATGCTTGGACTTTACATGTCAAGTACTCAAGACTTGGACTTTCCCAATGACAATCACATTGTCATATATTTTTGTCGAACATCAAAATATCGCTCGAGTCAAACTCGAGTCCGGTCAATCGTGACCTGGGCCAATTGCACCAACAATCTCTCTCTTTTTGATGTTTGACAAAAACACCCTTGAGTTTGGCCCCTAACTCAAATTCCCTTACCAATTATCCCAAATTGGTAATTTTACTTTCTCCACCTTTTTGACTAACATCAAAAAGGTTCTCTCTAAGGAGGTCAATGTCTCATATCCCAATTAAATCTTACAATCTCCCCCTTTGTCCAAAAAATATCTAGGATGCCTACAATCTTCCTAGTGATAAGTCACATACCACTAAAGAGAGGCACTCCTATAAACTCTCCCAATTTCCAAATTGGATATCTCAAATCCCATTAATTCTTCCCCTCATGAAGAAGAACATATCCATCATTCCATGATGGATACCTCCCCCTAAAGGCTTGCTCCCCCTTAACCATTGCACCAACAATGTCCTTGAGAAGTCTCTAAGCCAATAGGAACTCTAAACCATCAAAAATAAGGTTCAAAATTCAACATTGAACTTTCCCACATCTTAAATTTGATACATCACCCTAACAACTCTCCTAATCTATATCTAATGGATTTTCACCCTTTATAATGCTTTCCAAAGCATATCCTAAGGTTAGGAGTAGTTAGGAAACCCTAACATAGATGAAATTGGGCTAAACATACCTTGTTTACCCAAAATCTGCATTGGCAGTCGATTTTATCAGGTAACAGTTGACTGCCCTCATCATCAGTCGACTGCCATCAAGCGACAGTTGACTGATAACTGAAATTCTCGAATTTCATCTATCAGAATTGAATTTTGGAAATTCATAAATAAGTATACGTAATTCAAAAAATCATGAAACTTCATACGTATAATACTTATGACCAATACAATGGGTGAAAAATATTAGAAAAATATTTTACCCATAAAATAGCAAAATTGACACAAAGTTCAAAAGTGAAGAAAAACTTCAAAGTTTTAGCTCACTTTGTATCAACTTCATCAATGGTGATTGCTATCAAAAGATAGACTTCACCAAAATTTTCTAAAATAATTTTAAAATATTTTTGAAAACCTATATTGGATAATGTTCTTTGGGCTTAGTGTACATGGCTTGAACATAAGCTTTCCCAATGATCCACAACATGATTTTAGATGAGTTTGAGTTCATCTAGATGCAAAAACTATGCACCTTGAACTTAACTCATATTCTATCATCTCACATGTATCTATAGTGTATTAATACATATACATGTCAATTTAGATGTGATATGTGAGTTTTGGTTTATCTTAAACTAAGGCCTCATGCATTTTCTAAGGCAACACTACTTGATTCCCTTATAAATGGGATTTCAAGTCATACCATTATCTTTAACTCAATTTTTATCGATGCATGAATGATTATGGCATAAATGATAACATAATTAAGCATGACTAATTATCATGATGTCATGGAATATGATGGAATCTAAGCATACATGACATTTAAACTTAATCCTAAACATGATCATGATATATTAAATGATTAAAAGTAGATATGATGTCATAGCATGTTATATGGCAAACAAAGCATGACAAATAAAATATAAAGTATATAATACCTAAATTTTAGCATTAATTATCATTTGATATCATTTTGTCCATTTTGCCATATTATTACTTATCTCCCAAAATGTGTCAAAAGCCCAAAATGTCACACTAAGACCTCTAAACCTAAATTGTGTCAATTTGATTGATTTATCAAACTTCTTAAATAATATTGGCACATCCTAAAATCTTTTAGGATTAAAATTCAAACTTATTTCTAATGTATCCATAACCTTGAAAATAACCTAAAGTGTCACCTTTACCATGGTTAGGTTAACTACCTATTCATTTAAAGTTGGCACACCTAAACCCATCTAGCGTGAATCGATCACGCTTTTAGGAACCCAAAACATATTTGAGGTCCTTGGGTTAATTAGGTATTCCTTAGGGATAACCTCCCTAGATACCCTCCTAATGACCCTTCTAGACTCAGAAGCCTTGGTCATTTGGGTCTTGCCTAGGTTAACTCTAGGGATGACTCCCCTTGTAACTTTCTTAGTGGCTTGCCTAGGTTTCCTTGAAATCCTAGCCACTAGGCACACACCTTGGTTACCCTTAGGGATGAACTCCCTAGTAACCTTGGTCTTTTTAGACCTAGATTGTATTCCATAATCAAATGGAACACTATGATAGGCCTCCTTGGGCTTAGGTTTGTGACCCAAACCTTTCTTGCCCTTAGATGGACCTTGCTTTCTAAACCCTTGGTTTTGACTCCTAGATCCTAGAATTTGACCATTTGACCCTTGCATTTGGTTTTGCATAATCTTAAGGGTCTTTTCCATTTTCTCAAGCCTTGACCTCAAGGCTTGATTTTCCTTTTCTAATTGTCCAATTTTTGAATTTTGATCTAATCTTTAGGCATTGTTTTTCCTAGGCATATGCCTAGTCCATTTAGGGTTAAAACCTAGGTGGTCTTCTATTTTCTTAATGGATTCCCTATGTAAGGTTTTTCTAGGGACATTAGTCCTAAATTTCTCCTTATTTGAAATATGATATGAATTTGCACCTAGACTATAAAATCTATTTCTAGCATGCTCTTTATGATAAATAGCAAGATTGCTAACATTATTTCTAGCATGATTTTGCCTATAACTTAAAGAAGGTGCATTGATAAATTTTACCTTAGGGTTTACCTTAGAGGCTCCCCCTACTTGTGATGCTTCCTCTTGGACCTTCTTCTTCCCCCTAGGGCATTGACTCCTAAAATGCCCTTTTTGATTGCATTTGAAATAAGTGATGTGCTCCTTGCTTCTTCTAGTGGGGAAACTGGCATCCTTGACTTTCTCGTTGACTTTTGGTGCTGGAGGAGTCTTCCTAACTCTTTTTGGACACTTACTCTTGTAGTGTCCTTGCTCTCTACACTCAAAGCATATAATATGAATTTTATTATTTATTGACATGCTTGAGTTACCTAGGTCAATGGTAGTGGAAAGGGCCTCTTGAGCTTGTTCATCACTTCTTCCGGAAGTAGATGGCTCTCCTTTCTCTTGCCCTTGTTCCGGAGTAGACGGTCTCTCCTCCCCCTCAAACCTTGAAGTGGAAGCTTCTTCCATCTCTTCTTCCTCTTTTGATCTGGATGTTGATTCTCTATCAACTTCCGAATCTTCACTTGCTTGTGAGGATGATGTGCTTGCTTCCTCTTCTTGTGTCGATTGAGACTCCTCATGAAATCTTGCCAACTTGCTCCATAGCTCCTTGGCATCCATGTAATCCCCTAGCTTGCACAAAATGTCATTAGGTATCAAATCAATAACAAATTTTACTACCTTATTGTCACGCCCCGAGGTAGGCCCTGTCCGGCCAACGGACGGCACCCCCTTATGACAATTCCAATACGGTACAAAGTCGCAGCCAGTATAACACATATCGAAAAATGTAAAACAACACAGCAGCACGTACAACATCAATAGCGGAAGCCAACACATGGAAATACAACTCGTCAACATAAGTACATCGGTATATCCGTCCATACTATAATAAAATCCATACTGAATATCAAAAGAGAACATACAGCATGATCTCCAAACAATAAAAGTCCATATAAAGGGTACATGCGATGGGAAACGAAAACCCTCGGAAAAACGGCGAGATGGGATCAGGTGGCAATGCTCCGAGTCCAAGCCGAAGTCTTCTATCTACTACCTGGGTGACAGGAAACCCAGGGTCCAGGGTGGTGAGTATAAAACTCAGGGGTAATATATAGAAGTGCATGAACAACATACAGGGTAAAGAGATCTACAGATATACATGTGAAGATCTACAGGTATACAGCATGCGTCCATCATACATACAGTATTCAACATAATAACCAGAAAACTACAGATACGGTCATACTCATAGCATACACTACACCAATAAACTGACATAAAATAATATACATACCTGACGGTCTGCTATCCACCTGACCTATAACATCCTGAACAGGTATATCATAGCATAATCCAAATAACATGCGACTGTCTAACATACTCATACTCAACACACAGCAGTATATAAAATGCAAATGACATGTAGCATGGTATAAAATCATATGCAGCAACCAAATGCAACATCTCACAAGCATATGTAAAACATATATCGAATACATGCATACATATATATATATATCAGCAATGCATATGCATGGTCATGCCTGTGCACCCAACTCGCTACCACGACCCCAGTGTGGCCTAGGTGACACGACATGACAACTATCCCGACTCCAGCCGTCACCACTCCCGAGTGACCGAGTTGGGTAGTATGAAACAGTAGCTAGCCGCCATAGAGCTATAGGCTACTCACACGGGGTCCCCGCCGCTAGCTCCGTCCCTACCCATGAGTAGACGAGCACTGCATCCAGGACTACTGCACATCACACGACCACCATCTATAGTGGGTGAGTGCGCTAACTACCACTCCGCACAGTGGCCAAGTGCGCATCTCCAGCTACCACCATCCCTAGTGGCCGAGAACGGCACGCTCACAATGCTCTGCTCTCAACCCTGCAACCACTACCCCGAGTGGCCGAGGAGGCAGGATGACTGACGACTAGTCTCAACCACAAGGCAGACTCAGTCGTCAGCATGCATGAAATGTAATGATGCATAGCCCACACAAATCCTCACAACACTCCCTAACTCACGGGGAGACCTAGTCAACCAAAAGTCAACCATGTAAGGACGATAAGTCCCAAATCATAACCTATTTACCTAGGTACAGATAAATAGATCCGTCACACTAACACACCGATATGTATACGATACACAACGCCTCATAATTTGGACTCATCACCTAACCTAGTGATGCAACCCAATAACCCAGTAACCCGGATCTGAGGTCATAAAGATAACCCTAACCACAGGTATTTACTAAACCTCTATCAGCTAACACATAATAGGATTTTACAGTTTCTATCCATGCTAGATAATCAATGACATAATAGAGTATATATCTCAAGGTCAAAGACAGGACAAGCATATGATTTAATAAGAGTGGATTTAAGGTAAACAGGTATAAACATACATACAATGTCATGCACTAGAATTGATCAAACTTAGATATTACCCACGATCTGGCTCAGATAATCCTCACTGGCCGCTCAGTATCCCAAACTCGCACATAATCACAAATTAGGATTTAGCATAACACTCCCATAATAAGACGAATAAATACTATTTTATATTCGTATTCTTTTCTCGTCTACGAACAAGAACCCTCCAAATCCCAAATTCGATACACTATCTAGGTCAACTACATAGATCAACTATAGGAAAACCTAATTAACTACTTCCTAAGCTTATACATCATAACCCATATGATCCCAACACTAAGATCTCCAAATCAAAACATACTCTAATGAACTAACCTCCAACCACCCTTCGGCGGCTTACCATCACCTTAATCCATAGCAATTACCAACTACGCTTTCTTCCCCACTCACACACACACAACTACACAATCACATTTCAATCACAGAACCCAAATTAACCCCAAATCAAATTTTTACCACTCCAATCACAGCCTAGTTTCCTAATTGAAATCCATCACAAGCAACTAAAATCCCCGATGACAACCCATCAGTATGCACCACTTACCAATCTCCCCCACTCTTGTTCAAACTCTGCTCACCGGAGAAAAATCCAGATCAAACCCTCAACAACCATACCCGCAGAACTTCCTCAACACAGAACGAAGGAACACAATTTACTCACCCCATCCAGTATCGATTCTTAACCATCTGAGCCCACAACCGATTAACTAATATTACACGAATCACACAATCCCAGTATACAGAACATAATTCAATGGATATCACAGATAGCAATATTGGGTTAGATCTAACTTACCGAGATCAACCTTCACCGCATGGCGTTATCTCCCAAATCCCGCTCGTCACGGAACAACCCAACTCCCGATCACGCCAAAAAAACCAATCTAAGCTAAAACAACCCCAAATACGGATCTCTACTCGAAAAGGAAACCGCTCATTCGATCCTTACCTCCGATGGCACTTGTCGCCAAGCAAAGACCTCCGTCTCACCGAAAGTGAAGAAACGCAAGACTCCTTAAGGTAGCCTCTTCCTAACCTCCGACTGGGGATCTACTACCAAGGCGGCGCTGTCGAGCGACTCGCACCGGATCGCCGACGAGATCGGTGATCAGCGCGGTGATTGCGCGGAGCGAAAGAGCGAGGCGGAGAAGAAGAAAGGGAATCAGATCGCGTTTCTGCCGAAATCAGTTCGTTCGGCAGCTTATAAACGCCGTTCGACTGATTCGGTTAACCACCTTAACCTAATCCGATTGTTCCCACCATCCCAAACAAAATTCCACCTAATTTCTACTTACACCATTAATTCCACCAATTCCAAATTTCAATTTCGCCCTGGGCCTATTACAAACAATTCCAGCCCAATTTCGGCCCAGTTTTTAAACCTAATTAACTCCCTAATTAATCCTAATTAATTAACGAGTTAATTAATATTTTTTTTTTTTTCGTATTCTACATTCTCCCCCACTTAATAAAATTTGGTCCCCAAATTTCCGTACTTATATGCAATAATTAACGTAAGAACTTTCTTAAATTACTACATACCTCACGTGAACAATGTGAGGGTATCGAACTCAGATGATATCTTCCAGCTCCCATGTAGCCTCCTCATCACAGGATGTCGCCATCCAACCTTTACCAAAGTGATGGTTTTGTTCCAGAATCGACGCTCTTATGCGATCAAGAACTGCAGAACCTCCTCATATGTCGCGTTAGTCGAGTGGAACCGGAACTTCGCCGTAATACATGATCCGGATGCGTACGATTTCCTCAAAGATAGACACATGGAATACGCATGGACGCCGAAAGCGCCGAGGTAGAGCCACCGGTATGCTACACCTCCAATCCGCTCCAATATCTCGAATGGTCCAATGTAGCGTGGTGCTAATTTTCCTTTAATTCGAATCTCTTGACTCCTTCGTAGGCGATACACGAGGAACACATGATCCCCTATAGAAAACTCCGCAGGTCTTCGCCTCCGATCCGCATAACTTTTCTCGTCTCCCGAGCCTCGACAATCGCCGTCGATAACACGAACTAACTCGTGATCGCGGCCAATACTCGAGGGCCCAATAATCGCCGCTCCCCAACATCCTCCTACAATCCGAGATCTGCAGGGTCGACCATACAAAGCCTCAAAGGGAGCCATCTGAATGGAAGAGTGATAGCTATTATTATACGCGAACTCCACCAAGTGAACGTGATCCTCCCAGCTGCCTCCGAAATCCATGACGCAAGATCTCAATAAGTCCTCTAGAGTCTGAATAGTACGCCCGATCGCCCATCCGTCTCGCGGTGAAATGCAAGATCGAGACGGCTCGGTGCCCATAGCATGTCAAGACTCGCGAATTGGGAAGTAAAACGCGGATCTCGCGATATGATACTCAAAGGTACTCCGTGTAGTCTGACAATCTCTCTGCAGTATAGCTCAGCTAGTCGATCCAAAGGATGTGTCTCACGAATCGGAAGGAAATGAGCGGATTTGGTTAACCTATCCACAATCACCCAAATCGCATCATGTCCTTTACGGGTTCTAGGCAACCCCGTAACAAAATCCATCGTAATATGTTCCCACTTCCATTCCGGAATTGGGATTCTCAGAGTAATCCGTGGGTTTCGATGTTCACTTTACCGCGAGACTCAAACATCGAGCGGCGAAATCATGAATATCTCTCTTCATACCGTCCCACCAGTATGAACGCCTCAAATCCTGATACATCCGGGTACCGCCAGGATGTATAGCAAATCTCGAGTGATGTGCCTCTCGTAATAACTCCTCCTTAATCGGATGTGTGTCTGGAACACATAATCTCCCTCGGAATCGGAGGACTCCAGTCTCGTCATACGAGAAATCTGTCCGTCGTCCTGAGTCCAGAGTGCTGCATAAGAACTGCAGATGCTGATCACTAGCTTGTGCCTCCTTGATCCTCTCAGTAATATCAGACTGGGCAACCATAGATACCAATATCCCCCGGGATGTTTGACCACTCGCTCGCATAACCCCAACTCGAGAAGCCGAACAAGATCGGCCATCGGTCAAATGACTAGCCGTAATCCCACGGACTTCGCCGGTATCTGCTACAACGTTAGCTTTACCCGGATGATACTGAATGGTGCAATCATAATCCTTTAGGTATTCCATCCATCGTCTCTGTCTAAGGTTCAATTCTTTCTGAGTAAAAAGATATTTCAAACTCTTATGGTCCGTATAGATCTCAAAAGTAATCCCATACAGATAATGTCTCCATATCTTTAGCGCAAAAATGATGGCTGCTAACTCCGTGTCGTACGGATAATTCCTCTCATGATCCTTAAGCCGACGGAGGCATAAGATACTACACGATCGAATCGCATCAAAATCGCTTCCCAATCCTTGGAAAGAAGCATCGATGATACGTGATCATCCCATCGCAAGAAGAAGGAATCACCAATACCGGGTGCGTAAACTAGACGCCGCTAAGCTCTCAAAATCGACTCACACGCTCGACCATAAACTTGACCCCTTTCCTCAAGCGAGTAAGTGGGGTGGCTATACGGAAAATCCTCCACAAATCTACGGTAATATCCGCCAATCCAAGGAAACTACGGACTTCGAATCGACTTTTCGCTCCCTAACCGGTAATCGCTCGATTTTTCGGGATCAATCAAATACCTCGCTAGATACCACATGTCCAAGAAATACCACAGAAGATAACCAGAAAGCGCACTTACTAAATTTGGCATATAAATGCTCTCGTCGCAATGTCTCCAATACAATCCGAAGATGGTGCTCATGCTCCTCCTCAGAACGAGAATATATCAAGATATCATCTATGAATACGATGACAAACTGATCTAAGTACCTCAAGAATACCCGGTTCATCAAATCCATAAATGCAGCTGGAGCATTAGTAAGACCAAATGGCATCACTAGAAACTCGTAATGTCCATAACGCGTGCGGAACGCTGTCTTCTGAACATCCTCGTCTCTTACCCTCAGCTGATGATAACCTGATCGCAGATCAATCTTGGAATACACGCAAGTATCCTTGAGCTGATCAAACAAATCCTCTATCCTCAGCTGGATATTTGTTCTTAACTGCATCGCATTAAGTTGTCGGTAATCAATACATAACCGCAGAGATCCATCTTTCTTTTAACAAACAAAGACCGAGCTCCCAAGGTGACACACTAGGACTAACAAAACCCCTATCCAATAACTCTTGCAATTGTATTTTTAACTCACTTAACTCTTTGGTGCCATCCATGGAGCCTTTGACACTGTGCGGTCCCTGAATCACCTCTATCGCAATTCCACCGCCTGAGGTGGCAAGTCTTAAGTTCCTCCGAAATACATCCTGATACTCACGAACTACTGCGACTGGGAAGAGGTGGTATCTCCTCACTCTCCACTTTAACCCAAGAGAATAAGTAACCCCGACAACCATGCGACAATAATCTCCGAGCCAAGTGCGATATAATGACACTCCATCATCCCGGTACCCACAAATTCCCATGCAGGCTGATCCAGTGGTCGGAAGGTCACTATTCTCGCTCTACAATCCACCGTAGCATAATATGTAGCCAACCAATCCATTCCGAGTATGATATCGAATTCCACCATCTCTAGCACCGCAGTCCACCGTAAGTATATGTCCTCGAAATCCAAATGACAACCCTTGATTACTTGATGACTAGTCAAAACCTCGCACTGATGGTAATGATACCGCTTAATCCACAAGAACGATCATAGGATTCTCCCAATTTTACTCAAATATACTAGAAATAAAGGAATGCGAGCTACGATCAATCAATGTATCACAGGTATAGAATAAACCAATCATACCCCGAATGACCGATCCTCTACCGTGAGCATCCTCCCGGGTAATGGCATAAACTCGCCCGCCTCCACATGCGACGACAAGGCCCGTATATAATAGTAGAATGCCTCCACCGATGGATCCGGTCTGTAATGATGTCAGCCGAGGTCACTCACGCGCACAGCATAATATATCCCCGAGAGCCGGGCCGTAGATATCACGAGTAGGTGGTCCTAATAATAACTCTCCGAGCCGGGTGTAATGAATCGCCACCGCATCCCTAAGAATCACTCCCATGTATATGATATATCCGAGTCAGAGGAGGGGGTGGTCGCCTCTCGACCATGCATCCAAGGCCCCAGGTGGAGTGCGACCTCTGCGGTAATCTTGATCAGATCTCTTTCCCTTCTTTGGAATTTCTGAACCTTCGGATTTGTGCCTTGAGTACACTCTCGACTAGTGTGCCTGGCGCTTCTGATAATAACAAACACTCCGATCCAAGGGACACTCTGAAATATGGTGGGTTCTGACCGCATCTATATCTAGCCATGTCTCGCTCTTACGGTTCTTCGAGAACCCACGGTATCGGGTGTCGCTTCCCTTCTGTGCCCTAGATGATCCCTCTGAAGTACCATGAAGCCCCTCTCGATCTTGCTTTCTCGAGTCTCGTGAGTCGCATCAGTTTCCATTGCTTTCACTGGTTCATCTGTTTTCCAACTCTCTCTCCTTGGCAATTTCTTTGAGAAGTCATCTCAATAAATGAGCCCTATCCGATTGCCTCTCAGTGCGAGTTAATGGAAGATCGATAGTTTGGCCCGAATATCGCGGCCAAACCTGCATAATTGGAACATCCGTCCTCATCGTGCTACCAAGTGTGGACAAAATTCCATGAGTCGAGTGAACTCCGCATTATACTCCATGGCCAGTGATGCCTGCAAGGTTAGAACTCTGACGGCATCTTTGTAGAAACGCTTGAAGGAAAATCGCCTCGAGAATATATCTCGGAAAAGCGCCCAAGTGATGTCTTTGCTCTCCCATCAATGTCTTGCATTTTCCACCACGTAGTACTTTGCTCCGAAGATGGTAGTGCTAGACCCACCTTCTCCTCATCGGTGCAACTCATGAACTCAAGCGTATCCTCCAAATTATCTAACCAAGTCCGTGCGATCCAAGGATCGGACTCGCCTCGGAATAAGCGTGAATCGGTCCTTGGTGGCCGCTAGCACCGGTATCCGTGCCTTGACTCGATCCAACTAGAATCCGTAGCGATCGTAGTCAAGGGTACATCGCTCTTGAGGTTCCAACCTCTCGTAGGAGACTCGTGGCTCCTCTGATCAATCCGGTCCTCCGGTGAGTAGGTCATTTAGAGGGTCGACCTCTCTTACGAGTCCGAGCAGTGCCATAATATCGATTTCACACTGTTGAGCGACTTCCATAAATATTTAACGAAAATATTAAGTGTTAAGATTTCTTACTTGGACAACTTGGAGCTTATGCCTCATAATCCCATCTTACCGAAAATCAAATCAAATCAAATCAAAGCGATTTAGGTCCCAAAATCCGACAAAAGCATTATTGCATGGCATCGCAACCTAGAGCTCTGATACCAATAAAATTGTCACGCCCCGAGGTAGGCCCTGTCCAGACGGACACTTATATGACAATTCCAATACGGTACAAAGTCGCAGCCAGTATAACACATATCGAGAAATGTAAAACAACACAGCAACACGTACAACATCAATAGCGGAAGCCAACACATGGAAATACAACTCGTCAACATAAGTACATCGGTATATCCGTCCATACTATAATAAAATCCATACTGAATATCAAAAGAGAACATACAGCATGATCTCCAAACAATAAAAGTCCATATAAAGGGTACATGCGATGGGAAACGAAAACCCTCGGAAAAACGGCGAGATGGGATCAGGTGGCAATGCTCCGAGTCCAAGCCGAAGTCTTCTATCTACTACCTGGGTGACAGGAAACCCAGGGTCCAGGGTGGTGAGTATAAAACTCAGGGGTAATATATAGAAGTGCATGAACAACATACAGGGTAAAGAGATCTACAGATATACATGTGAAGATCTACAGGTATACAGCATGCGTCCATCATACATACAGTATTCAACATAATAACCAGAAAACTACAGATACGGTCATACTCATAGCATACACTACACCAATAAAGCGACATAAAATAATATACATACAGATTCTATCCACATGACCTATAACATCCTGAACAGGTATATCATAGCATAATCCAAATAACATGCGACTGTCTAACATACTCATACTCAACACACAGCAGTATATAAAATGCAAATGACATGTAGCATGGTATACAATCATATGCAGCAACCAAATGCAACATCTCACAAGCATATGTAAAACATATATCGAATACATGCATACATATATATATATATCAGCAATGCATATGCATGGTCATGCTGCACAACTCGCTACCACGACCCGGTGTGGCCTAGGTGACCGACATGACAACTATCCCGACTCGGTAGTCACCACTCCCGGTGACCGAGGTTGGGTAGTATGAAACGATGGCTAGCCGCCATAGAGCTATAGGCTACTCACACGGGGTCCTAACGCGCTGGCCGCTCGTCCCTACCCATGAGTGTAGCGAGCCTTGCACCGGGACTCACACTCACCATCTATAGTGGGTGAGTGCGCTAACTACCACTCCCGCCAAGGCCAAGTGCGCATCTCCACTACCACCATCCCTAGTGGCCGAGAACGGCACGCTCACAATGCTCGCCTCAACCCCGCAACCACTACCCCCGAGTGGCCGAGGAGGTGATGACGACTAGTCTCAACCACAAGGCGACTACCACAAGATGTGTAATGATGCATAGCCACACAAATCCTCACAACACTCCTAACTCACGGAGACCTAGTCAACCAAAAGTCAACCATGTAAGGACGATAAGTCCCAAATCATAACCTATTTACCTAGGTATGCGGATAAATAGATCCGTCACACTAACACACTGATATGTATACGATACAACGTCCGACCTCATAATTTGGACTCATCACCTAACCTAGTGATGCAACCCAATAACCCAGTAACCCGGATCTGAGGTCATAAAGATAACCCTAACCACAGGTATTTACTAAACCTCTATCAGCTAACACATAATAGGATTTTACAGTTTCTATCCATGCTAGATAATCAATGACATAATAGAGTATATATCTCAAGGTCAAAGACAGGACAAGTGATTTAATAAGAGTGGATTTAAGGTAAACAGGTATAAACATACATACAATGTCATGCACTAGAATTGATCAAACTACCGGACCAGGTAGATATTACCCACCTGATACGAAGCTCGTATAATCCTCACGGCCGCGGGCCTGCTTCGTATCCCAAACCTGCACATAATCACAAATTAGGATTTAGCATAACACTCCAATAATAATACGAATAAATACTATTTTATATTCGTATTCTTTTCTCGTCTACGAACAAGAACCCTCCAAATCCCAAATTCGATACACTATCTAGGTCAACTACATAGATCAACTATAGGAAAACCTAATTAACTACTTCCTAAGCTTATACATCATAACCCATATGATCCCAACACTAAGATCTCCAAATCAAAACATACTCTAATGAACTAACCTCCAACCACCCTTCAAGGCTTACCATCACCTTAATCCATAGCAATTACCAACTACAGCTTCTCTTCCCACTCACACACACAACGACACAATCACATTTCATCACAGAACCCAAATTAACCCCAAATCAAATTTTTACCACTCCAATCACAGCATAGTTTCCTAATTGAAATCAATCACAAGCAAATAAAATCCCAGATGACAACCCATCTGTATGCACCACTTAACAATCTCCGATCTCTTCCCAGCCCCACTCTTGTTCAAACTCGCCACCGGAGAAAAATCCAGATCAAACCCTCAACAACCATACCCACACAGAACTTCCTCAACACAGAACGAAGGAACACAATTTACTCACCCCATCCAGTATCGATTCTTAACCATCTGAGCCCACAACCGATTAACTAATATTACACGAATCACACACTCCCAAAGATACGTAATATAATTCAATGGATATCACAGATAGCAATATTGGGTTAGATCTAACTTACCGAGATCAACCTTCACCGGCGGCGTTATCTCCCCAAATCCCGACTGCTCGCCGGAACAACCCAACTCCCGATCACTGCCAAAAACCAATCTAAGCTAAAAACAACCCCAAATACCAGATCTCTACTCGAAAAGGAAACCGTCATTCGATCCTTACCTCCGATGGCAGCTTGCTGCCGCGACGACAGCACCTCCGTCTCACCGAGCGAAGGAAACGCCGGCACTCCTTAAGGTAGCCTCTTCCTAACCTCCGACCGGATCTACTACTACAAGGGCATTGCCGAGCGACTCAGACCGGATCGCGACGATCGATCGGTGATCGGGCCATGGTGATCGCGCGAGCGAAAGAGCGAGGCGGAGAAGAAGAAAGGGAATCAGATCGCGTTTCTGCCGAAATCAGTTCGTTCGGCAGCTTATAAACGCCGTTCGACTGATTCGGTTAACCAAACTCAACCTTAACCTAACCATTACAATTCGGCCCAATTTCGCCCAATTCATTCCAATTCCCACCCAAATTTCAATTTCGGCCCAGTTTTTAAACCTAATTAACTCCCTAATTAATCCTAATTAATTAACGAGTTAATTAATATTTTTTTTTTTTTTTTTCGTATTCTACACTTATCACTTTTCTCGAAGGCTTGGACTTGCTCTTCGGTCCATCTCTTCTTCTTGAGGTATCCACCTTTTGGTCCTCTAGGATAGTCAAATCCTTCCGTCAAGGCGGACCACTCCTCAAAATCCTTCATCATGATGAAGTCTTCAATTCTTCTCTTCCATGAATTGAAGCCTTCTCATCCATATAGCGCATAAGGAACTGGCGTGTTGATATCCCATCCAAGTGTTTCTTCAAACTCCATCTTCTTCCTCTAGCGGTTTTGCTCCCGGGTTTTAGTCCGTAGAAGAGCTCCTAGCTCTGATACCAATTGTAGGAGATCTCGTGACTGCTAGAGGGGGGTGAATAGCTCGTCGTTATTTGATGGATTACAATCGTGTTCATCTCTACAAGTCGTGTTAGCGCAGTGGAATATATATAATAACAATAACAAAAGATGACAAACACAATCCACAATACAAAATATAACGTGATTCGGAACCGAATGGTTCATACTCCACGAATTGGGCTCGTAAGAGCCCTAGTGATGCCAATCACACACCACTACTCAAATAACTCCTTTTCAGAATAATCCGGAGGCGGAGAAACCTCTTACAATAATTTTTACAACAATAAGAATGAAATACAAGCAAGATACAAATGAAATACATAATAACACATAAAGAACACTTTACAAATGCGCTTTTGGATGCTTGCTTTGTGGTTGCTTGAATTGCACTTGGAGACCCTGATTTGCAGCAACAAATTGCTCCAAAACTCCTCAAGAACTACTGCCAAATCCCTCCTCCATGAGCTACATTTAAAGCTTCTCCTTGGGTTGGATTCCGCCTAGCAGTCGATTGATCGGGACCATCAGTAGACTGCCCCGATAATCGTTATCTCATAATGGCATGATCCATATTGGATAAGTCCAACGGATACACCATCAGTCAACTGATCATAACCATCAGTTGACTGATGACTCAATCAGTCGAGTGTTCAAGCTGATCACTCGACTGGAGAGCCTTCTGTGCTCGAGATCCCGGGCATCAGTCGACTGATCACTAAATCCGATCCGCTGCGTAAGTCAATCGCCACCGGCGCAAATCGCTGTGGCACTTTCTATAATCAAACCCTAGTTTACTCTCATCAGTCGACTGACCCATGGTCCCAATCGACTGATACACCTCAAATATGAGATTTTAACCCAAGTATGGTGCCCCCATACTTGCTAGACCACCCTTAACCTAGACCTAAGCCTTATAGCCACCTCTATCAACCTCACGCCTATTGGATCCCTCCAAGTCATCCATGACTTGTTCATCCATATGCTAGCCTTCAGGTGCTTCCATCGGCTATTGTCATGCTAACGGTGTCTACACCGCCAAGGCACATTAGACTTACGCTACCAAGACTCTGCTTGGACTTTACGCCGTCAACCATTGGACTTATGCTGCCAAGACTTCACCCTTGGACTTTACGCCGCCAATATCAAACCTCTTGGACTTTCTAAATGCCAAGTACTCATGACTTGAACTTTCACCACCAAGACTACACCCTTGGACTTTACATGTCAATCCATATTGGACTTTCCATGCCAAGTACCCATGACTTGGATTTTTCCTTGCCAAGACCCATGTTTGGACTTTACAAGTCAAGTACTCAAGACTTGGACTTTCCCAATGACAATCACATTGTCATATGTTTTTGTCGAACATCAAAACATCGCTCGAGTCAAACTCAAGTCTGGTCAATCGTGACCTAGGCCGATTGCACCAACAAATTTAAGCTAGATAAGTCCATATTTAGATGTTTATGGATGCATACTGTGGTTATAATTGATTTGGTAATTAATGAATGGTATGAGATTATACAACTGTGGGATTTAGTCGATCGATCAAGGATTAGGATTGGATTAGACTCCTATTCCTATAGATTGATTATGTTAGTGTTGAGTTATGTTTGTATGATAAATTGCTGGACCTGAATTCAGAATGATCTTTTGGATGTGGAGATTCCTCGATAAGTCTTCGAATCAGGTGGGTGATTTCTTACCCTGGTCAGGTAGTAGCTAAACTTTGAAGTATATAACTTTATATTATTGTCACTCTGACCTTGATTCCACTCTAGTTTTTCTGATGCTTGATACTTTTGCCTTTGCACTTAAATACTATGTTATTGTTGTTATCTATTCATTCATCTTTGTTATGAATTATAGATATTATGGTAAGTGGACCTGTAGTGGTTTACCTATGTGTACGTAGCTAAATTTGATTGTAAAACTGAATTGTGCAATCTAGATAAATCATCCGGGGATGAGTAGGACTCTAGAAGTAAAGTTGAGTTTCCATGTGATATCCTAATGATGTGTAGATATCCACTATGGATCAGGTAGTCATGTATGGATGCGTGATTTGTCGATACAGCGTCGCTACAGACCAGTGGTCCTAGCTTGGTTGTGATTAATTGAGTATGACTCTCTGCAGGATAGAGAGTGTGTTGATCAGTCGAGTATGACTCTCTGCAGGATAGAGAGTGTGTTAATCAGTCAAGTATAACTCTCAGCAAGATAGAGAGTGGTTTGATCATTCAAGTATGACTCTCTACGAGATAGAAAGTGTTATGATCAGTTGAGTACGACTCTTTGTAGGATAGAGAGTGTGTTGATCAATTAAGTATGACTCTCTGCAGGATGGAGAGTGTGTTGATCAGATTAGTATGTCTCTCTGTAAAATAGAGAGTCTATGATGGATGTATGTGCATTCATGTCATTTACATGCATGCTAGTGACTAGGTCTCTCTTATGATTGAGAGGGTCGTCAGTCATCCTACCTCCCAAGTTACTCATGGAGGAGTAACTGGTGTGAGGGTAGAGCATTTGTTGTGTCGCACTCTACCACTATAAACAGTGGTAGTTGGAGCTGTGTGCAGTTGTCCTGCGCATGTGGCACTTGACCACTCATGGGTAGTGACTGTCGGAGTGGTCAATAGCAGGGACCCCCGTTGTGTAGCTAGCTCTTTACGCTTATATGCTACTTGATCATACTGCCCACTCAGCCACTCGAGAGTAGTTGTTGGTGTTGAGTAGGGATAGTTGTCATGTCGAGCCACCTAGGTCACACTAGGGTCATGGTAGCTATTGGGGTGAGCAAGCATGACCATGCATCCTGTATTGTCATGTTCTCTTGCCGTTTTGCATATTGTCATATATATATATATATATATAGATAGATGGTTGTGATTAGTATATATATATAGATGCAGTCTATATGTATGCTTGTTGAGATGTTGAATTTGTTTGTGCTATGTTTGCTGCATTTGTTTGTACATCATCATGCATGCTACTTGCATTTGTTATATGGCCATGTGTGGACTACCAGAGTTGAGTAGGTCAGGCTGTTGTATACCTTTGACTAGTACCTTGAGGTGATACGGGATGGACCCGGTTCATGGTTGTATTTGTCATAGAATGTTAGTATGCCTGTGTTGTTGATTACAGAGTCAATATTTACTCTACCATGTTGTAGGTGTTATATTATGATACTTATACTCAGGTTGTATGAGTTATATCGTTGCCAATTTTCAGGTATGTCAGTACCTTATGGTGTTATTATTGATCAATTTAGTTATACAGTTGTTATATTATGCTATTGTATACCTGCTATACCGTTAGACAGCATATTGTTGACTCGCATGTAATATATATAAATTATGCATGCACTTTTATTCTTATTACCACTGAGTTTTGTACTCACTACCACAGACCCTGGGTTTTCTTGTTGCCCAGGTAACAGGTAGCCGACTTCGTGATGGGCTTGGAGCAATGCTAGCTAGCAACCTCTCATCTCACTTCCGAGGGTCCCGGCTTGGTTTTATGTTTCCGTTGTTTTTGGATGTTTCTTATATCGATCCGGATTTATATGATGGATGTGTATTTGACATTGTTGATGTACACACATGTCGGTGCGGGTTTTGACGTTGTTTTCTTTATGTTTTGGTGTTAGTCATACCGGTATGCACTGTGTGTAGTTGTTATTTCATTTTGATAGTTTCCACTGTGTTTTGTTGTATTTACATTATATATGTTATTGTGATTGTAGCCAAAAGGCCCTGTATTAATAGGATATGTTTCCACATACAGGGGAGATGTTGCCAGTTTTTCTTCGGATTGACATACTCTCGGGGCGTGACAACTTTAGTGGTATCATAGCCCTAGGTTCTACGATGTCATACAATGATTTTTTCATTGAGTCTTGGATTCTCGGGAGTCGATTTGTTTTGGTTTTAGTTTTGTCAGATGAGATTGACAACGGCATGAGCTCCGAGCAGCACAAAGTAAGTATTCCTGATAACTTATTTTCTAGTTGGATACTTATCTAAACTTGTTCAACATGTGTATACAGTCAGAGTTATGACACCTGTGTAGACTTGTAGTAGGGGTCGTCTACCAAGGCGACCAATCAGAGTTGCCTTTAGGGTTTATACTCTCGGTTTTGTTGGCTATGCATTTAGTGTTTATAACAGGGAATAACATATAGTGTGTTGGTTAATCACTATTCGTAACCGTGGTATGAGTTGACCACGAGAACGACGTGTTGAGTCTGTGAGACTTGAACCTGCTATCGAAAAGGTAATTTACCTTTGAGAGCCGACTGATACCGAGTCGGATAATAGGGGTTTGGTTGTCACATTTTTTGTGGAAATCAAACATTACAGTCTTAGGGATTTTCACTGACAATGTTAGTCAGATCATTACCTGTTGGGTAATGGACAAGGTGTGTAGGCTATTGTTGATGCAAATAGCGGAATGTTAGTATATGGTGTTTTATAGGGATTTTGATCCCTGAGTTTGTCGTGCTGGGTTGTATAACTTTGAAGGTACTTTTGAGTACTTAACTTGTGTTATACAAAGGAAGTAGAGTTAGTTGCATACCATTATCGGGATCAGGCCGGTACTTGGTGGAAGATGCAGAAAATAATCTTCGGGGAATAATATATCACTTATCATGGTTAGTAATGTTGAGAGAGAGTATTTCCCCACGTCACTTTCTTTGACTCATTGTAGGAAATTCTTGAGCTTCAAGTAGGGTGATCATTCGGTAAAGGGAGTATCGTGCAGAGTCATGAGACTTGCAGAGGTTACGACCACCTAATAGCTCAAGAATGAGAATGGGTGTTTTAAACTACCCATAATTTATTGGCTTACATTTGGATTAGGATGTCTAGATCTTTTATCAAATCCTGTCGAAAGGCATTGGATCGAGTCAGGAGTTTAGAAATGACTCCGTACAAGTTGGAGACCGATAAGCAGATATTGCAGGTCAAATTATTAAAATCAGAAGCCTCCGAATGTTAGATAAAAGGAGTAAGATCGGAGTCATGGGTTATGAGCCGTTTTGATTTGCATCTCCGATTTGGCAGTTGATTACTGTGATGATTATCAAAGAGTCATGATATTGATTTTGGATGTTTAGAGGTTGATTATTGGAGATGTTATATTATGGTGGGAGAGTTGACTTAGTTGTTATATTGTTGACTTGGTTGATATGATGTGAATATCTTGATATTAACTTGGATGTTATGATGTTGAAATGACTGTATAAATGTCTCTCGGATATGTGTATAATCCAAGAGTATTCAAAGGTAGTTTCGGACAAACTCCCAGGCTTGCCATTGCATAGGCAAGTGGTGTATTCGATCGGAGTGATTTCGAAAATAGTTTCGATACTGAAGACCTCATATCGGGAGAAAATTTCTAATGATTACTTTACTGATTGAGGTAATGATATTTTAGAGTCAAATGTCTTTACTTATGGTGTATTGGCTGAGAGCTGGTGTAAAGCATACGAAGTAGTTGAAGCTCGTGATGTACTCAATGCAATGTCATTCATTGGTTGTGAGCCTAATCAGATTGTTTGATACCCTCAGTGATCAATTTTGTAAAGTTGGCAAGGTTGATGATGCACAGGAGGTATTTGTTGGAATGATGATTTTACCAGGAGATAATTTATTGGTAACAGTGTTGCTAAATACTATAGGAATTGGAAGAACGTAAGTTGTGATTATATAGGAGGTATGGGATGGAATATTTGTTTGTCCCAGTATTTCTTCTTGAGAAGATTTGGAACACTTTGTTAAAAGAGAGATGGACCTTTGAGATTATACATCGATTATCGATGATGGAATGCGGTAGTTGTTGAAAATGAATATCCTTCATTGTGGATATATGATCTATTTAGATCAGCTAAGGACACCTGTGTATACTTTAAGGTTAGTTTATGACTGGAGTATTGATATTGTAGTGACACGATGTCATACAATTATCATTGTCATTGTGATGATTGATATATCATCAATTTAGAGTAAAGAGGATGCAGGTGTGTAGAGACAACAATTTCATAATTGGTGTGAATTTTATGAGCTTTTGATTATGTTGTTAGACTATTTAACGATTTAGTTATCTATGGATTTGAGAAATCGCCACCGTTGATGGTGTAGTTGTCGAGTAGTTGCAGCTCGGTCACCATAGATGGTAGTTTTCTTGTATGATTTGGTTATTACTATAGATGTGGATAGAATGTTTGGCATTAGTATACCACGAACTTGTTTGACCAAGAGATTGATGGAATTCACTTAATCGAAAGCTGGTGAAACCAGTTTACAGGACCTAGACGGTGGTTAACTTTTGCACGGGTATTAGTTAATCCTTCCAAGGTGGATGAAAGGATTTTGTACGATGATGCATCATTTCAGGGATCGGAGCGATCCCGTTGCAGCTATCATACACATGACGTGGACTTAGTGGATGTTATCCTGATTGGTAGATATATGGAGCAGGAATCCTCATGGGATTTTGACTAGCTACTGGGTAGCTACTATAGAGCTGCTAGAACATGGACTGATGCAACAAGGGAGATTGGTCATTATCGTCTCCCAGCCACTTTCAGTTCTATGTGATAAAGTGGATTCTAGATAGTAGATGAATTTCTTGAGTGACGAGAATGGAGTATTTCATTTCCCGGGATGATTATGTGTTCCGGACATGCATCCAATTAAGGAAGAGTTGCTATTGGAGGCATATCATTCTAGATTTGTTATACATCCTGGTAGTACTCAGATGTACCGAGATTTGAAACGCTTATACTAGTGGAACGGTATGAAGAGAGATATTGCAGACTTCGTTGCTCGATGTTTAGTATGCCAACAGGTGAAGGTTGAACATCAAAAACTCACTGGGTTGCTTCCGAAAATTCCGATTTCAAAATGGAAGTGGGAGCATATCCCTATGGATTTCGTTACGGGATTGCCCATAACCCATAAAGGACATGATGCGATTTGGATGATCATGGATTGCTTAATCAAATCTGCTCACTTTCTGCCTATTCGTGGAACGGATCCATTGGATCGTCTGACAGAGTTGTACTGTCGGGAGATTATCAGGCTGCATGGGGTGCCTTTGAGTATCATATCTGATAGAGATCCTTGATTTACCTCACGATTCTGGCAAAGTTGCAACAGGCCATGGGAACAGAGCTTCAGCTTAGTACAACATTTCATCCGCAGACAGATGGACAGTCTGAGCATATCATTCAGACATTGGAGGATTTGTTGAGATCTTGTGTTATGGATTTCTGAGATAGTTGGGAGGACCACGTTCATTTAGTGGAATTTGCCTATAATAACAGCTACCACTCTTCTATGCAAATGGCTCCTTTCGAGACCTTATACGACATACCCTGTAGATCTCCCGTGTTGTGGGAGGAGGTTAGGGAGTGACAATTGCTGGGGTCACAGAGTATCCAGCATGATGCAGAGTGAGTGCAAGTCATCAGTCGACGGATATCCGAGGCATGGGATTGGCAGAAGAGTTATGTGGACCGGAGACGAAGGCCTTTAGAATTCTCAGTCGGGGATCATGTATTCCTATAAGTTTCACCCACCAAAGGAGTTAAAAGATTTGGGTTGAAAGAAAAATTAGCTCAACGCTATATTGGTCCATTTGAGATATTGGAGTGGATTGGAGGTGTAGCTTACCGATTGACTTTACCTCCGACACTTGCAGGTGTTCACAACGTATTTCATATTTATATGCTGAGGAAATACGTGTCGCGTCCTGATCATGTTCTGCAAGAGGTGCTGATTTCCACTCCAAGCGAATGCGACTTATGAGAAGATTCCAGGGCGAATTCTTGGTCGCAATGAGCAACAGTTGCAGAACAAAATCATACGACTCGTAAAGGTTGGATGGCAGCATCATACGGATGAGGAGGCTACGTGAGAGTTGGAAGATACTATCCGAGCTCGATACCCTCATCTGTTTACTTGAGGTATATGGTCATTTAGGAATTTTGCTTGAATTAATTTTCGGATTTAAGCCCGAAATTTGGGGACTAAATTTAATTAAGTGGAGGAGAATGTAAAATACCGCAAATAAAATTTTCTAAAGAATAAAATTATTATTAGATAAAATAATAAATGATGGTTGGTTAGGGATAAACTAAACCTAACCTAGGTTAAAGCTTATGGGATTAATTAAAACCTAAGCTAGGGTTAAATCTCATGGGTTTAATTGAATAAATATAGGTTTAATTAAACTCAACCCATTAATGGACCCGACCCACACCATTTCTTAATGCTCGTTGCTGTGTTTCTCGCCATTGCTCTTTATGTCGAGCATTTTTCTTTCTTCTTTTCGCGAGTTCTTTTCCTCTCCGCGACATTTCTTCTTCCTCACTGCGCGACATTGCCGATCACCTTCTCTTCTTCCCCGAAGCAACCCGCAGCCGAAGCTCTTCCTCTCCTCCTCACTGTTTTCTCACGAGTTCTCCTTCTCGCAAGCCTTTCCTCTCGCGACCTCTCTGACGTCTGTCCGTTCCCTTTCTCTACAAGAGATGGCCGACCACAACCCATCCCTCTCCTCTACAAGCGGCGACAAACTCTCTCGCCATCCTCTCCCTCTCCTCTACAAGCGGCGACAAACTCTCTCGCCATCCTCTCCCTCTCCTCTACAAGAGGCGGCAGACCCTCTCATTGTCCTCCCCCTTTTCTCTGCAAGCGACGGTCAACCATAGTCATCCCCTTTCTCTGCAAGCGATGGTCGACCACAGTGGTCCCCTTTCTTTGTAAGCAGCAGTCGACATCCTCGACAGCCTCCGTGGATGGATTGGAATCGGGAGGCTAGGAGTGGCTGGAGCTGTGATTTGGGCAGTGGCCTTGAGCCGGTGAACAGGGAAAGAGCAGCAACAATTGCCGATGGTTGAGCTATCCACGGTGAATAACTTGGATCGTGAAAAGGGGATGTGTCGTGAGGTAGGTTTGGGTGTATTTTTGTTTACAACAACTAGTAAGATGTTTTGTGTGTTGCTCACAGCGAAATTAGGATTTCAGACTCTGTTTTGCAACCGGGCTAGGAGTTGAAATATTCGATCTGGTGCTCTGTTAGTGTGGTGGTCGATTAGTGTGTGAGACAAGAAGGTAAGTTGCATTTACAACATTGATTTAGGTGTTGTTCAGCTTTTCTATTATTGTTTCAGTTGATCTGGATTGGTTTAAGACCAGCTGGGAATGAGAGAAGCAAGAATAGGTAAGCTCATATTCCAGAAATTGTGGTATATAATTGTTTATGTAGCTAATTTGATATTAGTTCAACGGATGATGGTGAACAGGGAGACATTGATCCGGATGTAGTTGTGGAAGTTGAATGTTTAAGTGAGTTTACAAATTATCTAGATTGCTTGTTGTAAATGGATAAAGAGGCTTGATTCCAAATCCGTTGTGGGCGATTGAAACAAGAATAGGTAAGCTTTGATATAATGGTGTTAATTGTAGATTTACATATAGTATTTTTTGCCTTGGGTCAAGAGGTTGTGCAAGTGAATTTAAGCTAGATAAGTCCATATTTAGATGTTTATGTATGCATACTATGGTACAATTGATTTGGTAATTAATGAATGGTATGAGATTGTACAACTGTGGGATTTAGTCGATCGATCAGGGATTAGGATTGGATTAGACTCCTATTCCTATAGATTGATTATGTTAGTGTTGAGTTATGTTTGTATGTTAAATTGCAAGACCTGAATTCAGAACGGTCTTTTGGATGTGGAGATTCCTCGATAAGTCTTCGAATCAAGTGGGTGATTTTCTACTCTGGTCAAGTAGTAGCTAAACCCTGAAGTATATAACTTCATATTATTGTCACTTTGACCTTAACTCCACTCTAGTTTTTCTGATACTTGATACTTTTTCCTTTGCACTTAAATACTCTGTTATTGTTGTTATCTATTCATTCATCTTTGTTATGAATTATAGATGTTATGGTAAGTGGACCTGTAGCGGTTTACTTATGTGTACGTAGCTAAATTCGGTTGTAAAACTGAATTGTGCAATCTAGATAAATCATTCGGGAATGAGTAGGACTCTAGAAGTAAAGTTGGGTTTCCATGTGATATCATGATAATGTGTACATATCCACTATGGATCAGGTAGTCGTGTATAGACGTGTGATTTGTCAATACAGTGTTGCTACAGACCGATGGTCCTAGCTTGGTTGTGATCAATTGAGTATGACTCTCTGTAGGATAGAAAGTGTATTGATCAGTCGAATATGACTCTCTACAAGATAGAGAGTATGTTGATCAGTTGAGTATAACTCTCTGCAGGATAGAGAATGTGTTGATCAGTCGAGTATGACTCTCTACAGGATAGAGAGTGTTATGATCAGTTGAGTACGACTCTCTACAGGATAGAGAGTGTGTTAATCAGTTGAGTATGACTCTCTGTAGGATGGAGAGTGTGTTGATCAGATTAGTATGTCTCTCTGTAGAATAGAGAGTCTATGATGGATGTCTATATGTGTGTCTGTGCATTCATGTCATTTATATGCATGCTGACGACTATGTCTCCCTTGTGGTTGAGAGGGTCGTCAGTCATCCTACCTCCCAAGTTACTCATGGAGGAGTAACTAGTGTGAGGGCAGAGCATTTGTTGTATCGCACTCTACCACTATAGACAGTGATAGTTGGAGTTACGTGCATTTGTCCTGTGTGTGTGACACTCAACCACTCATGGGTAGTGACTGTCGAAGTGGCCAATAGCAAGGACCTCTGTTGTGTAGCTAGCTCTTTACGCTTATATGCTACTTGATCATACTGCCCACTCGGTCACTCGAGAATAGTGGTTGGTGTTGAGTGGGGACAGTTGTCATGTCGAGCCACCTAGGTCACACTGGGGTCGTGGAAGCTATTGGGATGAGCGGGCATGACTATGCATCCTGCATTGTTGTGTTCTATATATATATATATATATATATATATATATATGCTTGTTGAGATGTTGTATTTGTTTGTGCTGTGTTTATTGCATTTGTTTGTACATCATCATACATGCTACTTGCATTTGTTATATGGTCGTGTGTGGACTACCAGAGTTGAGTATGTCAGATTGTTGTATACCTTTGACCAGTACCTTGAGGTGATACGAGAAGGACTCGGTTCATGGTTGTATTTGCCATAGAATATTAGTATGTCTGTGTTGTTGATTACAGAGTCAGTATTTACTCTACCATGTTGTAGGTGTTGTATTATGGTACTTATACTCATATTGTATGAGTTATATCGTTGCCGATTTTCAGGTATGTCAGTACCTTATGGTGTTATTATTGATCAGTTTAGTTATACAATTGTTATATTATGTTGTTGTATACCTATTATACCGTTAGACAACATATTGTTGACTCGCATGTAATATATATAAATTATGCATGCACTTTTATTCTTATTACCGCTGAGTTTTGTACTCACCACCACAGACCATAGATTTTCTTGTCGCCTAGGTAACAGGTAGCCGACTTCATGATGGGCTTGGAGCAACGCTGGCTGCAACCTCTCATCTCACTTCCGAGGGTCCTGACTTAATTTTATGTTTCCGTTGTTTTCGGATGTTTCTTATATCGATCCGGATTTATATGATGGATGTGTGTTTGACATTGTTGATGTACGCACATGTTGGTGCGGGTTTTGACGTTGTTTTCTTTATGTTTTGGTGTTAATCATATCGGTATGCACTGTGTGTAGTTGTTATTTCGTTTTGATAGTTTCCACTGTGTTTTGTTGTATTTACATTATATATGTTGTTGTGATTGTGGCCGAAATGCCTTGTATTAACAGGATATGTTGTCACGTACAGGGGAGTTATTATCCGTTTTTCTTCGGATCGACATACTCTCGGGGCATGACAGAAGGTCTATCATGAAGTAGAGGCCACAATCATCTTATAGTCTCCACTCCAACTAAGAACACAATGAGAAACATTAGATGATATCATATAGGATATTGAAAGGGACTAGTACGTCTCCACGGGGATGGTGTGATGGCTAAGGCACGGCGGAGCATGCGGATAAGGCAAGAGTCAATTCCGAATGAGGTCTAAAGTTCTTTCCTGAATTCAAATAACTCTTACGTGTCTTGACCACCACATCAAGGCCCATAGGACCCTCTGTGATTTACCTCCCTCACAATGGTCATGGGACAAATTGGTGGGAGATGCTAAATCGACGGATTCTAACCTTTGGTGGAAAGGGTTTAGTGTATTTATTAATTAAACTATAATGAAAGAAAAGACAGAACTTTACATAGAAATATTTGACAATAGTGATTTCACCCCATCTTAAAGGATCATTCATTGAGATTTGATTATCTAATGCAATTCTTTTCTTTATTCATCCGAACTTGAGATATTGTGATTTCACAAAATCTTTCTTTTGCTTGACCTTATAGATCAATTCTCTTTTCATATCAATTATTTGCATTTTTTGGCCTACTTGGCGCTGTAAACCAATTTCATTAGTTAAAATGAGACTGAAAGAATATCAATAATAAGATTGTTGAAGCTTGACCACAATCCAATGTGCTCATTAGTCACCTCATCCACGCCGATCAACCTACTGCGCCCTTACTGTTCTGTGTTGATCATGCCTCGATCAGTCCATCTCATGCACCAACAATGCATCCATTGAATTTGCATATGCAGTCACTCTATTGACAATAAATTGAGCCACTGTGAATTTCATGGACAAGATCAGACATGATCCTGATACTACACAATGATATTTCTTAATTTCCCCTCCAATATCAGTTGTTGCTAGCTAGAAAAGTTCAATTCAAAACTTGTGCCTTTCCACCATCCCCTTCAAGCTCCATCAATGGCAATGCTAATGGAGTTAGGAAACCATTCTGGGATGGCTGGTTGTCAGTCTCGGTGGACGATAATCTTACGATAGATCGGCCATTGACATCTGAATTCTTGCTTAGTTGATTGATACCGGGAACTAAATCTCTCTCAGTCGGTCCATTCTTCAAACACTTTGCCAAACTCCCCCAACTATTGGATCGAGTGCCTCTTCATTGATCTGTAGCTTTTGCTGGTCGCCCATGATCTTCGACGAGATAGATCTCGTGACCCTATCCCTCAGTGAGCCAAACTCAACTGCCTTGAAGACGACGGTTGCGTCCACCATGTCGATCAGCTGAGAAGCATGAGATGATGTTTGGCACCCAATGGTAAGCAGCTGCCGATGCTTGTGCTCCTGCTCCACAGTGAGGTCACTGGTGTTCCATGAGCCCTCTTCTGAACACTCGTCTACACTGACAGCTAAATTCAGATCGAGAGAAGGTTTTTTCTTCTTCTTCTTTGGTTGCTCCTCCTCGGACAATCGATCCGCATTGAGCTTACCTTTCTTTTCGCAGAAGGAAAGCTCCAATTGCCATTCGGAATTAGCAGAATCCAGCAGCTTGTCCTCAGACTGGAGCTGGCAATCCTCGAAATCCTTCAGGTTGTCATGCCGCCAGTCTAAGATGAGGATGAAGAGGATGCTTCCAGTTCCGAGATTGACTTCGGCGCCGTGGGAGTCGAAGAACCGTCCTCTTTGGAGGGCACTTTTGATTGCCCCCTGTAACAAATGACTGGCACGGTCTATCTCGTCGAGAACGATCACCGAGAAGGGATTGCGGCCGACTGCCTCGGCGATGCGATCGAGCACGGTCGTCCCCAGAAAGTTGTTGCCTGGTTCAGCTTCATCGCCATCAGCTGAGGGGCTACTGAGATGGATGGTGACTGGTGGATCATCGAACATGAGCTCAGAGAGCGCGGAGGCCATCTTCCTCTTTCCGACCTTGTCAGGCCCGGAGAACAGCAACCATGAGCCAGCCTCGAGTCTCAGTTTCCCATTGCAGAGCTTCGATTTCTTGGTTAACGCAGTGGCAATGGCGGAGGCCGCCTCCGGTTGCCAGCTGACTGCGGCTGTTAGGCCCTGCAGCAGCCTCTTCCGTGAATCGGGGGCGTCGGAGGTGCTCCGGCAGTGCTGGATCGATATGTCGTTGGTGGATTTCTGGTAAGAAAGCCCCAGAGCGAGGTCTGTTTGCACTGGAACAACTTGGTGCTTCGAAGAATTAAGCTTCAGACTCCGGCCACTGCCGTTTGGTGGTGGCGAAATGCTGCCTGAGATGATTCTTTCCGATGTGATAACTGTTGCATGGTAGCTCATGTGCAACCGAGCGCATTTTCCACGCCATTTTTCCAGCAGCTCTTCAGTCTTTTGCTTCTGCGAAGTATGAACATATAAACAAACAATAGAACAAGAATCACTGTTCTTGCACAAAACTATAATGAATTGAACCTGAAGGTGATCGGCTTTAGAATTGTTGTTGCAGGGGAGTGCAATCTGCAACCACTGAGATAGACTGATGTTGCAATTCTCTGTTCTTACTTCTGAAACCAATTTTGCAAGCTCAACATGGTAGCCCTCGATGCAAAGGGGGCACAAATCGTTCCTCTGGAAGCAGCTCGAGTCCTCCAACGTCGGAAACTTTGAAGGCGCATTCGCCGTTGTTGAGCTGCCAACAACGAGCCGATAAACTCAACAACTGATAATGCGAATGCAACAATGGAGAATCAAAAAGCGGAACACAGCATCGCACCTCGGGAAGAAGCCGCGGCTGGCGAGAAGCGGCAACCTCGGAGGAGCTACCGGAAGCGCCTGCAGGTCCCACTCGCTCTCCATAGTCGGGTGGTACACCTGGCACCGCAGGTACGTAGCACACGTCGCCGTGCCGACGGCCCACACCCTGGTCGTGTTCCTCTCGCGGAGCCTCGCCAGTAGCCGACCCATCTCCGCCACGGCGGCGCGGCCCAACTGCAGGTGCTGCGCTGAGCTCCCACCTTCCGCACTGACGCCCTCCACAAGCCACTTCAAGTCGCCCAGGTCGAGAATTAGACCTCCAGCCCTGCCGTCGACGGGGAAAGATCGGATTCTGGGTTCCAGATCTCTGTAGAGTTCACTAATGTTTCGGGGAATCAAGCTTCGTTCCAAGGAACCGATTTCCTTCTCCAAGGAGACGACTTGAGCGAACCGCAGCATCGCCGGGGCTTCCATTCCTAGCTCCTCGTTTTGGATCATTGCCAGGAGTTGCTTCATCAGGGCCACCGCGTTGGACTCGCCGACGAGCACCGGGTTCATCTTATTGCTTCTCGTCATTATTTCGAGCACCTTCTTTAAATTCACCTCGCTTTTGTTCTTGGATTCTGGCCCATGCTTCTGAAGTACCGGATTCATGTGGGCGTTTTTGGTGGCTAGCGAATTGGTGCCGGAGAAAAAGGATTGCTCGATGGCAGACTTGACGGCGGGGCTCGAGAAGCCTGCCTCGCGCATGACGCGGCTGACGGAGGGATCGTCGAGGATGGACACGACGAGCTGGCCGAGCTCGACCTTGACGGCCAGCAAGGGGGGCTGCTGCTGGTCGGAGCAGCCGCGTCGCTGGTGGGCCTGGGCGCGCTTGACGGCCGCCACGAGCGCGTTGGAGAGCGGAGGCGAGGCATCCACAGCGGCCTCTTCATCAGGTTCTCCCCCGGCTCCGGCGTTGGCCTGGAGGCGGTCGAGGGCGACGGAGAAGCAGAGATCGAGGGCGCGGCAGTGGAGGGGGTGGGAGGAGGAGAGGAGATGGTGGGAGAGGGCGCAGGCGCGGCGGAGGAGGCCGGAGGGGGAGCTGAGGAGGTTGGCCGCCACGTGGAGTGGGGTGGTCTGTCCGTGACGACGGCGGCGGGCCTCATCGACGGAGCGCGTGAGGACCGCCGCCGCCTCCGGCGTGAGGGTCTGCTGCATCGCTGCTGCCAGCACCTCCGTCCGCATGGATGATGTCGGCGTTGCTCTGCTCTGCTCCGACAAACAACCGGAGGAACTAAAACAGTTGGAGAATTGAGGAGAAACTTATCGAATCGTACGGCAGACTTTCTCAGAGATCGAGACGGAGAGCGAGTGCTAGACGATGAACAGTGTGTTTATGTAATTGGCCGGTAAGGAATTGTAGTACTGCCAATCTGAGAGAGGTTATTTATGACATAATTCAGAGAAATAAAGGGCAAAAGGACAAAAGAAGTGAAATAAATAAATAAATAGTGATCGTTGAGCAAAAATGAGGATTTAAATATGAATCTGATTGTTCTTTTTCAAGTAAGCGATTAAATATTTGAATAATATCCCACACGTTAAGGATTTATTTAAAAATGCATGGCAAAGGACCTAATTAATTTCAAAAGTCCTCTTCTTTTCAAAATTATTTTTTTCTTAAAAAAAATATTTAAAATAATATATCTAAAATATCTTTCTACATTTCATCTTAAATCAATTTTAACTGAAATTTTATTATTTTATAGCAATTTTGATAAATATTGTTATAAAATTAAACGCACGGAATATTTTTAAAATTAAATTATTAGCGAGATATTATTTTGATACATTTTAAAAGTAGAGTGTCTTTTGATCGGACAGATAAAAAGTTGCCCTTTTAATTTTTTTTTTTAACCAAAAATAGGTCAAAATATTTGGGCAAATGAAATATGCTTGATCATTTTTTTTCATAAATTGATCAAATTAAGGTTCTTCTTTGAAAATATTTCCTGAAAAAAAATTATTATTTAGTTTAATGGTAAATGACTTGCATTCAACGAGATTATACCAAAAGGTTGTTGGTTTGTTAGAATAAATTTAGCTTTTTATTAATCATCAAATGAGACTTCTTTTATTTATTTACTTTTATTAGTATATATATTCATATCTTCGATCCGATTAATTACGAAGATGATCAACTTGACCACACGAATCTTTAACGGACACTAAATAATCTATAGGCAAAATATACTCTTCACCCACGAAGATAAATTAGAAAAATATTTACATCTTAGCAATTAAGCCCTGTGATACAAGCGCGTTGTCCTTATAAGTCATATTCGACATCGAAAGTGTAGTTTGTCTGAGAAGATAAACTTCCGATTCGCAATTGATTCAGGATCGTCCGTCTAAATTTTTTTAAATTCAAAACTTAATTTATTTCTAATAAAAAATTAAAAACGTATTATTAATATATAAAATATTATTTTTTTTTACCGTTGCACTGTGCGTTTGCCTTTGAGCTAACGAGACTCCTTTTTAATTTATTATAAATATGACATTTTCACATGTTGTATTTTTGGTCAAATATACTCTTCTATTTCTCTTCCAGCGGCACTCTCACAGTCTCACCGTCTATAAAAGTGTAATCATTTATTTTTGTCAACATTGATACGTAAATTTAAAATTTTATGGCTAAAAATGTAAAAGAAATATAAAAAGTTTTTTTTCAAGTCATGTCAAAAATAAGAATAATAGATAAAAATGAAAGTGATATATATATAGAACATGATTGAACTTTAATAATATATCTTAAATATATTTATTTATGCAAATTCAAAAAATTGACTAAATGAATCATTTAGCAATTTTAATAAAATTATTATATCTTCATTTTGGAATCATTTGATTACTTTAAAAATATGGGTGGACTCCAATATAATGTAATTCTAGAGTGCATTTATTTATTCAAATTCAAAATTCGTAAAGAAAATGATCATATATTAGTTTGAGACAAAACTATAAATAATCATTTTTGAATCATTTGATCATTTTGAAAACATGAACGAACTTCACTAGTTTACTAAAGTGAATCTATTTATTCATGTTCAAGATTTTAAAAAATAACTATATAATAATTTCAGTTAAAACTATTATACGACTAATTTTTAGTCTTTTAGTCACTTCAAGGGAACTCTATGTCTACTATAATGTATTTATATATTCAAATTTAACTGAAAATGAAATAACTGTGTACTAGTATATGCTTGGTCATTTTATAGCAACATTAGAATCTATCTGACTTTAAAATGATAAAAATAATAATAATGTAAAAATAGCCATATAATAAGTTTATCCAAAACTATTGTCATTAGATATAGTAATTTCGACCAAGATTATTACATGCCCTCTTTTTTTTATACCAAACATCATTTTTCTAGTTTATATTTTATTTTGTAAAATAATTATAATTTACTCCTACACTTCTACATTTTCATATCATTGTGATTTGTATTATTTTAAAATTTAAAATTTTATGATGTTTTTTCTAAATTTCATTTTTTTTACATTTTTTTAAAATTTTAACTTACTTTGTAGTTTTTAAAAATTTATAGCAACATATATAACAGTTTAGCAAAATATGGTAATAGTTAGTGTTGGGGATAGTTTAGTGCGCTAGAGAAGGGTGAATAACGTTTGTCGATTCATTTTGATTGCGTGTTTATCTCTATAAAAATGTTAGCAGTGGAATATTGAATACACGAGACAAAAACACACACAATCACAACATAATATTTTACGTGGTTCGGAACCTACAGTTCTTATTCTATGGTCTGACTTTAATGTCTACTCCACTAAACCTTATCTCCTTCTCGATAACTCACTGAAGGTGAAGAAAACCTTTTACAATAGAGTTTGCAACAATAAACAGCAATAAAATATAAGAAAATGAAAGAAATAAAGTTACAATACTTTACAAGCGAGCTTTTGAATGTTTGACCTTTTTTGTTGCTTTGAGATGCTTGAGACATCTGGAACACAGTAGTAATTCCCTTCCAAGAGCTCCAAGAACCGTTGGCTTCAACCCTCCATTGCATCCTCCTTTTATAACCTCCATCAAACTGATTTTTTGCCTTGCAGTCGACTAGTTAATCGACAGTCCACCTATCCATTATTTCACAACAGACTAATCCACATCCGCGAATTTTGCCCGACCAGTCGATTGTCCTTACTTAGCGATCAAGATGGCGTCGATCATTGTCAGAGCCAAAGAATGACTATGATCCCTTCTATATTCTATCCATGTACGGGCAGTCGATTGTCAGTGGCCAATCAACTGCTCAACCCTAGGAGTCGATTGCCAGAGTCACAGGCCATCAGTCGAGTCTCAGTTGACTACTCGACTAATAGACTGAGTAATAACTCCAATCGACTATCCAAGTCAACTAGGCCTCCCGAATATCGTGCACTCGATCAGTCGATTGGTCAATACCACCAGTTGATTGGTAAATCTCAAATATAAGGTTTAATCCAAGTATGATCCACTCATAATTGATACTTACTCTAGGTCTAGACCTAAGTCTTCTAGCCACTTCCATCAGTCTCACGCCCTCAAGGTCCATCTGAGTCTTCCATGACTCCTTCACCCTTCGCGCTAACCTTCAGGTGCTTCTATCGGCTTCATCATGTCATCGGGTACCCTTAGCCTAGATCTCAACCTTCAAGCCACTTCCATTAACCTCAAGTCATTGGTTCGAGTCCACAACTCCTCACCCTTGGTCTTAGCCTTCAAGTGTTTCCATCGGTCTAGCTTGTCATGCTAACGGGTCTACCTTTGCTAAGAGGTTGCACCTCTGAGACTTTTTCATTGTAAAACCTTAATGCTTAGACTTTCACTGTCAAGACTATACTATTGGACTTATACAACCAAGACTACTCCTTTAAATTTTTTCTTTGTCAAATATTCATACTTGAACTTCTACATTGTCAGGTATTCATACTTAGACTTCTATTCGAGTCTCACTCGAGCTTGATCAACCTTGATCTGAGATTGATTGTTCCAACAATCTCTCTCATATGACTTTAGATATCTCGATCATCCACTAGTCAAATCATATTGTCAAACTATATTGGCAAATATCAAAATACTACTCGAGTCTCATTCGAATTTGATCAATCGTAAACTGAATCAATTGCACCAACAATTAGAATGCCCTTTTGGTGGCAAATAACAAGGATGCCCCTTTGATAATTTGTTTTAATTATAAAATATCGGAGTAGCGATGGGAGGAAGTTTGTCAAATTATAGTTCATTCATTACCTTATCTTTGACAACAACCAATGGTTGCTCGAGTCCTCTTTCAAGCTGGCAAGTTACACACCGAGCAATGTCTAGATAAACTTCTAAAGCACGTTCCTTGGGAGGATCAGACAAGCATAGGACGAGAGTACCACTCTGCATTGTGCTTAATTTCCATTTCTACATGAATGCACATCCACCTAAATTTTGGGCAGACTTGATTACGAAGAAAAGGCATGCAATTAAACTAAGAGCACCTCAAAAACATAATTCTCCTCTTCCTCCCTCTAGTTTTTGTGAGACGACTACCTAGGGGACTAGCAGGTACCTAACACAATAGTATTATCATTGATGCTACAGCTGCTGAAGTTTGCTCGCAAAATGGATGTTGAGGTGGAAGAAGCCAAGGTCTATATATCAACGAGGCGGATGCCGAGATTGAAGCAGTGCAGCGAGACCTACTTCCACTAAAGCAAGTTATATATATCTAGCAAAGACTCTGATGCTTAAGTTACTTAATATGTAGTAATATCTTCCTAATGACTAATTAATATACTTTGGTAATTTATAACTGTGGCCACAATCTTTCAATCATCATTTTCGCCATTATTCAAATTTTAGTCATATTATATTAATATTCCCAACTATTCGATGGTTACTGACTATCAATTTCCATGATGATTACAGAAGAAACATGCACACAGGGATCATGGACCAGACAACGTCTTCTTCTCGTGGTCAATAATTGTAAAGATAATAATGACTATTTTTAGAAGACCTATATCGTACTAAGTTCGGAAGAGAAAATTTGGAGAATTTAGTGCAGAGAGCTTGGGGATCCTGAGAACTCGAGGAGCTCGGCGTAGGGAACTTAATTAGGAACCTGAAGTAGAAACGTTGGAGGAGAGAGAGCTCGGGAAACTGAGTTCATCCTTAGTCTGGCCGATGACATCTACTCGCAGCACTTCAAAGAGGTGTTAATGTGTCAATCTGGTTTGAGAGGCAGATTATAATTCAGAAACTGATCCGTAATTCAGAAAGAAGCTTAAGGCACCCTAACATCGCCAAGTATAATTATAATTCCATTTCAAGTTCGACACATCATCATAAATATATAATCATGAACCATCACTGCAATATTTGAACTCTTATCCAGAACAACATCGATGCCTATCCAGTTCGATCGAGTAATGGACTGAAAACATCTTTGCCTCTTCGTCATCACCTTTAGCCAAGCTCATCCACGAAGACACATGCATGCAGCATGCATGTTTCAGGTTTCAGTAGATAGATAACTTTTCGCCCTAGCTAACTACTCCATCGTGCTTCCTCTTCACTTTTCAACGTAACCAAATCAAAAAATATATATATTAAAACAAAACTCTCGCTCTCTCTCTCTCTCACGTACTTGTAAAGTTAACTTGCAGCATTCATGGCCCCAAAAGCCTGCCGATAAAATAAATTGGGACTGCAAAGGAGGGAGAGGATGGACGCCATTATTTTCTCCGCTGCACAACTCGCACGCTCGCATGCTTTGCCACTCTTTCATTGCTTTAATTTTACCGCACGCTTCTCGAGTAGCCAGGCGCTGCAGTCTCAGTCGTAGTGGCGCATGCACCATGCAAGCAGCGACCCAACCTTGCATGGCAGATGGGCGTAGCTTCTTCAGTTCCTCGAGAGAAAGGATAATTAATTAATTAACGTACAATAATGAGCTGAGTGAGGTTATTATGGTTTGTTAATTGATTTTGCTGATTAATTATTGCTTTGGCATCAGCTTTAGTTTGGTCTTTTTGGCTTTCGGTTCAGCTTTAATTATTGATGTCGCTGCACTATCAGTAAGCACGTTTAATCAGGTTCTTCAGGAAATGCTGGTTTAACATTATTATTAATTAATTAGCACAATTGTTTTGTTGTTTGCGTCAACATTATTTATGTCAATAATTTACAATATTTATTTTGTAGGTTAATTGTTATAATATATAAAACAACATGATATATTCGATAAAAAGAAGGAAAAATTAAAATGAAGAAAGAAAAGAATTTAATTTGTATGTCTTCTTTCATTCTTGGAAAGGAAATGCTTAATAACAAAGACATGACATGCTTGAGAAAATGACAATGCGTGATCGTGTCTCTCTTATTAAACATATATTTGTCTGCACTTTCCAAGTGCTTTAATTTTTTTGTTGTTATGTTTTATTTTCGCCCAATAGTTTTCTTGGCTTTTCTAAACGCCCTTTAAGTTTTTGAAATCCTCATTTCCTTCCCTCATAGTTTTGATTTGTTGTTGAAAACCCTCCACCAGCCTATTATCTTTCCATTAGAAACCTAACCTCTTTCAATCGATTCAGTACTAATCTGGAATGTTTCAGCAATCGATAATTTTTTTAGTTATTATCAAATCACGTACTAATTTCCCAAATTATAACTTAGTCGTCGTCATCTACCCTCCTTCGCCCATTGTCCGACCAGTGACCACTTGAACAATGGTGGAGCCAAGAATTAAACTCTATCCGGGCTAAAAATGACTTCCAATTATTAATTTAAGTTTTCTCTAATGTAATATATGATTAATTCGATATCTTAAATTTCTTTAATATTCAACCTCTTTCGATAAATAAAATTATTTTTTACGTAGTTGAATATTCTGATGGTAAATTTAAATTATATTTCAAATTTATCTAATTAATAAAGGAGAAGAAGAAGATGACCTACTTTCAATATTAATACGAAATCCCTACACTTTGGACTACAATTTTATATTTTCTTATGTAGTTGTATATTTACGTACGTGGATTACATAATAATTGACACATCAACTAAGATTACGTCGTTGTAGAATCAATCCAATTACAACAGTGCCAAAAACTCCAGCAAGAAATCCGACTGTGTTTGATAGTCCTAGCAACACTCCCTAGTCGGATGGAGAGACATAAAGAAGTCCATGAATCTCAAAATCTAGGGTCACCATTGAAATTAGTATATTCATGTCAACCAGGGGCGGATCCAGAATTTTAAATTTGGAGGGGCCGCATACTAAATGATAAAAATAATTATTATACATTGTATAAATTTTTTAATTAAAAAACACAATAATTAAAACAATAAATAGAATACACAAAATTAATATTAATATGTTAAAAAACAAGAAAAATTAAAAGTTCCTTAAAAGATATATTTAATAAAGTATCAAATACAATTCTCTAACTAAAAGAAATTCAACATTCTTTTAAATTTTCGAAGTCTTCAATGATAGTTTCTATACTTACATCTTTAGCAATTTCTCTCTCAATATATACCATTAATGCATCTGAGAGAAAAACATTCTCCATTTTGCTCCGAAGCCTTATTTTTACGATATTCATCGCAGAAAATGATCGTTCTGTAGTAGCAGTGGAAACCAGAAGAGTAAGCACAAGAACGATGACTCCAAAAATGAGATTGTACATAATAGACTTGTTAGTTTTCACCAACCAATGACATAACTCTGAAACAGTTGAAAGGTGTTTGTAGTCAGGCCCTTTGACTACATTATACTCGTAATGCTTCAATTGCATCTCCAATTGCTCTTTTTCAGCTTTTGTAAAATCTTGGCATAAAATTTTTCAACTAATTTGCATATATCCATAATTCTGAAAGACTCCGTCGCATTTTGAGGATTTAAAGCATTACTAAGAATGAGCAATTCTATAGCATCATCACTAAAGCGCCTATTAATTTCTTGCAACCATGAATCTATCGAAGCATAAAAAAGATCTACCTGAAATCAAGAATGTCAAGAAATCAGAAATGTCAATATTAATTAACTTGCATTAAATCTGAAGCATAAAAAAGAGGTAACCTAATAATGATGCTTAATGGTGAAATTGTCTTGATAATGATGGGCTCGACCTCGTCTATTAATATATGGAGCATTGAAATCAGGAATGTCAATATTTCGAAGTTCACAAAAAGCCTTCACTTTTATAAGCAAATCATCCCAGTTGTTATCCCTCATTTGTTGAAGTAAATTCTTGGTAGAAAACACAAGCTCCATTGCATTTATAATATCTTGAGACTTACTTTGTAAAGTCTGACAAAGAATATCCGTGATCTCCATAATCTCTTTCATAAGATGCAAGATGAATACAAACTCAAAAGAAGTCATTTCATCATAAACAGATGTTGCATCTGCTCGTTGAGAAGGAAGCTCATCCTCCATAACCTTGAGCAATACCGTACATGATGCACTAAACATCTTAATTAGGCTTGATAAGGATCTCAAATGAGAACTCCAGCATGTATCAGCAGCTCGCTGTAAAATACCCATCTGATTAAGTCCACGCCCTATCTCGAGTTCATTAATAGCAATCAAATGTGCAATGTCATCCGCATGAGCATTCTTCAATTCATCATTACGCTTGCATGAAGAACCAACAATATTAACTATAAAAGTTAATTTGTCAAAAAATTGATGAATAGGTGTCACATTTTTTGATGCTGCAACTAAAACCAATTGTAATCGATGAGCAAATCAATGAACATAATAAGCACTTCTACAATCTTTTATAATCAAAGCTTGTAATCCATTAAACTCGCCCCTCATATTACTAGCACCATCGTAGCCTTGACCTCTAATATTTTGAACATCCAAATTGTAGTGACCCAAAGCAGAATATATAGCATCCTTTAAAGTCAAAGCTGCAGTATCAGATACATGAACAAGACCAAAAAAACATTCTTGAATGAATCCATTAGTATCTACGAACCTCAGTACTATAGACATTTGCTCTCTTTTTGATTCATCTCAAGCTTCATCAACAATTATGCAATACTTGGCAACTCTAATTTCTTCACGAATTGTATTTTTTACTCTCACTGAAAGCACATGAAGTATTTGTTTCTGAATATTGTGACTTGTATACTTGGCATTTTTTGGAGCTTTAGCAATTGCCTTTGAAAGTTCATCATTGTACATGGTTAATACATCTAAAAATTTAAGAAAATTACCACGATTAGATGAACTAGATTTTTCATCATGACCTCTAAAGGGAATTCCTTGAAGTGCAAGCAACAACACCACATGTATGTGAGCCTTTAATCGAAGACGATTAGTTGCGACTTGTTTAGCATTAAAATTGTCGAATCTCCTTGATATATGTTATGGTTGGTTCATCAAATCCTCACATGTCTTTTCAGCATTACGATGGAGTGAAGATACATTATCTTTCCCTATATGGCTTAGGAAAGCACAAGCTTTTCCATTTCAAACTTTCTTCCAATTATCAAATCCATAAATAGTAAATGCAGTGTGATTTGTGTTGGTGCAGTAGGCACCTAAGTCGAACCTGAGTTTTGATTATAGCAAACGATACAAAGTTAAGCTCATGTTGTTATCTCACGAGCTGAATCGAGTGTGCAGAAAATTGTTATAGCTGGAGCTAAAGGCTAGCGACACCCGGAGGAAGCCGCGGTGGTCGGGCGACACTCAGGTGACTTCGGAGGGGGCCGAAGGAATTGAGTGGAAGGCCGGAAGCAAAAGCAACACGTAAGTATCGAGGTAAGCTCGTGTGTGCGAGTGTAAGTAAGGTCGTATCCTTGTTACGGGGAAAGACTTAAGCGCAGATCCGACCCAAGACATCTCATAGGTGGTCTAGGTCGAGATCGGACGGTCGACGACCGTCAAAATAATGTTTTCTTTAAGCTAACATTGTTTTGCAGCCAACATCAGTCGACTGCCAACCTGAAGGACTCGACTGTCGTCCATCAGTCGGGTGACTACGGCTAGCACTCGACTGATGCTGCCAAGAATGATCGGGTGATGGCCATCACCGATCATTGGTCAAAGGATCAGCCTCGAGGAGTCAAGGTTTATCACCAAGTTTCAAGGGGAGTTGTGCTCAAATTTGATTGGCTAGGGTTCCTCTCGAAAAGGGGCTCAAAGGCTATAAAAGGAGGGTCAAACCTAGGGTTTCATCAACAATTCTAAGTGCTAAAAAGCCTCCGTTACGCTGCAACTCTCCGACGACTCTACAACAACGAAGTGCTGCCAACAACCCTAGCTTAAAGTTTCTTTTGTTTAGTTGTTGGTATAATCTTAATTTGTTATTGCTTTCAATATTGCAATTCTTTTCAATCGAGGTTTTTCGTTGCATTTTACTTTAATAGAAGAGAGGGTTTGTCTCTCTATCTTTTTGCTTCGAAGGCTTTTGTAATCGTAAAACTCCTACCTCCAACGAGGAGGAGTGTTTTAGTGAATTGCCCTTCGTACACGGTCTAGGACCGTTAGGGCCTTGGAGTAGTAGCCGAAGGCTACGAACCAAGTAAAAAAACTATTTGTCTCATTTCGGTTTTATTTACATTTCCGCTGCGTTTAATTGTCCATCGAACGTTTTAAAAGAAAAGTTTTTATCGCTATTCACCCCCCCCTCTAGCGATCCGCTTCGATCCAACAATTGGTATCAGAGCCAGGGGTTGCTAAGATTTGGTGAAACCACCAATCTAGCCATTTTTACAGATTTATTGTTCTTTTAATTCTGTTTATTTCTATTTATTTCACTTTGTTAAGTTTTCTCCCGCACTACTAATCCAAGACGCGAGTCTTGGTACTCTTCTTTGTGTTTTTGTCGTTGCTAGTTTCTTCGTCTTCGTCTCCTTGTGTCTTTTGTTCTAATGGCCCATCTCGAGGGTTTTAGCACCGTCCGACCTCCGTTTTACAACGGAGATGACTTCCGTTATTGGAAGGGTCGGATGGAATGCTTTCTCAAAACCCAAATCGAGATGTGGATCATAATCCAAACGGGTTTCACACTTCTGACTAATGAAGTGGGTGACTCCTTGGATTATGATCAATGGACCATTGTGACAAAACGACAAGTCGAAGCCGACGCCAAGGCAACACAAATCCTCCAATGCAGCCTATCCAAGGAGGAGCTAAATCGCGTCGGCCCCTTCATAAGCGCAAAGGATCTTTGGACAAAACTAATTGAGTTACACGAAGGATCGGATCAAGCTAAGGTTTGCAAACGCGATTTGTTGTTCAATAAATTGTACACACTAAAAATGCAGGAACACGAGTCCGCGACGCAACTCCACGCCTGTGTCCAAGACATAGTCAACAACCTACACGCAATCGGGCAAAAGGTCGAAAACCGCGACCTTATAAGGTATGTTCTAAACTCGTTTCCGAGGACTACCTTGTGGGAATCCATGGTCGATGCCTACAAGGTCTCCAAGGATCTTTCTAAAATTAGGTTAGATGAACTCTTTTCCGATTTCGAATTACATGAGCAGTCCAACTCGGAACCCGAGAGGGGTATAGCCTTGTTTACAGGTTCAAAGAAGAAAATCGCAAGCAAGCCACCACCAACCGAGGAGGAAGACGAGTCCGAAGAAGAAGTTGACCCGGAATTGACTGCCGAACTAATGAACCTAGCTCGAAGGATAGCCAAGGGACGAAAGCGAACCACGACTCGACCCAACCAAGGTAAGCCTAAAAGTTTTAATATTAGGTGTTATGAGTGTAACAGGTTTGGACATATCAAGTCTGAGTGCCCCAAGCTCAACCACCGAGCACCTAAGCACAAGAAGGCCCTCAACGCGACATGGGAAGAAGCGTCATCCGAAGAAGACGAAGACCACGTCTTCATGGCGAAATCGATTGAGTCAGACACGAAGACCGAACCTGAACTTGAGTCAGAACCTGAGGATGACTCGGACTATGAAGCTATCTTCAAGTCAAGCCACGGATACGCATCCGGTTCAAAAGATACCCTTAAAGTAAGTCGAACTTTATTTAATACTTTACAAAATACGGTTAGGTTTTTGTCTAGGAAATTAGTTAAATCCGAGTCCAAGGTCGAGACCCTGGTTGAGGAGGTCAAACTCCTTAAACACAAGGTCTTCCTAACCTCTTCGACTAGTCGAGTTCAAGAGAAGGACTCAACTCGGGTTGAAAAACTCGAAGTTGAGAACTCACTCTTGAAAAATCAAGTCGAAGATCTTAGGAGCACGTTGGAAAGGTTCACTTCGGGATCCAAAGGACTTGACCTCCTACTTGGATCTCAAAGGGCCGTGTACAACAAGGCTGGACTAGGGTTTAACTCAAACACGACTAATAGGTCGTATATGTCGATTGTAAGTCGACATAGGAAACATGTCCAAGCATGGGTCCCTAAGAACCTTTTGATTTCAACTCTAGGATCCAACCCGTACTAGATTCCCAAGGACCAAATCCACTATGTGGATAAACCGAACCGATTCAACCGTCTAGGAGGAGCCAGTACAAAACATGTTTGTGCTTTAACTTAGAAATTGCATGTTTTAACTTAGAAAGTTTTTGCTTTAACTTAGAAATTGCATGCTTTAACTTAGAAAGTTTGTGCTTTAAAACTTGTGGACTCACTTAGAACATGAACATAACCAACTAAAATTCTTCGAAAAGATTGAGCCTCAGGGAGCCTCTTTTCAAAAAACATAACCAACTAAAATTCTTCGAAAAGATTGAGCCTCGGGAAGCCTCTTTTCAAAAATAACCAGTTAGACTAGGAAATAATCTTAGGTGAGTCAAGTCATCATTTTCTTGAACATGGCTTTGTCTAAGGAAGTGGTCGATGATCCGATAAAAGAAGGCCCCTGTGCCTCGCCACGACCTGGAAGCCATGATCTTGAAAAGGTAAACTTGACAAGCCTAGGGTCAAATCCAAATCTAACATAAAATTACTTGAACCTAAATCCACTTAATCAACTTAATTGGAAGTCATCTCACAAAAACCACATAAGTATAACATGCTTGATCATATAGACACAGGTGAGATGACCTAGGTTTAACAACTTACAACCAATTCTTTTAAAAAAAAAAATTATCTAACATCCAATCCAACCACCTTGTGTGTAGGATCAATGGATGTTGGATAGCGGTTGCTCCCGACACATGACCGGGGATCAACTTAAATTCACGAAGCTTCGATTCAAACGACAAGGATTGGTAGCCTTTGGGAATAACGACAAGCTCAAAATCATTGGATCAGGTGATATCGAGCTTAACTCGAATTTTGTTATTAAAAATATATTACTTGTAGAGAATTTTGAATATAACCTGCTTAGCGTAAGCCAATTATGTGACAATAACTATAAGGTCATATTTTTAGAAAATGAATGTGTAATTAAAACAAATAAAACAGCTAAAACAATACTCAAAGGAACTAGGACAAATAACATTTATACAATTAACTTAATCAATTCCTCAGCCAAATGTCTTATGACACAGGAAGAGGAATCATGGTTAATAACCGATGACTCGTCACTGCAAGACTCGGCCCACAAGATGAGTCAGAGTGGCTTAGTCAGAGGCTTACCCAACCTCAACAACTTGGTTAATAAAATCTGTAATGCTTGTCAACAAGGAAAACAACCTAGGACACAACACAAGTTAACTAACCAAGAACAAACCTCAAGTGTACTTGAGCTCCTGCATATGGATCTATTCGATTCACATGGAGCCAAGTCACTCAATAGAAGTCAATATTGTTTAGTCATAATTGACGACTACTTCAGGTTTACCTGGGTTAGATTCATCAAACATAAAAATGATACCCTAGATCAATTAATCAATCTATTCAAATTAATCGAGAATCAAAAAGACCTTAAGGTTAAAAGACTTAGAAGCGATCATGGTGGTGAATTCGAAAATCAAAGGTTCACCGACTTCTGTAACCTAAACGGATACCACCATGAATTCTCTTGCCCTAGGATCCCTCAGCAAAATGGCCTAGTGGAGCGGAAAAACCGAACTCTACAAGAAGCCGCTAGGACCATGTTGAACGAATACGACCTACCCAATAGGTTTTGTGCAGAAGCCGTGAGTACGACATGCTATGTCCAAAATAGGATCCTTATGGTAAAAAGGCACCTTAAGACCTCATACGAGATCTATCACGATAAAATACCTAACATCAAGTACTTTAGGGTATTTGGGTGTAAGGTACATATCCTAAACACTAAGGATTACCTAGGGAAATTTACATCCAAAACCACGACCGGAATCTTTCTAGGATACTCGACTACAAGTCGAGCTTATAGAGTATATAACCACGACACCCTTAGAGTCGAGGAGACTATCGATGTAGTATTTGATGAAGTACCCGAACTTACAAAATCCTTAATGACCCCAAGTGTTGAGCCCACTGATACCAAACTCGTCTCCGACCCTGAGATCGAGTCTAATCCACATCAACCAACTCCTCTTGTCGACCAAGTGACAAGTGATCTGAGTCAAACTAGTGTTCAACCAAGTCACCCCATTGATCAAGCATTAGGTGACACAAACCCAACCCAATCTAGGATTCAAACTAACCACCCTATCGATCAAGTGATAGGAGATCCTAATCTAGGAGTTCGAACTAGAGCATCCTATAGGAACCTTAGTCAAATTTCCTTAATTTCAAAGATAGAACCCAAATTAATTGAACAAGCTCTTCTTGATCCCGATTGGATTATTGCAATGCAAGAAGAGCTAGCTCAATTTACTAGGAATGAAGTGTGAGAATTAGTACCACCACCTAAAGACAAAACGATAATTGGAACAAGGTGGGTGTTTCGAAATAAGCTTGATGATAAAGGTGAAGTAGTTAGAAACAAGGCTAGGTTAGTCGCCAAAGGGTTTAGTCAAGTCGAAGGCTTAGATTACGACGAAACCTATGCCCCAGTAGCTAGACTCGAATCCATTCGAATGTTGCTAGCTTATGACGCACATCGAGGATTTAAGCTGTTTCAAATGGATGTTAAGTCGGCATTCCTAAATGGATACATTAAAGAAGAAGTTTATGTTAGCCAACCCCCCGGATTCGAAAATCTAGATAAACCCGACCATGTTCTAAAACTTAAGAAAGCTCTCTATGGACTTAAACAAGCTCCTCGAGCTTGGTACGAGAGACTTTCAATCCATCTTAAGTCAAAAGGGTTTAACCAAGACTTAGTTGACCCAACTCTCTTCATAAAAACCTTAGGTAAAGAAATATTCATAGCTCAAATTTACGTAGACGATATAATTTTTGGGACCTCTAACTCAGCCTTACTAAACGAGTTCATTTCACTCATGGAAAGTGAGTTCGAAATGAACTTGGTAGGCGAGTTAAGTTTCTTTTTAAGTCTACAAATTAAACAAACTAAGGATGTTATATACCTATATCAACAAAAATACACTAAGGAGTTAATTAAAAGATTTGGAATGCAAGACACTAAGATAATAAACACCCCAATGGCGATTAATGTTAACATAGGAGAAAACCTAGAAAGTAAGTCCATTGACTTAAAGTACTATAGGAGCGCGATAGGAAGTCTCCTATACTTAACTGCGAGCCGACCCGACATCCTATTCGCAGTAAGTATGTGCGCTAGGTTTCAAACCTGTGCTAAGGAGTCTCACCTAACCCTAGTTAAGTGTATCCTTAGATATCTTAAGGGTACACTTAACGTTGGTATTTGGTACCCTAGATCTACGGAGTTCGAACTAATCGACTACTCCGATTCGGATTATGCCGGTAGTAAACTCGATAGAAAGAGCACGAGTGGTTGTTGTCAACTACTCGGCTCGAGTCTAGTAAGTTGGTGCAGTAGGAAGTAACATTGTGTTGCCTTATCTACCACCGAAGCCGAATACGTTGCGATGGGTGAGTGTGTAACTCAGCTTCTTTGGATGAAGCACACTCTCCGAGACTTTAGGTTGGACTTCACCAAAACTAAAATTTTTGTAGACAACATAAGTTCGATAAATCTAACTAAGAACCCTATATGTCATTCAAGGACAAAGCATATAGAGGTAAAACACCATTTCATTCGAGAACATGTAGCCAACGGCTCCATACACCTCGAATATGTTGACTCGAAGTCTAACCTAGCAGACCTGTTTACTAAACCACTACCCGAAGCCGAATTTAGTCTCTTGAGACGAAAATTGGGCATGTGCGTAGTAGAATAGGAACTTGCAAATTATATTTTCTTACTACTATTTCTTAATTTTTATGGAACTAGCATAGGACATACCTTAGATATCATGCACCTATAGATTTAAGGAGCCAGTACATCTCACAACACATAGGACTAATGTGTTTGTGTACTTAGCCACGTAGATGGGCATGAGATGTTAGGACCCTACTCCTGGTTCCAGATGTAGAGCTAGTGCATCTCTATGAACCACGGAGTATAATCATACATACTAACCGACTCTGACCAGGACTGGTTGATCTTTCATATCAATCAAGCCAAATATGAGTCGAACATTTTATAGATGAACTTATTTTCAGTATATTATTTTCAAAATAATGTGGAACATGCTTGGACTTTAAAAGTAAAACTTATTTTTTCACACACACTCTCACTCTTTTCGATGTATGGCAAAAGGGGGAGAAAAAGGCCAAAGTTAAGGGATCAAAAAAAGGCCAAAGTTAAGGGATCAATATTTTTTCTTGCCAAGACTTACAAACTTTAGTTAACTTGTTAACAGAAAGTAATTTACTTAAACTTTAAGTTAACTTGATAACAAAATGGAAGTAAAGGCCAAGGTTAAGAAATCAATTTTTTGATTTCTTAACTTAAAACTAATTTTAAATACTATGGCCGATATTAAGTAATTTCGGTTACTTAATTCTTTTTTTAGTAGCAAACGTCAAGGGGGAGAGTTAAAACTCTTTCTCAAGTACTCACCCTCGGTCAAGGGGGAGGATTCCTCAAGGGGGAGCACTTGAAAAGGAGTTTTTATACTCCTGTTCATTCATGCTCTTAACACTCCTGCTCATTCATGCATATCTTTTCTTAATGCACTTAACTTTGTATGTGGGTTTGCCATAAATCAAAAAGGGGGAGATTGTTGGTGCAGTAGGCACCTAAGTCGAACCTGAGTTTTGATTATAGCAAACGATACAAAGTTAAGCTCATGTTGTTATCTCACGAGATGAATCGAGTGTGCAGAAAATTGCTATAGCTGGAGCTGAAGGCTAGTGACACCCGGAGGAAGCCGCGGTGGTCGGGCGACACTCAAGTGACTTCGGAGGGAGCCGAAGGAATTGAGTGGAAGGCCGGAAGCAAAAGCAACACGTAAGTATCGAGGTAAGCTCGTGTGTGCGAGTGTAAGTAAGGTTGTATTCTCGTTACGGGGAAAGACTTAAGCGTAGATCCGACCCAAGACATCTCATAGGTGGTCTAGGTCGAGATCGGACGATCGACGACCGTCGAAATAATATTTTCTTTAAGGTAACATTGTTTTGCAGCCAGCATCAGTCGACTGCCAACTTGAAGGACTCGACTGTCGTCCATCAGTCGGGTGACTACGGCTAGCACTCGATGATCGCCGAGTCGATCGGGTGATGGCCATCAATCGATCACGTCAAAGGATCAGCCTCGAGGAGTCAAGGTTTATCACCAAGTTTCAAGGGGAGTTGTACTCAAATTTGATTGGCTAGGGTTCCTCTCGAAAAGGGGCTCAAAGGCTATAAAAGGAGGGTCAAACCTAGGGTTTCATCAACAATTCTAAGTGCTAAAAAGCCTCCGTTACGCTGCAACTCTCCGACGACTCTACAACAACGAAGTGCTGCCAACAACCCTAGCTTAAAGTTTCTTTTGTTTAGTTGTTGGTATAATCTTAATTTGTTATTGCTTTCAATATTGCAATTCTTTTCAATCGAGGTTTTTCGTTGCATTTTACTTTAATAGAAGAGAGGGTTTGTCTCTCTATCTTTTTGCTTCGAAGGCTTTTGTAATCGTAAAACTCCTACCTCCAACGAGGAGGAGTGTTTTAGTGAATTGTCCTCCGTACACGGTCTAGGACCATTAGGGCCTTGGAGTAGTAGCCGAAGGCTACGAACCAAGTAAAAAAACTATTTGTCTCATTTAGGTTTTATTTACATTTTCGCTGCGTTTAATTGTCCATCGAACGTTTTAAAAGAAAAGTTTTTATCGCTATTCTCCCCCCCTCTAGCGATCCGCTTCGATCCAACAATTTGAGCATCCTGATGACTTATTAAAGATAAAACATGGAAAGCAATATACTTTATCTTTAGCTGGTGAATACTCCAATCAAGGAAATTGTGCATACCAAGCAGATTGAAATCTTTAAGGGTGCTTAACATTTTTATTTAATGGGTATTTTCAAAGAATAGGTTGATATGCCTTCAGATTCAAATAAGCTCGACGAATCTACTCTTGTTGGTTAGGATGATATTCTCAAATTTGTTGACACAATCCTGGATCACGCTCTAAAGAATTGAGATCAACCTCTTCAATTTCTGTATTTTTGAATCTTTTAGGAGAAATTTCATATGAAAGATCATTGTTATTTGATCTTGTTGATAGGGTTACAAGAGTAGCTGGATCTAGTTCATTTGCTCTCTTCTTTTGAAAAAATTTATCAATCGTAATATATTTTTCCATTTGAAATATATGAAGTCTGTGATAATAAAAAAAAACTCAAATTAATTCAAATAAATGAATAATAACAACAACATTAAATAACCAAACAATTAAGTCAGATTAATTATTTTGTTAAACCCTTAATACACACAAATAATTATATTAATTATATTAAATTGTTAACCCAATTAATTCAATTAGTCATTTAATTGAATCCAATCATATTAATTTAATTATATTTATTTAAATCAATTAATCCCATTAACAAATTAATCACAACTTAATTACACTTATACCAAACTAATCAAATAATTAATTGATAATTTTATACCTAAATGAGCTTTAATTATACTAATGGGATAAAATCATATTAGTCAATTAATAGGTTAATTAATTTAATATCAATTAATCAATTAAACTCAAATTTAATTAATCTAACACACTAATTAATTAATTAAACAGATTAATTAATCAAAACTAATTAATCAATTAAACTCAAATTTAATTAATCTAACACAAATACATTAATTATTCTAAATTAATTAACTTCAGATTTAATTAATCTAATGCTAGTTAATTAATTAAACAGATTAATTAATCTAACCCAATTAATTAATTAACTCAAAATTTAATTAATTAACTTAAAGCTAATTAATACATTAAAACAGATTAAACAATATAAAGGCAATTAATCAATTAAAATGGATTAATTAATCTAAACGTATCAATTAAACCTCAACGTTAATTAATCTAAATTTAATTAATTAATTAAATTCAACTCAAATTAATTAATCAAAATTCAAAATTGATTAAATAGGAAATTAGAAATATTAATTAATCTAACCTACAGACGCCGATATTGGGGTCGACGGATTCCGTCTGCAGTCGGGACTCGAGCAGAGGGCTGCGACAACAAAGTGATGTCCACTAGCGATGCGTCCGAGATGTTCCTGAGAGGCTACAAGCGTGACACGACGGCACAGAGAAACAATTACTTCAGTGATCACGATAGGACTGTGCTCATGAAGCGAAGATTGGTGGTGGCCGACGATGCGACGGGCAACGTCAATGACGCAGTAGATATGTAGCGGTGGTCGATGGAATGATTGGGCTCACGACACGTGAGTAGTAGACGAAAAAAAATTAAAAGTGTGCAACAATGAAAAAAATATATATAAAAAAAAAGAAAATTTAGGTCAACGAGGTGTGAATTTTTAAGCAAATAAAATAGCTACCTATTGAGGACATCAGAACCTTTAAAGCCATCATTGATTTTAAGCAAATAAAATAAGGAAATAAATAATTAAGGCTGTGACTTTTAAAGCAATTATTGTTGATTTTAAATAAATAAAATAGAAGAATAAATAATTAAAATCGTAGAAAATATTCCTCACGTAAATCCGTCTCTGTCTTTAAAGCCATGATTTTAAGCAAATAATTAAGGCTATGACTTTTAAAGTAATTATTGCTTATTTTAAGTAAATAAAATAGAAGAATAAATAAATAAAATCGTAGAAAATATTCACGTGGACGGGGGGGATCGTGACCCCCCAGTCCTCATGTAAATCCGCCTCTGATGTCAACAAGTATAATAATAATATAACATTTTCATCTTTTTCATACAATTTGTATAATACGCAAGTCCAACACAATATTATTGATTAGTTTTTTGGAACATTATTCTACGATAAGATTGAACCTATAAGACAAACTATAATTGCATTCTTGTCAACTTCTTATGAAGTCAAACTCAAACCATGACAAAAGAAACAGTAATCATTTGAGAATTTGACCACCTGCAACATAAACCGAAACATAACGTGTCACGCCCCGATGGAGACCTCGCCAGACAAAAATCCGGCAGCATCTCCCCTGTACAGGTGACAATGCCAATTTTCATACAAGGCCTACACGACCACTATACATCAGTCAACACGACCGAAATCCAAACACACATGCAGATAATAAAATAGGCCTCTGGCCATCAACCAAAATAGATAGGTAACATCTATCACAACTAGACTTACCCCTTCTGCCATCTGGGCAGGAATACTCAACCAAAACCAATCGAAATAAATCCGATCAAAGGTCCCTAAGGATATACCAAAACATCCACAGGTACAAATATCCAACTCCAGTCCTAAACATATATTCTAATCAGAATATCCAAAACCGTAAACACAAATAACAAATAGAACTTTCACGACAAGTGGGGTTTGACAGCTGGACTCTCCTGACAGCTTTATCCTGAAATAGATATAAATCAACGGGGTAAGTTCAAAGAACTCAACGGGTATAGTCGATATGCAAAGTAAGATATAGCTAACAATAAAAATCATACCAGTACAGTCGCACATATAGGGTAAGCAAGAAATAAATACAAAAGGACTGTACCCACCTGAATCTCCTACCCTGATATAGGAGCATGTGCCCTACTATAAGAGATAAAGTCATCACCATATACGAATATGAATCCTATATGCATGACAATCATATGCAACATCCAAGGCATCAATAAAATAATACAGCAAACACAATACAAATGCGATCCGTGCAAAGTGCATGCCGTGCAAATGACACGGTCACCCAGCCTTGATCGGCCGCCTCACACACGATGGTGAAGCCGAGTGGGTAGGGCTATGACAACTGTGCACTCTGCCATCACTGCTCCTGAGTGACCGAGTGGACAGGATGCTGCCGGAGTACACCTATCCTCCTGCCCCAAACAGAGTGGGGGAGCTAAGCTCTCATCTCCCGGTGTCATAGACCAGAGGAGGGATCCACGCCGCTACCGCACCTCGCATCGCTACCCATGGCGGACCGGTGAGACTGAGAACAAGCACACCCTTCTGATGTACCACTAACCCATGAGTGACAGTGTGTATAGGCCATGTAACTGGCTGTGGGCTCAACAATAAAGGAACCCCGTCCAGCCAACATGCAATCATGCAAGATGGTGCATGATACTAAAGCATGTAAATCCAACTAAATACACCTATCTGAATAATATGCACAATCAATATGTACATATCCATAATCCAAGTAACTATGATCCAAATAAAACAGGGAAGGTATAATCATAACCTATCACATGCATGTATCAAGTAGGCACCAAAAACATACTAGACATATAAACATGAAAATTATTGCAAGCTATCCTAACTAGCATATCAACTTGATTATATCTAAAAGATAAGTCAAAATACCCGTCTGATAATATATCCGCAAAAGAACCAGATCGTCACGACCGGGGACCTGCCTCATGACCAAAACCTGCATAATGCATAACTATTGTTAAGCACAAAATACCATTCACCGACAAATCGAATACTTAATCGATTCCTTCCATAACCAAATAATCCAAAGTAAATCCATCAAATCCAAGTACACGACAACGTGCTCGAATCGAATCCTACATCGACCTCATATCAGATCCACTAAATTGATTTAGTTATCCTATTTAACCTAATCAATCCTCCATACATAATTACAGAACAGATCAACATCACACTGAACTCAACAACCCAGCCAATCATAGATCACTAAGAATTAACTCACACCCAGATCATAAAACCAAAGTACAGAAAACCACTGTCAATAACCTATAATTAAGTTAAAATCATCCTGTATGTAATCCAACCAATCAATCACAGCCCTCCCCATTGCAGCAATGGAATTTAACAATATCCTAAATACATCCTTCATTTTCCTCAAGCCTAATTCACAACTCCACAACAATATACAGAACATCTCACCGATCAGAAGTATAAATCCAACCTAACCCTAGGTGACATACACACAACTCAAATAAACCTTCTTCTCTCACTCACAGCTACGCAAACCTCCAATTCACAGTCGACATTAACACACCTGACCCCTAATCACCAATTTCTTCACAAATATCGACACACAGCAGCAAAGAAATTTATCAGTACTCAAACTAAAGCTGTAAATACCGCTTACCTTCCTTAGAAGTCCCTCGGCAGCCCTCTTTCCTCCTATCCCATGTTCACCGGAACAACTCCCTCTACTCGCTGCCTGTCATGAGAACCCACTGTCGATGCCTGGCTCCCTAGGTCATCTGCCCAATCACAGATCCAATCCAACCAAAAGAAAAATCAACGCTTACCTATTCCCGACGACCATCGACAGAGCACTCCCTTGTCCCCTATTCGCCGGCAAAATCTCAACAACAAATCCCCTGCTCCGGCAGAGAAATTGTGGCTTCGGCAACACAAGATGCAAACGTCGCCGGTGCAAGCTTCCAGCCGCCGATCGCTCACCGTCGGCGCAACTTCCAGCCGCGCACACTCGCCGTTGACTCATCTATGGGCAGCGTCAAAGTCGGTCACCGCCACTGGCCGCGAGGAAGAAGGAACGAGAGGGAGAAAAGGACGGCTGACTGAGAGGCAGAGGTGCGACGGAGAAGGAAATCGCCAAGAACTGCTCTTCCGTGGCACCTACAAGGGAATCTTCGCTCGCCGCCGCTTGCAGAGGAAGAGGGCAACGAAGGGGAGCACGGCGCGAACTCAGCGTCGGCAGCGAAGGGGAAAAGGCTCGGTGGTCCGTTGGCTGCGGGCGCGAGGAAGAGAATGAGGAAGAAGGGCCTCGGGAAGAAGGATCTGCGGCGAGCGGGGAAGAAGAGGGGCGTCGCGCGGCCTCGAAGGAAGTTTTTTTTTTCGAGAAAGAAACCGCCGCGGGAGGGAAAAAAAGAAATCGCGGAGAGAAAGTTGCGAGGAAGAAAACCTGGCGCGACGGGAAAAACTGGGATCAATCCCTAATCATCCGAACTACCCCTTTATAAATTAATTATCCCCGTAATTATCTCGTACGGGCTCCGTTTAAATCCAGAAAAATTCCAAAAAAATTCCTAAAATTTCTTAAAAATCCCGAAAAATTTCCAGGATTATTTTTCTTAAATTTCTGGCCATTTAATTTATATTTTAAATTTTCCGTATTTAACATTCTCCCCCACTAATAAAAATTTGGTTTCCTACTCGTATATTAGTACGAGATGTCTCAACAACCATCTCAAGTATCTGAAGACAAGTCACACCTCAAGTGACTAAGTGGGGTTACTGATATCCCTTAAAATCAAATCACACCTGCTTCTAGCAGTCTTTCTAAAGTATGAATAGTATATTTATATCGACCACCTATCATGTAGTACCTAACTGTACCCGAGTGGAGCTCTATATCCGTGACCTGTTAAAGACTTTACCATAATCCTAAGGTAAATCCTGAATCGCTATCGCATACGATACTCACAGATACTCCATGAACTGGAAATCACCACAGTATAATCTATCCAGCGATCCATCAAAACTCATCTTATGGATCAATAGAAAATGAGCAGATTCAGCTAATCGATCACCGATTACCCGAAATCGCATCAAACCCTTTCCAAATTCTAAATAATCTCCCAACACTGTCCATCACACTAGGCTTTCACGTCCATCTCGGTACAGAACCTTGCTGATTATTTGCATTCCACCTTTACTAGTTGACACACTGAACACCAGACCTCTAAATCAACTATGTTCCACATGACGTCCCACCACGGAGAACGTTTCAATACTTACTATTTTCCGGATACAATCTGAATACATCTGCAACATATAGAACCTATTGCAATCTTTAACAATACTTATCAAAATATCATGACCAAGCCTCGTGGCTCTCGGAGTAATGCAAAAGGCACTACTTACGGGCAACGACATGCTACCACGACCGGGACTCGTAGCAAGTCAAGATGTCAGGTAGCTATCTAGCCACCTACGACATACAAATTCAACTATCACTTACTCCAAACCGATAGAGCAAGAGTACAACTCTATGGTAAATGCTCTCTATCATCCAAATAGGAATCTATCTGTTGTTCCTGAATCAATAGTAACTCTTCCTAAATTCGAATGCAACTATGTAACCCACTATTCTCCTTGGAAACGGAGAAATATTTTCCTCACAAGAGCAATCTACTGTCTAAATCCATTCTATCGCACAGAACGGAAGGTGACTGAAAAACTTTACTGACCAATCTCTCCAGTTGCAACTATCCGTGTTCTAACAACTCTGTGCAGCTACCCAGTAGCTAGCCAAAACCCCATGAGCATTCCGGCTCCTCCCTATACAAAACAACATAACACTGCTACATCCACGTCATATATATGACAACCCATCTCGTAGTTCCTCATTTGACGTAAACATAGGATACGTCTTGATCAACTACATCAGAAATGCTCGATTCTCTGAAACATTGTATCCGCATACAATATTCTTCCTTCCACCCAAGAATGATCAAACAACACTGTGTAAAAGTCAACTATCGTCTGAGCCCTGAAACTAGTTTCACAAGCTTCAGACCAAGTAAATTCCATCACCAATCAGTGGTGTAGAACCACTAGAGCATCCCATCCATATATATGGTAATAATAAAATCAATACGGAAAATCACCATCTACTGAGCGAAAGTGCTCAACTCCAACTACTACCATCACAAATGATCCAATCGTGTCCAGAATACATGATTTTCCAAATCCCTGGACGACTAAGTCGTCATAAGTCTAACAAGATAATCAAACCTCATGCAATTCATACCAAGTATGAGATTGTCATCACTACACACCTGCATCCTCTTTACTCTAAGCTGATAATATATCAATCATCCCTACGACTTTGATAATTGTATGACACCCTGTCACTACAATATCAACACACCAATCATAAATCAATCCTAGAGTATACACAGATGTCCTATAGCTGATCTAAATAGATCCTCAATCCACCATGAAGGATAATCATTTCCTTCTACCACTACCGCATTCCATCATCAAAATCGGTGTATAACCTCAAAGGTTCATCTCTTTTTGAACAACGAGTTCCAAAGCTCCTCTAGAAATAAAATACTGGGACAACAAATATCCTATCCAACACCTCCTTTAATTGGAACTTAGATTCTTCCAATTCCCATAGTGTTAAGCAACACTGCTACCAACTAATTTATCCCCTGGAATCGTCATTCTAACAAATACCTCTCGGCACCATCAACCTTGCCAACTTTGAAAGACTGATCGATGATGGTATCTTAGCAACTCGATTTGGCGCTCAGCCAATTGGATGACATTGCCTTGAGTATATCACGTTCTTCAACAACCTTGTGCGCTTTACACTAGTCCTCAGCCAACACACCATAAGTACAAACATTTGACTCGTAAAATATCATTACCTCAGTACCAAATAAATTATCACCCAGTAGGGGATCTTCGGTATCGAAAACTATTTCCGACATCACTCCTGTCACCTACTCTACTTGCCTATACCGTGGCAAGCCTAGAAGTTCATCCGACACTACATTTGATTATTCTCGAATTATACACGCATCCGAGAGACATTTTTATACTATCATGTCACAATCATATCCTCCAAGATAATCTCCAGATATCCACATCATATCAACCAAGTTAACTATAACTCAACTAAGTCAACTCTCCCACCATAATATAACATTTCCATCAATCAACCTCTAAACATCAAAAATCATTTTCATACCCCTCTGATAATCATCACAGTAATCATCTCAACATCCCACCTGTCGGTGGGAACACTATTAATCCACATGATCCAAATATAGAAATCCTTTTAATCCTATTTGTACATGTTTTAACCACAGATATCCGTAAACACCTGTATCTCTCAATATATTATCAAGTAAGGTAAACTATAGTAATACCTTAATGATCAATCCTTTAACCATCTACAATTCCTTTCGAGTAAAGATGCAAACTCATCCACGTTCTGCTCTTAACGGATTCCCTATTTCACAGTGACCTAGAATAAGAATTCGGTAACTATATGCATCTAGGTGGTAACTGTATGCATCTAGGTGTACACCTCTTCCTATCATGTTCTCCAAGAACCATACAACCAGCCTCATATCTCCACAAGTGCACAAACCACTTCTGATAGCCACATAAATCTGAGGAGAAAGCTTTAATCCATATTCCTGTTTTCCGCTGGCAAATGAGGTGTTTCATCAATCTCTCATTCCCGGGACAGAGCCTTGATCACCACCAAAATAAACTAAAATTCCAACTAAACCCTCAATCACTCAAGAGGTTGTAAACCTCCATCATCAACATCAAGTTACCATCTAGCAACAAACATGATCAATATCGAGCAACAATATGGGAGAAAAATAATGCCACGTGAATCTAGCTAGAAGAGCACATTCATGACTTCTACGGTTGCCTTATCAGAAGTGTAAGTTATTATCACTAGATTGACTACACTATTATCTAGAGACACTTGCTGCAGTGTCATTTTCATAAATATGACTCACCCTAATGCCTCCCGATAGGAACTGATGGAAGATCCAACTATCCTAATCCAAATGTAAGCCAATAAATCGTAGGTGATCGAAGACAACTCAATCACTAACTTGAGTTAAGTGGGGTAAACTCTATAGTGAACTCCATTAACAATTGATCACTCAACTTAAGACTCAAGAATTCCTCAACAATGAGTCATATAAAATAACATAGGGAAATACTATCTCTCGAAAACATCCTGAACCCGTGATCCCGTAATGAATTATTTCCCCAAAATTTCTTCTACATATTCCACCAAGTAACAACTTGATCATTGCAATAGTAAGAAACTAACTCCACTCCCCCTATATAAATACCAGTTAGGTACTTAACAGTACCTTCAATGTTATCAATCTAAGGCTCAAGCCGCTCAAGGATCAAAATCCCTATGGAACTTCGTAACTTAAACCTCCATTGTCTGCATCAACAATAGTATACATTCCTTGTCCATTACCCACCAGGGTAATAATCTGCCTAGCATAATTAGTGAAAATCCCTAACACTGTAGTCCTTGATTTCCACAACCAATGTGACGACTTGACCCCTGCTTTCTGACTCGGTATCAGTCAGCTCTCAAAGGAAATTCATCTTTTCGACACAGGTTCAAGACTCACAAACTGAACAGATTGTTCACGTGGTCAACTCCATCCACGATTACGAATAGTGACCAATACACTAAATGTTATTTCCTGTTATCCACTGAACACATAGCTAATCTCACTAAACACATAGCTAATCTAACCTGGAGTATAAACACTACGGCAACTCCGGCTGGTCACCTTGGTGGGCGACCCCTACTACGAGTCTGCACATGAGTCAAAACTCTATAGACCCTTCTGGCAACTCCTTAGCCAGAGATCTCACTGTCCTCTTGCGTGGTTACCCTGCACCACGTCTCGAAGCAAGAGCACGCTCACCTCGTCTCATATCTGTTAAATTATTACAGATGTTACTAGAAGTAAAAATATATAAAATTTTTCAGCATACCTATTTCGCCGCAGGAGAGGTCCCGTCGCCACCAAATCTCCATATTGACCTCGTCATAAATCCTCGAATTTCCGAAACATAAAAATCGTCGGAAATCCATACCAATTCAAAATTTTCCAAATTGCCTCGTAAAACCTGCCAAACGTGGCGAACTCCGAAAAATCCAAAAACCCCTAGGAACTCGAAAACCTAGGGCTCTGATACCAAATAAATTGTCACGCCCCGATGGAGATCTCGCCAGATGAAAATCCGGCAGCATCTCCCCTGTACGGGTGACAATGCCAATTTTCATACAAGGCCTACACGGCCACTATACATCGGTCAATACGACCGGAATCCAAACACACATGCAGATAATAAAATAGGCCTCTGGCCATCAACCAAAATAGATAGGTAACATCTATCACAACTAGACTTACCCCTTCTGCCATCTGGGCAGGAATACTCAACCAAAGAAAATTCATCTTTTCGACACAGGTTCAAGACTCACAAATTGAACAGATTGTTCACGTGGTCAACTCCATCCACGATTACGAATAGTGGCCAATACACTAAATGTTATTTCCTGTTATCCACTAACACATAGCTAATCTCACTAAACACATAGCTAATCTAACCTGGAGTATAAACACTACGGCAACTCCGGCTGGTCACCTTGGTGGGAGACCCCTACTACGAGTCTGCACATGAGTCAAAACTCTATAGACCCTTCTAGCAACTCCTTAGCTAGAGATCTCACTGTCCTCTTGCGTGGTTACCCTGCACCGTCTCGAAGCAAACACGCTCACCTCGTCTCATATCTGTTAAATTATTAGAGATGTTACTAGAAGTAAAAATATATAAAAAATTTCAGCATACCTATTTCGCCGCAGGAGAGGTCCCATCGCCACCAAATCCCCATATTGACCTCGTTATAAATCCTCGAATTTCCGAAACATAGAAATCGTCGGAAATCCATACCAATCCAAAATTTTCCAAATCGCCTCGTAAAACTTGCCAAACGTGGCGAACTCCGAAAAATTCAAAAACCCCTAGGAACTCGAAAACCTAGGCGCTCTGATACCAAATAAATTGTCACGCCCCGATGGAGACCCCTCCAGATGAAAATCCGGCAGCATCTCCCCTGTACGGGTGACAATGCCAATTTTCATACAAGGCCTACGACCTACTATACATCGGTCAACACGACCGGAATCCAAACACACATGCAGATAATAAAATAGGCCTCTGGCCATCAACCAAAATAGATAGGTAACATCTATCACAACTAGACTTACCCCTTCTACCATCTGGGCAGGAATACTCAACCAAAACCAATCGAAATAAATCTGATCAAAGGTCCCTAAGGATATACCAAAACATCCACAGGTACAAATATCCAACTCCAGTCCTAAACATATATTCTAATCAGAATATCCAAAACCATAAACATAAATAACAAATAGAACTTTCACGATGAGTGGGGTTTGGCAGCTGGACTCTCCTGACAGCTTCATCCTGAAATAGATATAAATCAACGGGGTAAGTTCAAAGAACTCAATGGGTATAGTCGATATGCAAAGTAAGATATAACTAACAATAAAAATCATGCCAGTACAGTCTCACATATAGGGTAAGCAAGAAATAAATGCAAAATGACTGTACCCACCTGAATCTCCTACCCTGATATAGGAGCATGTGCCATACTATAAGAGATAAAGTCATCACCATATACGAATATGAATCATGTATGCATGACAATCATATGCAACATCCAAGGCATCAATAAAATAATGCAGCAAACACAATACAAATGCGATCCGTTCAAAGTGCATGCCGTGCAAATGACATGGTCACCCCTGACGCCAGTCAGCCGCCTCACACACGATGGTGAAGCCGAGTGGGTAGGGCTATGACAACTGTGCACTCTGCAATCACTTTGCTCTGAGTGGCCAGAGTGGGACGGGATCTTTGTCGAGTACACCTATCCTCCTGCCCAAGCAGTGGGAGCTAAGCTCTCATCTCCCGGTGTCATAGACCAGAGGAGGGATCCCTGCCCGCTACCACGCTGCCTCATCGCTACCCATGAGCGGACCAGCGGAGCCTGACAGAGCAACTGCACACACCCTCCTGATGTACCACTAACCCATGAGTGACAGTGTGTGCAGGCCATGTAACTGGCTGTGGGCTCAACAATAAAGGAACTCCGTCCAACCAGCATGCAATCATGCAAGATGGTGCATGATACTAAAGCATGTAAATCCAACTAAATACACCTATCTGAATAATATGCACAATCAATATATAGATATCCATAATCCAAGTAACTATGATCCAAATAAAACAGGGAAGGTATAATCATAACCTATCACATGCATGTATCAAGTAGGCACCAAAAACATACTAGACATATAAACATGAAAATTATTGCAAGCTATTCTAACTAGCATATCAACTTGATTATATCTAAAAGATAAGTCAAAATACCCGCCTGATAATATATCCGCAAAAGAACTAGATCGTCACGACCGGGGACCTGCCTCGTGACCAAAACCTGCATAATGCATAACTATTGTTAAGCACAAAATACCATTCACCGACAAATCGAATACTTAATCGATTCCTTCCATAACCAAATAATCCAAAGTAAATCCATCAAATCCAAGCACACGACAACGTGCTCGAATCGAATCCTACATCGACCTCATATCCGATCCACTAAATTGATTTAGTTATCCTATTTAACCTAATCAATCCTCCATACATAATTACAGAACAGATCAATATCACACTGAACTCAACGTCCTAGCCAATCATAGATCACTAAGAATTAACTCACACCCAGATCATAAAACCAAAGTACAGACAACCACTGTCAATAACCTATAATTAAGTTAAAATCATCCTGTATGTAATCCAACCAATCAATCACAGCCCTCCCCATTACAGCAATGGAATTTAACAATATCTTAAATACATCCTTCATTTTCCTCAAGCCTAATTCACAACTCCACAACAATATACAGAACATCTCACCGATCAGAAGTATAAATCCAACCTAACCCTAGGTGACATACACACAACTCAAATAAACCTTCTTCTCTCACTCACAGCTACGCAAACCTCCAATTCACAGTCGACATTAACACACCTGACCCCTAATCACCAATTTCTTCACAAATATCCACACACATCAGCAAAGAAATTTATCAGTACTCAAACTAAAGCTGTAAATACCGCTTACCTTCCTTAGAAGTCCCTCGGCAGCCCTCTTTCCTCCTATCCCATGTTCACCGGAACAACTCCCTCTACTCGCTGCCTGTCATGAGAACCCACTGTCGATGCCTGGCTCCCTAGGTCATCTGCCCAATCACAGATCCAATCCAACCAAAAGAAAAATCAACGCTTACCTATTCCCGACGACCATCGACAGAGCACTCCCTTGTCCCCTATTCGCCGGCAAAATCTCAACAACAAATCCCCTGCTCGGCGGAAGAAATTGTAACCGGCAACACAAGATGCAAGCGTCGCGGTCTGCAAGCTTCCGCGATCGCTCACCGTCAGGCGCAACTTCGACCGCGCCACTCGCCGTGACTCATCTATGGCGCGCGTCAAAGTCGGTCCGCCAGCGCGCGAGGAAGAAGGAAGCGAGAGGGAGAAAAGGGACGGTGGTGAGAGGCGAGAGGTCGGCGGAGAAGGAAATCGCCAAGCTGCTCTTAGTGGCGCAAGCAAGGAATCTTTGCTCGTCGCGCGCTTGCGGAGGAAGAGGGCAACCGAAGAGACCACGACGTGAACTCGGCGTCGACCTTGGTGGTTCGTTGGCGTGGGTGCGGGAAGAGAATGAGAAGAAGGAAGAAGGATCTGCGGCGGGAAGAAGAGGCGTCAGCACGCAAAGGAAGTTTTTCGAGAAAGAAACCAGCGGGATGAAAAAAAGAAATCGCGGAGAGAAAGTCGCGACGAAGAAAACCCGACACGACGGGAAAAATCAATCCTAATCATCCGAACTACCCTTTATAAATTAATTATCCCCGTAATTATCTTGTATGGGCTCCGTTTAAATCCAGAAAAATTACGAAAAAATTCCTAAAATTTCTTAAAAATCCTGAAAAATTTCCAGGATTATTTTTCTTAAATTTTTGGCCATTTAATTTATTTTTTAAATTTTCCGTATTTAACATAACGCCTCAAAAGTGATCGATCCAACCATTTCCACAGAGTGAGGGACTAAACACCTAAATCAGTCCAGCATTTTCCAAGCTATATAAATGTTGTTGCCGACAAAGAATAAACATGAACGAAATTGCCAATATTCAACATCAAACACTGCATAATTAAAGTTGGAAACATGACATTATGTGTTATATCACTTTCAAGCTTTCATAGATCCTCTAAGCTAACCAGCTCCCAAAATAGTTTATTTGCATGTTATTGACTATGCACATAACTAATAATAAACATGGTCCGCTGAATAACCAAGTGTTAAATGGACAAGTGGCTAAATAGTCAGAGGTGCTCGAGTGCATAAGAGGTGCTTGGTTATGCCAGAGTTTTCAAGCAATCGAGAGGTACTCAAGTATATGAGAATGCTTAGACGCACAAGAGATGCTCGAGTTCTTGAGAAGTGCTTGGGTACACAAGAACGCATGGGCACTTGGGAGGTCAGATTGGTCAGATTTTCTCAGTCGAATTGGTCAGATTTTCTCAGTCGAATTGGTTAGATTTTCTCAGCCGGGGCTGAGATGTCATTCATATTATACTTTTCTCATCTTTGCTATTCTTCCAAGACAATAGATTAAGATAGTCTTCTATATTATACTTCCATGATCTTCCAAGTTGAGAAATCAAATTTGACCTTACATTCTCTCTGGGTTGATGGTCTTCTCTATTACTCTCTCCCTTCAATGGATCGAGGTGGTATTTTATTATTCTCTTCCCAATTCAATGGGTATTTGAGAGTCATGGGATTGGACATGACTCAATCCCTCGCTAAAGAGTCGACTCAATTATTCTCTCCTGATGCCTTTGGCCTAGCTTGAACCGATTTTATCTCAATAACATTCTTTTAATGGTAGTAGACTACCTTGCGATCTAACTAGGTTTTCTTATATATTCATTTATTATGGGAACATCTTTGTAGCTACTCACAAGGGACTCCAACCATGCATATATTTTGGAAACATTTCCAATTAAGAACTTCCCCATAACAAGTCAAAAAAAGCTTCAAAGATGGACTCACTTTAGAAATATCTTGATCGAGAATATCCCCACAACAAGTCTCACAAGGCATCGAAGATACACTCACTTTGGGAATATCTCTAACTTGTAACATCCTCGTTTTGGTTATTCACTATGGGAACATCTCTCAACCCCTCTGTTCAGTAGACTACCTTGCGATCTAACTAGATTTTCTTATATATTCATTTATTATGGGAACATCTTCGTATCTATTCACAAGGGACTCCAGCCATGCATGTATTTTGGAAACATTTCCAATCAAGAACTTCCCCATAACAAGTCAAAAAAAGCTTCAAAGATGCACTCACTTTAGAAATATCTTGATCGAGAATATCCTCATAGCAGGTCTCACAAAGCATCAAGGATATATACACTCACTTTGGGAATATCTCTAACTTGGAACATTCTCGTTTTTATTATTCACTATGAGAACATCTCTCAATCCCTCTGTTCTTATTATTATTCTCGCAATCTCAACGGGATCAAGCTTTTCTTCTTGATTGGTACGAGATCAGACTTCTTATTCTTCCCATGATCTCAGCGGGATTAAGCTCCTCTCTCCAATAGGTATAGGGATCAGACTTCTTATTCTTCCCATGACCTTAGCAAGATCGAACTCCTCTCCCTAGTCAGTGTGAAGTTAGACTTTTATTCTTCCCACGACTTCAATAAGATCGATTTTCTCTCTCTGAGCGTTATGGGATTGATTTTTTTATTATCCCTACAACCATAGCAGGATCGAGCTTCTATCTCTAGTCGGTTCGGGATCAAATTTCTTATTAACCCTATGACCTCAATGGGATCAAGTTCCTCTCCCCAATTGGTATGAAATCAGATTTCTTATTATCCCTATGACCTCAATGAGATTGAGTTTCTCTCCTCGATTGGTACAGGATCAGATTTCTTATTATTCACATGACCTTAGTGGGATTGAGCTTCTCTTCCTGATTGATGTAGGATTAAATTTTTATTATCCCCGCAACCTCCACGAGATCAAACTTCTCTCTTGATTGATATAGGATTGGATATTTTATTATCACTATGACTTTAATGGGATCGAGTTGTAGAATATGAAAAAATATATATATATATTAATTAACTCGTTAATTAATTAGGATTAATTAGGGGATTAATTAGGCTTAAATAGTGGGCCAAAATTGGGCTGGAAATGGGTTGTAATGGACTGGGCCGAAATTGGGCTGGAAATGGGCTGTAATGAACTGGGCTTGGGCTGAGATGGGCTTGGGACGAACATGGGCTGGGCTGAATCCAATCCAATTGAGCTTAGAGATGGCTGGGTTAACCAGGTTCGTTCGAACGACGCTTATAAGGGCTGCCGAACGAACAGAACCCCATTTCCTCGCGATTTTCCTTCTCCGCGCCGAACCTTTCTTCACTGTGCGTTTTCTTCACCGATCTCGTCGGCGATCCGGTGTGAGCAGCTCGACGGCGCCACCACTTGGTAGATCTCCGGCCGGGGGATCAAGGGAGGGTTCTCGCCTGGAAAGAAGGCGCGGCGACACTCCCAGTGGACAGCGACGACGTCGTCGCGGCAGCGAGCTGCCATCAGAGGTAAGGATTCGTGTGTCATCTTTCTTTTGGAATGGGAGTTTAGATCTAGCTGGGAATGTTGGTTTTAGCTCAGATCGGTTTTTAGCGATGTCGGAGTGGATTGTTTGTGGCGGTTGGAATTTGGGAGATATCGCAGCCGGTGAAGGTTGGACTCGGTAAGCTGGACCTAACCCAAAGATATCTAAGCTGGTATCCATTGATTGAATTTTTGGTATGCTGTGATTGTTGGATTTGCGTTGTATTGGAAATTTGATTTGCCGATGACTATTTGGGTGTGATTCGGGTAATTTCCAGTGATGAGTTTCGTTCTGTGGATGGTTTGATATGTTTGGATCGTTATTAGCTAAGGCTTGATACGTTCTGAGTTGGTAAGGATTTGATCAGTAACGTTGATATTTCAATTGTTCAGCTATAGTGTAGTGTTTGAATCAAAGATCGGTTGTGTGTGGTGGGTTGAGAATCGTAGCTGTGATTTGGAGAATAACCTGTGATAAGTTTCAATCGGGAATTTGAGTGCTTGTGATAGACTTCGATTTGGGAATTAGGTTGTGATTGGAGTGGTAAGGTCTCATCCGGTGTTGATTTAAGTTTTGTGATTGCAAGTTGATGGTGCCGGCTGTGGCTGTGCGGAAGAGAAGATGCAGTAGGTAATCCGATGCTGGAGCTGCCGACGATGGATGGGTAGTGTTCTGTATGGTGTCGGTAGTGTGTGGAAGGAAAGGTTATGATGGAACCGTGTCCGATGAGGTTGTGGATGTAGATGGATTGTGTTAATTGATTTGGGATTAGTAGGGTTCTTATTCGTAGACGGGAAAGGAATACGAATATAAAATAGTATTTATTCGTATTATTATTGGAGTGTTATGCTAAATCCTAATTTGTGATTATGTGCAGGTTTGGGATACGAAGCAGGCCCGCGGCCGTGAGGATTATACGAGCTTCGTATCAGGTGGGTAATATCTACCTGGTCCGGTAGTTTGATCAATTTCGGTGCATGACATTGTATATATGTTATACCTGTTTACCTTAGATCCACTCTTATTTACTCATATGCTTGTACTGTCTTTGACCTTGAGATATATACTCTGTTACGTCATTAATTATCTAGCATGGATAGGAACTGTAAAACTCTATTATGTGCTAGCTAATAGAGGTTCAGTAAATACCTGTGGTTAGGGTTATCTTTATGACCTCAGATCTGGGTTACTGGGTTGCATCACTAGGTTAGGTGATGAGTCCAAATTACGAGGTTGGTTGTTGTACCGTACACCTAGTAGTGGGTTATCTTGACGGATCTATTTATTTGTACATAGGTAAATAGGTAGTGATTACGGATTAGTTGTCCTTGCATGGTTGACTTTTAGTTGACTAGGTCTCCCCGTGAGTTAGGGAGTGTTGCGAGGATTTGTGCGTTAACTATGCATCATTACATTGCATGCTTTCTGACGATTGGGTCTCCCTTATAGATGAGACAAGTCGTCAGTCATCCTGCCTCCCCGGCCACTCGGGGTAGTGGTAGCAGGGTTGAGGGCAGAGCATTGGATGTGCCGCGCTCGGCCACTAAGGATGGTGGTAGTGAGATGCGACGCGCCACCGAGCGAGTGGTGTTAGCACTCGCCCACTATAGACGGTGGTTGTGTGACGTGCAGTTGTCCTGTGTGCAGAGCTCGTTTACTCATGGGTAGTGACGGAGCGACCAGCAGCAGGGACCCCGGGGAGTAGTTAGCTCTTTACGCTTTTATGCTACTCATTCATACTACCCAACTCGGTCACTCGAGAGTAGTGGCGGCTGGAGTCGGGCTAGTCGTCATGCCGTGCCACCCGGCCATCGGGGTCGTGGTTGGGTCCGCATGATGACATGGCCATGCATATGCATTCTTGATATATATATGTATCGTGTATGTGATATATGTTTTACACATGCATGAGATCTTGCATTTGGTTCTTTGCATATGATTGTACATCATGCTACATGCCTTTTTGCATATTTTATATACCGCTGTGCATGTGTTGAGCATGAGTGTGTACTATTTGGATTATGTCATGATATATCATTCGAGGATGTTATAGATCATATGGAGGAATGAGCCGTCAGTATGTACATTACTTTATGTCGATTGATCGATTGATTTATGCTATGAGTAGGACATGTATGTGATTACCGATTACTATGCTTAATCTTGTATATGTCCTCGGACTCATGTTGCATACACCGTAGATCTTCACATGTATACCAGTAGATCTCTTTACCCCAGTATGTTGTTTATGCACTTCTATATATTACCCCAGGTTTTATACTCACCACCTCGACCACTGGGTTTCTGTCACCCGTAGTAGATAGAAGACTTGGCATGGACTCGGAGCATTGCCACACGATCCCATCTCATTGTTTTCGAGGGTTTTGCTTCCCATCATATGTAGCTTTATATGGACTCTTATTGTTTTGGAGATCATGTTGTATGTTCTCTTTTGATATTCAGTATGGATTTTATTCTAGTATGGACGGATATACCGATGTACTTATGTTGACGAGTTTGTATTTCCATGTGTTTGGCTTCCGCTATTGATGTTGTACGTTTTGCTGTGTTGTTATACATATTCGATATGTGTTATACTGGCTGCGACTTTTGTACCGTATTGGAATTGTCATAAGTCGTGCGTCCGTTGGCGACAGTCTACCTCGGGGCGTGACAATTTTATTGGTATCAGAGCTCTAGGTTGCGATGCCATGCAATAATGTTTTTGTCGGATTTTGGGACCTCGGAAATCGTTTTGATTTGATTTGATTTCGATTTTGGTAAGATGGGATTGACAGAGGCATGAGCTCCGAGTTGTCCGAAGTAAGAAATCTTAACACTTAATATTTTCTGGATTAAATATTTAAGTAAGTCGTTCAACAGGTGTGAACAGACGATATTATGGCACCTGTTCAGACTCGTAAGAGAGGTCGACCATCTAAACAGCCTACCTCCGGAGGACCGATTGATCAGGAGGAGCCACGACAGTCTCCTACCAGAGGTTCAGAACCTCAAGAGCCTGATGTACCCTTGACTACGCCGACTGCTACGGATTCCAGTTGGGTCAGAGTCAAGGCACGTATACCGGTGTTAGCACGGTCAGCCAAGGACCGATTCACGCTATTCCGAGGCGAGTCTGATCCCTGGATTGCACGGACTTGGTTAGACAATTTGGAGGATACATTTGAGTTCATGAGTTGCAGATGAGGAGAAGGTGGGTCTAGCACTTATCATCTTAGGGAGCGTGTTACATGGTGGAAAATGCGAGAAGACCTTGATGGGAGAGCGAGAACATCACAGGCGGTTTTCGAGATATATTACGGAAGCGATGATTTTCCTTCTGCGTTCTCTACCGCACGCCGTCAGGAGTTCTTAAGCCTTAAGCAGGGGGATCGATCAGTTATGGAATACAATGCAGAGTTTACTCGATTAGCGGAATCTGTCGCGTCACAGTAGCAGGATGAGGACCGGATGTTACAATTCACACAAGGTTTGGCAGCCTATATTCGAGTAAGAATGTCTGGATCCTCCATTAACTCATACCGTGAGGCACTGGATAGGGCTCTGTCTATTGAGATGACTTCTCAGCAAATTGCAAAGGAGAAGGAGGTAGAAAAGCAGATGTCCCAGGGAAAGCAGCGGAGGCAGGATACGACCACTGAGACTCAGAAGAAGCAGAATCAGAGAGGGGCTTCTCGAGGTACTCTGAGGGATCATCTAGGGCCGCGAAGGGAAGCGACCAGACGATCTGGTGGTTATCAGAAGAACCGTAAGAGCAGATACATGACTGGATGCCGAAGGTGTGGGTCTGAGAGCCATAATGTTTCCGAGTGTCCTCTAGATCGCGATGTTTGCTTCTACTGCAAGCATCCAGGACATACGAGTCGAGAGTGTACTCTGAAGGCACAGTTAGAGTTTTCAGGAAATTCCAGCAAGGGAAAGAGATCTGATCAGCATCATCAGCAGAGGTCAGCATCTAGGACGCAGATGCATGGTCAGAGACAGCCACCCCCTCCTACTCGGATATATCATATACACGGAGTGATTCTTAGGGATGCCATGACGATTCATTATACACCAGCTCCAGAGAGTTATTATTCCGGACCACCTACTCAGCGATATCTACCGGCCGGCTCTCAGGGATATATTATACCTGCGCAGCAGAGTCAGCCTCCAGCAGTATCATCACAGACCCATATCCATCCGGAGTGGAGGCCTTCTACTATTATATCTGGAGCGCAGCCGTCGCATGTGGAGACTGGACGAGTTTATGCCATTACCCGGGAGGATGCTCGGTAGTAGAGGATCGGTCATTCGGTATGATTTTGGTTTATTCTATACCTGATACATTGATTGATCTTGGTAGCTCGCATTCCTTTATTTCTAGTATATTTAAGAAAAATTGGGAGAATCCTATGATTCGTTCTTGTGGATTAGCGGTATCATTACCATCGAGGCAGGTTTTGACCGCATCAAGTAATCGAGGGTTGTCCGTTGGATTTTGAGGGACATATACTTACGGTGGACCTTCAGGTGCTAGAGATGGTGGAATTCGACATTATACTCGGAATGGATTGGTTGGCTACATATTATGCTACAGTGGATTGTAGAGCGAGAGTAGTGACCTTCCGACCACCCGATCAGCCTGCATGGGAATTCGTGGGTACCCGTGATGATGGAGTGTCCGTTATATCTGCACTTCAGGCTCGGAGATTGTTGTCGCATGGTTGTCAGGGTTACTTATTCTCATTGGTCAACGTGGAGAGTGAGGAGATACCACCTCTTTCCAGCCAGACGGGTAGTTCGTGAGTGAGTATCCGGATATATTTCGGAGGAACTTCCGGGCTTGCCACCTCCGAGGCAAGTGGAATTCGCGATAGAGGTGATTCCAGGAACCGCACCGGTGTCAAAAGCTCCATACCGGATGGCACCGAAAGAGTTAAGTGAGCTAAAGATACAGCTGCAAGAGTTATTGGATAGGGGTTTTGTGCGTCCTAGTGTTTCACCTTGGGGAGCTCGGTGCTGTTCGTTAAAAAGAAAGATGGATCTCTGCGGTTATGTATTGATTACCGACAACTTAATGCGTGACTAGAACAAATATCCACGCGAGGATAGAGGATTTGTTTGATCATCAAGGATACTAGCGTGTATTCCAAGATTGATCTGCGATCGGTTATCATCGGTGAGGGTAAGAGGCGAGGATGTTCGTAAGACATTACGAGTTTCTAGTGTTGCCATTTGGTCTTACTAATGCTCATTTGCATTTATGGATTTGATGAGCGGGTATTCTTGAGGTACTTAGATCGGTTTGTTATCGTATTCATAGATGATATCTTGATATATTCTCATTACGAGGAGGAACATGAGCACCATCTTCGGAGTGTATTAGAGACATTGCGACGAGAGCATTTATATGCCAAATTTAGTAAGTGCGCTTTCTGGTTATCTTCTGTGGGATTTCTTGGACATGTGGTATCTAGCAGAGGTATTTCAGTTGATCCCCAGAAAATTGAAGCGATTACCAGTTGGGAGCAGCCAAAGTCAGTTCAGGAGGTTCGTAGTTTTCTTGGATTGGCCGAGTATTACCGTAGATTTGTGGAGGATTTTCCGTATAGCCACACCACTTACTCGCTTGACCCGAAAGGGTCAAGTTTGTCGAGGCGTGTGAGTCCGATTTTGAGAGCTTAAGCGACATCTAGTTTACGCACGGTATTGGTGATTCCCTTCTTCTTGCGATGGGATGGTCGTATCACGATGCTTCTTTCCAAGGATTGGGGGCGATTTTGATGCGATTCGAGTGTAGTATCTTATGCCTCCCGTCAGCTTAAGGATCATGAGAGGAATTATCCGGTACACGATCTGGAGTTAGCAGCCATCATTTTTGCGCTAAAGATATGGAGACATTATCTGTATGGGATTACTTTTGAGATCTATACGGACCATAAGAGTTTGAAATATCTTTTCACTCAGAAAGAATTGAATCTTAGACAGAGACGATGGATGGAATACCTAAAGGATTATGATTGCACCATTCAGTATCATCCGGGTAAAGCTAATGTGGTAGCAGATGCACTGAGCAGGAAGTCCCGTGGGATTCTGGCTAGTCATTTGACCGCAGTGACTGATCTTGTTCGACAGTTCTCAGAGTTGGGGTTGTCTGAACAGGGTCAAACATCCCGGGGGATATTGGTATCTATGGTTGCCCAGTCTGATATTATTGAGAGGATCAAGGAGGCACAAGCTAGTGATCAGCATCTGCAGTTCTTATGCAGCACTCTGGACTCAGGACGACAGACAGATTTCTCGTGTGACGAGACTGGAGTCCTCCGATTCAGAGGGAGATTATGTGTTCCAGACACACATCCGATTAAGGAGGAGTTATTACGAGAGGCACATCACTCGAGATTTGCTATACATCCTGGCGGTACCCGGATGTATCAGGATTTGAGGCGTTCCTATTGGTGGGATGGTATGAAGAGGGATATTGCGGATTTCGTCGCTCGATGTTTGGTCTGCCAGCAGGTAAAGGCTGAACATCAGAAACCCGCCGGATTGCTACAGAGAATCCCAATTCCGGAATGGAACTGGGAACATATTACGATGGATTTTGTTACGGGGTTGCCCAGAACCCGTAAAGGACATGATGTGATTTGGGTGATTGTTGATAGATTAACCAAATCCGCTCATTTCCTTCCGATTCGTGAGACACATCCATTGGATCGTCTAGCTGAGCTATACTGCAGAGAGATTGTCAGACTACACGGAGTACCCTTGAGTATCATATCTGACAGAGATCCGCATTTTACTTCACGATTCTGGCAGAGTCTTCAGCATGCTATGGGCACCGAGCTTCGTCTCAGTACTGCATTTCACCCGCAGACGGATGGACAATCGGAGCGTACTATTCAGACTTTGGAGGACTTATTGAGATCTTGCGTCATGGATTTCGGAGGCAACTGGGAGGATCACCTTCACTTGGTGGAGTTCGCGTATAATAATAGCTATCACTCTTCCATTCAGATGGATCCCTTTGAGGCTTTGTACGGTCGACCCTGCAGATCTCCAGTATTGTGGGAGGATGTTGGGAGCGGCGATTATTGGGCCTCGAGTATTGGCCACGATCACGAGTTAGTTCGTGTTATCGAGCGGCGATTATCGAGGCTCGGGGACGAGCCGAAAAGTTATGCGGATCGGAGGCGAAGACCATTGGAGTTTTCTATAGGGGATCATGTGTTCCTACGTGTATCGCCTACGAAAGGAGTCAAGAGATTCAGAATTAAAGGAAAATTAGCACCCCGATACATTGGACCATTCGAGATATTGGAGCGGATTGGAGGTGTAGCATACCGATTGGCTTTACCTCCGACGCTTGCGAGCATCCATAACGTATTCCATGTGTCTATGATGAGGAAATACGTACCGCATCCGGATCATATTCTGACAGAAGTACCGGTTCCACTCCAGCCTAACGCGACATATGAGGAGGTTCCTGTGCGAATTCTTGATCGCAAAGAGCGTCAGTTACGGAACAAAACCATCCGCCTGGTAAAGGTTGGATGGCAGCATCACACTGATGAGGAGGCGACATGGGAGCTGGAGGATATCATCCAAGCTCGATACCCTCACCTGTTCACGTGAGGTATGTAGTAATTCAAGAAATTTCTTATATTGATTACTGCATATAAGTACGGAAATTTGGGGACCAAATTTTATTAAGTGGGGGAGAATGTAGAATACGAAAATATATATATATATATATATATATATATATATATATATATATATATATATATATATATATATATATATATATATATATATATATATATATATATATATATATATATATATATATATATATATATTAATTAACTCGTTAATTAATTAGGATTAATTAGGGGATTAATTAGGCTTAAATAGTGGGCCAAAATTATGAAATGGGTCAGAATGGATGGGCAAGTGAAATTTGAAATGAATGTAATGAACTGGGCTTGGGCTGAGATGGGCTTGGGCCGAACATGGGTTGGGCTGAATCCAATCCAATTGAGCTTAGAGATGGCTGGGTTAACCAGGTTCGTTCGAACGACGCTTATAAGGGCTGCCGAACGAACAGAACCCCATTTCCTCGCGATTTTCCTTCTCCGCGCCGAACCTTTCTTCGCCGTGCGTTTTCTTCGCCGATCTCGTCGGTGATCCGGTGTGAGCAGCTCGACGGCGCCGCCACTTGGTAGATCTCCGGCCGGGGGATCAAGGGAGGGTTCTCGCCTGGAAAGAAGGCGCGGCGACACTCCCAGTGGACAGCGACGTCGTCGTCGCGGCAGCGAGCTGCCATCGGAGGTAAGGATTCGTGTGTCGTCTTTCTTTTGGAATGGGAGTTTAGATCTAGCTGGGAATGTTGGTTTTAGCTCAGATCGGTTTTTGGCAGTAATCGGGAGTGGATTGTTTCGGCGAGCAGTTGGAATTTGGGAGATATCGCCGCCGGTGAAGGTTGGACTCGGTAAGTTGGACCTAACCCAGTATATCTAACTGTGGTATCCATTGATTGAATTTTTGGTATGCTGTGATTGTTGGATTTGCGTTGTATTGGAAATTTGATTTGCCGATGACTATTTGGGTGTGATTCGGGTAATTTCCAGTGATGAGTTTCGTTCTGTGGATGGTTTGATATGTTTGGATCGTTATTAGCTAAGGCTTGATACGTTCTGAGTTGGTAAGGATTTGATCAGTAACGTTGATATTTCAATTGTTCAGCTATAGTGTAGTGTTTGAATCAAAGATCGGTTGTGTGTGGTGGGTTGAGAATCGTAGCTGTGATTTGGAGAATAACCTGTGATAAGTTTCAATCGGGAATTTGAGTGCTTGTGATAGACTTCGATTTGGGAATTAGGTTGTGATTGGAGTGGTAAGGTCTCATCCGGTGTTGATTTAAGTTTTGTGATTGCAAGTTGATGGTGCCGGCTGTGGCTGTGCGGAAGAGAAGATGCAGTAGGTAATCCGATGCTGGAGCTGCCGACGATGGATGGGTAGTGTTCTGTATGGTGTCGGTAGTGTGTGGAAGGAAAGGTTATGATGGAACCGTGTCCGATGAGGTTGTGGATGTAGATGGATTGTGTTAATTGATTTGGGATTAGTAGGGTTCTTATTCGTAGACGGAAAGGAATACGAATATAAAATAGTATTTATTCGTATTATTATTATTGGAGTGTTATGCTAAATCCTAATTTACGATTATGTGCGAGGTTTGGGATACGGCGGCCCGTAGTGAGGATTATCTGAGCTTTTGTATCGTGGGTAATATCTACCTGGTCCGGTAGTTTGATCAATTTCGGTGCATGACATTGTATATATGTTATACCTGTTTACCTTAGATCCACTCTTATTTACTCATATGCTTGTACTGTCTTTGACCTTGAGATATATACTCTGTTACGTCATTAATTATCTAGCATGGATAGGAACTGTAAAACTCTATTATGTGCTAGCTAATAGAGGTTCAGTAAATACCTGTGGTTAGGGTTATCTTTATGACCTCAGATCTGGGTTACTGGGTTGCATCACTAGGTTAGGTGATGAGTCCAAATTACGAGGTTGGTTGTTGTACCGTACACCTAGTAGTGGGTTATCTTGACGGATCTATTTATCTGTACATAGGTAAATAGGTAGTGATTACGGATTAGTTGTCCTTGCATGGTTGACTTTTAGTTGACTAGGTCTCCCCGTGAGTTAGGGAGTGTTGCGAGGATTTGTGCGTTAACTATGCATCATTACATTGCATGCATGCTGACGACTGGGTCTCCCTTATGGATGAGATAAGTCGTCAGTCATCCTGCCTCCCCGGCCACTCGGGGTAGTGGTAGCAGGGTTGAGGGCAGAGCATTGGATGTGCCGCGCTCGGCCACTAAGGATGGTGGTAGCTGGAGATGCGCACCTGGCCACTGAGCAGAGTGGTGTTAGCACTCGCCCACTATAGACGGTGGTTGTGTGACGTGCAGTTGTCCTGTGTGCAGAGCTCGTTTACTCATGGGTAGTGACGGAGCGACCAACAATAGGGACCCCCGGGGAGTAGTTAGCTCTTTACGCTTTTATGCTACTCATTCATACTACCCAACTCGGTCACTCGAGAGTAGTGGCGGCTGGAGTCGGGCTAGTCGTCATGCCGTGCCACCCGGGCCATACTGGGGTCGTGGTTGAACGGGTCCGCAGACATGGCCATGCATATGCATTGCTGATATATATATGTATGCGTGTATGTAATATATGTTTTACACATGCCTGTGAGATGCTGCATTTGGTTGCTGCATATGATTGTACATCATGCTACATGCCTTTTTGCATATTTTATATACCGCTGTGCATGTGTTGAGCATGAGTGTGTACTATTTGGATTATGTCATGATATATCTGTTCAGGATGTTATAGATCATATGGAGGACAGACCGTCAGGTATGTACATTACTTTATGTCAGTTGATCAGTTCAGTTTATGCTATGAGTAGGACATGTATGTGATTACTGATTACTATGCTTAGTACTGTATGTCTGTCGGACTCATATTGCATACCTGTAGATCTTCACATGTATACCTGTAGATCTCTTTACCCTGTATGTTGTTTATGCACTTCTATATATTACCCCTGAGTTTTATACTCACCACCCTGGACCCTGGGTTTCCTGTCACCCAGGTAGTAGATAGAAGACTTCGGCATGGACTCGGAGCATTGCCACCTGATCCCATCTCGCCGTTTTCTGAGGGTTTTGCTTCCCATCATATGTAGCTTTATATGGACTCTTATTGTTTTGGAATCATCTTTGTATGTTCTCTTTTGATATTTGATGGATTTTATTCTAGTATGGACGGATATACCGATGTACTTATGTTGACGAGTTTGTATTTCCATGTGTTTGGCTTCCGCTATTGATGTTATGCGTTTTCTTAGTTGTTATACATATTCGATATGTGTTCTTGATCGGCGACTTTTTGTACCGTATTGGAATTGTCATAAGGGGGTGCCGTCCGTTGGCCGGACAGAGTCTACCTCGGGGCGTGACACGAGTTCCCTCTTGGTCGATGCGGGATCAGATTTTGTATTATCCCCATGATCTAATAGCATTGAGCTTCTCTCCTCGATCGACGAGGGATTGAATTTCTTGTTTGTTATCCCCACAATCTTAATGGGATTGAGTCTCTCTCCAAAGTCGATGTATGATTGAATTTCTTATTCTCTCCACAACTCTGTGTGATCGAGTTTCTCTCTCCCATCGATGCAAGTTTAATTTGGCTTCTCAAGTCTCCCCTAAATGTTCACAAGCTCTAGTCTCCATCCAACTCAACGACTCAATCCATTAAATAGATCTCCTGGTTCACATCTATAGCTTGGCAATGTAAGTGTCTCACGTTTTCTAAATCAAATTTCTTTCAACTCTACTCTTTAGTCTAACTCAAAGGAGGGACTAATGATACCAGGGGCGGATCTGCTACGACCCCCCTTAATTTTAAGTGATTATTATTCTTCACTATAATACTATGATACATGTTGTCAAAATCTTGGATTCGTACTAGGAGAGAATTGCCTTCCAACCCACTAGATTTGTCTTACATGGAGCAGATCTAGCTAGTTACTTGTTGGTTGTATTAGGACATAATCTACATAGTACCACCAACTTGTAGGCCCAAGATTTGGGAGTATGTTTCTATAAATAAGATAGTTAAGGATAATATCAAACTTTAACTTCATTCTCTTCTGCCATTTCATCTGCTCTTATTTTATCTTCTCCATGATATATGTCTAACTTAAACATCAAAAGAGCCTCTTAGGGATAACTCCCGATGAGCCTTCTAACGTGTGTTATCTATACAAGTCTGGTTGGCTTAAAATAGAAAATAGTCTCACGGTCCTGTTGCAATGTGGTATTCCATAAAAGCTAAATCATACCTCTATTATTATTGTTGTTGATGATGTTATTAAAAAGATACCTCATTTTTAAAAATCATTAAAAAAATACTTTTTTTTTGTATATTCATGTTTATCTTGACCCAATTTTTATCTTTTTAAAAATCTTTATTTGTATTCTAATAAAAAAATAATTTTTAATCATTAAAAATAATATAAATATGATAAATTCTAAAAAGATAATTTTTGTCCTATTTTATAAATGAAAATGTTATCCTACATAACTATTGTTCATTGTTTAATCTCCTAAGGTTCAAGAATTGGACTATAGTACACAAGCGATTGGATGATGAATAATAGAGGTACTCATGGTGTAAAATACCACGAATATATATATATATATATATATATATATATATATATATATATATATATGTTGGGTAATTAGGAGAATACCCTATGTAATTTTTTCAGGAATTTTTAAAAATTTTTCGGACTAAAACGGAGATTTCTAAGGCAAACTTAACGATCTTATAGGGTTATTGGATCCAACCCGTTAACTCTTAAACCCAAATTCGATCCACTTTTCTTTAACCCACCGTCGATTTCGTTCCTCGTCGCCGAAGGACCCCTTACTGCGCGAGCGTTTCTCTACACGAAACGTTCCTCACCTGTCGCCGATTCCGCCGTCCAGCATTCCCTCCCTCACCGAACGAGCTGCAGTTTCCATTCCCCATTTGCGTAACCCTTCTCCTTCTCACGCTTGGCTCTTCTCTTCCTCCTCGAGCAATCTTAGCGCTGCCCTCTCCGATTTCTGCCAGTCTCGGATCTCGTTGGCTCCTCACGCGAGAAGCACGACGACGTCGTCGCTACGATTGGGGAAGATTCGGTTGGAGGTCAGTTCGACCCCTTTTCGCTAGACTCGCGTCTCGTCGACCCTCTGGAGCAAGCGGTTCAACGACGATGCTGCCATAGCTGGTAGGCTAGTCATTGGTGTGTTCGTTTTCTTTCCTCCTTGGTACTCAGGGACCTCTATGCACAAGTCAATCGGTGGCGGTAATGCAGTGATAGAGCCCTGCTGCCACAAGACTCGTGGTTGTTGTTTTTCCCCCTAATTTGGGTTTCAATGGTTGTTTTCCCCATCAGATCAAGCGGTGGGAGAGTCATGACTTCGATCTCATTTTCCTCGAGTCGCAACGAGTGTTTGGGAACTACTTGGTGATTTCTGCCGAAGCTAGGGCAGCGGAGGTCTTGGCCGGCGAACAGGGCAGGTTGGGGGAAAATATTGCCGCGGGATCCCAAGTGCAGGTATAGCTGGTTGATCATCCCTTTTCAACTGTTGTTGCTTGAATTACTGCCTGCCATGAGTTTTGAACAGTGGGAAGGTAGTTGTATTGTTGTAAGGGTTGTAAATGAATTTTGGGAGGCTATGAAAGAGGATGATCGGGGGGTTGTGCGTGTGTTGTGGAGTGGTCAAGGCCAAGATGTGGTCGTGTGAGCTGGGAAGGAGTTGTGTGGCTATGAGCAGGGAATGGCCAACTGTGATGATGAATTTGTATATGGGGTTTTGTGGAGAGGAATCGATGAGGGTTGTTTCGGTGAATAGAACAGGCTGGGATGGCTGTGCATGAGTTGTGATGTTCTGGGTGTGATATGTAAAATGGCTGTGATAGAGTTGTGGACGACGGATCAAGGGGTTAAGTTGTCTATTTGGGTTTTCTTATATTGTAGGTTGTAAAATTGGGTGTTGCGAAGAGCGGGATGTTTACGTTTGTGTGAATAAGTTGGGAGTCCAAGAGAAGGAACTAAGTTGGTGTGAATTGACCATGAGTGATTTGGGGGTTTTTCCTAATTCGTATTCGATAAGGGATACAGATATGTGGATAACGTAGTAGCTAATTCGTATTGTTGTTGTATGCTTTCACTGAATGATAATTGATGATATTTGCAGGACGTGGATACGAGACTGGTCCGCGGACGTGAGGACTCGATTACTACGAGCATTGATAGCAGGTAGGTAATTTCCTACCGGTCGGGTAGATGTAATGACTTTCAGATTTAGACATAGATATGAGCATGCTAGGTGTTCATATTATCTTGATCCTGCTCTGTTTATCGTATGCTTGAACTTATCGTTGATATATATGTGTGCTCGATTATTGATATCACATATTCCCTATCATGATCTAGGAGTTACAGATGTGATGTAAGTAGGTCTAACTGTTTAGTAGGGTGTAGATATTAGAGTACGGAGGATGACCTAAATTGTAAATTTGGCAAAAAGGTCCTTTGTGGATAAGTATGACCCTAAATGTAGGACTCATTCCATACCTGTATGTTGCACATTTATTTACCAACCACGGGTTATGTAAATGGTCAGGTGAGTCGTGGGGATTAGGTCGCTATGGACCGATGGTCCTAGTTTGTCATGATCGATAAGTATGACTCTCACGTGATAGAGAGTGTCTTGATCAATTGGTGTGACTCTCTGAGCAGAGTCTATAGATGTCCTGATGTGAGACAAGATACTCTCGTGTCATTGTATGCATACTGACGACATCGTCTCCCCTTGGGGTTGAGAGAGAGTCGTCAGTCATCCTGCCTCCTAGGTTACTCCTAGAGGAGTAACTGGTGTGAGGGCATAGCATTTGTTGTGCCGCACTCTACCATTATAGACGATGGTAGTTGGAGTTGCGTGCAGATGTCCTGGGTACGTGGCACTCGACTACTCATTTGTAGTGTCAGTCGGAGTAGCCAGCAGCAGGGACCCCCGTTGCGTAGTGAGCTCTTTACGCTCATATGCTACTTGATCATACTGCCCATTCGGCCACTCTATAGTAGTGGTTGGTGTGAGTTGGGACAATTGTCATGTCGTGCCACCTAAGCCACACTGGGGTCGTGGTAGCGAGTATGGGTGAGCAGGCATGACCATGCATGCTGCATTGCCGTATCATACGGTGTTTTGCATATGATTATATATATATACATACATGCTTGTATATATATATACATGGATGATGGTGATTAGTATACATACAGATACAATCTATATGTATACTCACTTTGTTGATGCATTTGTATGTACTATGCTTGTTGCATTTGTTTGTACATATTCATACATGCTACTGCATTTCCTATATGGTAGTAGGCTGGTACTTGTATACCTGTTGGTTATTCACGGTGATACCCTTAGATCATATTCAGGATATTGTGTGAGTTAGTACTATTCTTTTATATCCTATGATGTGGTTATATGCCCAAGTTGGATCAGGATAGAGTAGCTGATGATCAAGTATGTCAGCATCGTTGTTGTTCAGTTTATTTAGTGTATGCATGCATATATACCTTTTATGCTGATGTATACCCGTTGTTCGAGTAGATTTAAACTGTTGAATGACATGTAATATTGATACATATATTTACATGTTTTCTCTGATTACCTGCTGAGTTTTACTCACCACCACCGACCCTGGGTTTTTCTGTCGCCCAGGTAACAGGTAGACGCCTTTGTGATGACTTGGAGCTACGCCGACCGATCCATCCCATCTCCGTTTTCCGAGTCTCCCGAGGAGTTCGTTTTTCTTATGGCTTGGACTTTGTTTATGTGTTATGGATTTTGGTCCTATGTCATGGACCCTAGTTTGTTATGGACTTTGTCGTGATGTCGTTGTTTTATTTACGGTTTTATTACTGTGGACTTGTCAAGTGGTGTACACCTGTATGTTTTGTTGTTTATGTTGTGAGTATGTGGTTTTTCATTTCCGCTGCTATTAGTATGTTATATTATGTTGTTGTTGTGGGCCTACGGGCCTTGTATTAACCCGAAATGTTGCCACGTACAGGGGAGATGTCGTCCGTTTGATTTTCGACACGGCATACTCTCGTGGCGTGACAACTTTATTGGTATCAGAGCCGAAGGTTCTGCGATGCCATATTATGATTTTGTTTTTGAGTTTTGGATTCTCGGGAGTCGGTATATTTTTCGGTTTTGGTTTTTGTGAGATGGGATTGACCGCGGCATGGGCTCCAAGCAGCACGAAGTGAGTATTCTTGATAATTTATACTTTAGTTAGATACTTATCTAGACTTGTTCAACAGGTGTATACTGTCAGAGTTATGCCACCTGTGCAGACTCGTGGTCGAGGCCGTCCATCCAGGCGAGCAACCAGAGGGATGGGACGAGATACTGTTGCGGTTGAGCCAGCTACTCAAGCACCACCTCAGCAACCCCCTATTGGTGATTCGGAGCCTCAGAATCCGGATGTACCACTGACTATGCCAGAGCCTGCAGAGTCCAGTTGGCTCAATGATAAGTCACGGATACTCGTGTTAGCACGATCGGCCAAGGAAAAGTTCACCTTGTTCCGAGGGGAGTCCGACCCATGGATTGCCCGATCTTGGCTGGAAAATATGGAAGACACCTTCGAGTATATGAACTGTACAGATGTGGAGAAGGTGGGCCTTGTTGCATATCATCTCAGAGATCAGGCTGTCACTTAGTGGAAATTACAGAAGACTCTATTCGGGGAGCGTGGGATTACTTGGGGCTTTGAGGCGGCTTTACGAGACGCTCGTGCACTTTCCTTCGACGCTTACAAAGACGTCATCGTGAATTTCTAAGCTCAAGCAAGGTGATTGTTACATGGAGTACAACACGAGTTTACTGACTATCAGAGTTCTGCTCTCACCTAGTAGCACAGGATGCAGATCGGATGTACCAGTTCACCCAGGGTCTTGCTACCTATATACGGAGCCGGATGTCAGGATCTATCATTACCTCATACAGGGAGGCATTGGACCGTGCCCTCTTCATCGAGATGACTTCCCAGCAAATTTCCAGGGAGAAAGATATCGAGAAGCAGATGACTAAGGGCAAGCGGATAACTGTGGTTCACCGGGGACTCAAAAGAAAGGGGAGCAAAAGGAACTATGCGAGGTGTTGCGAAGGGTCACTAGATCACGGAAGGCGTCCAACATCGAGTTTTCGGAGGATCTCGAGTAGCCGTAAGGGCCGGCAGAATGGATACTATAAATGTGAATCAAAGCCACGAGTATCAGAGTGTCCTTTGGAGCAGCCGATTTGCTATTATTGCAAACAACCGGGTCATACTAGTCGTGATTGTACACTGAAAGCACAGTTGGAGTTTCCTGACAGCTCCAACAAGGGGAAGAAGTCTACCCAGCAGCGGCAGTAGAGGACAGCACCGCGGACTCAGACATATGGATAGAGGCCGCTAGTACCTCCACCAGCTCAGTTGTACCAGATGCAAGGGGGGTGCCCATACAGTGATGCCGACAGTGATCCAGTATCCTGCATCTCCGGTGATCTACTATCCAGGAGTATCCGCACCGCAGCAGTCCTTACCAGCCAACTCTCAGGGATATCTTATGCATGCATGCACCACTCGGCCTCAAACTCCAGACACGAGCTAGATCCAAATTGAGTGGAGGCACATTACTACTGTGATGCAAAATCGAATATTGAGACTGGACGAGTTTTTGCCATCACTAGAGATGAGGCACAGCGGGCTGAGGGATCAGTCATACGCAGTATGATTTCAGTTTATTCTATATATGTTGATACGTTGATTGATACTAGTAGTTCCCATTCATTCGTATCTAGAGTATTTCTGAGTAGAGTTGGAAGAATCCCAAGGGTTTGTTCTTGTGGGTTAGCAGTATCCTTGCCATCAGGAGAGGTCCCAAGAAATTAAGGGTTGCCCATTAGACTTTGACGGGCATATCCTTACAGTGGACCTTCAGGTGTTGGAAATGATAGAGTTCAATATTATTCTCGGTATGGACTGGTTGGCCGCTTATCACGCTACAGTGGATTGTAGAGCAAGAGTGGTGACTTTCCGACCACTAGATCAACCAGCTTGGGAATTTGTTGGTACTAGAGACGATGGATTATCTATAATATCGGCTTTACAGGCTCAGAAGCTATTGGCCCAGGGTTGTCAGGGTTATTTATTATCTCTAGTCAAAGTTGAGAACGAAGGACTACCACCTCTCTCTGATGTGCGAGTAATCCGGGAGTATCCAGATGTATTTCCAGATGAACTTCCAGGCTTGCCCCCTCCTAGGCAAGTGGAATTTGCGATAGAGGTGATTCCAGGAACTGCACCTATATCGAAACCTCCTTATCGGATGGCGCCAAAGGAGCTCAATGAACTTAAAGTTCAACTGCAGGAGTTGCTGGATAGTGGATTCATCCACCCTAGTGTTTCACCATGGGGAGCACCGGTACTCTTTGTCAAGAAGAAGGATGGATCGTTGCGGTTATGTATTAACTATCGGCAACTGAATGCAGTCATAGTTAAGAACAAATATCCACTGTCGAGGATAGAAGATTTGTTCGATCAGCTTAAGGATACATGTGTGTATTCTAAAATTGATCTGCGCTCAGGATATCATCAGCTTCGGATAAGAGATGAGGATGTTCAGAAAATAGCTTTCTGCACCCGTTATGGGCATTATGAGTTTCTGGTGATGTCGTTCGGTCTCACGAATGCCCCAGCTGCATTTATGGACTTAATGAACCGGGTATTCCTGAGGTATATAGATTAGTTCGTGTAGTGTTCATCGATGATATATTGATTTATTCTCAATCCGAGGAAGAGCATGAACAACATATGCGGATAGTATTAGAGACGTTGCGACAGGAGCAGTTATATGCCAAATTTAGCAAGTGTACGTTCTGGTTATCCTCAGTAGGTTTTCTTGTACATGTGGTGTCCAACAGAGGTATTTCTGTAGATCCCCAGAAGATTGAGGCGATTACCAGTTGGGAGCAGCCAAAATCAGTTCAGGAGGTCCGTAGTTTCCTTGGTCTGGCCGGGTATTATCGGAGATTCGTGGAGGGATTCTCGAGTATCGCCATGCCACTCACTCGTCTGACTCGGAAAGGGGTCAAATTCACCTGGTCAGAGGCTTGTAAACTAGCTTCCAAGAGCTTAAGCGACAGCTAGTTTCTGCACCAATCTTAGGAATTCCTTCTGGTGTTGATGGGATGGTTCTCTATACGGATTCTTCTATCCAAGGGTTGGGTGCAGTTCTGATGCAGTCCAACCGTGTGGTATCTTATGCCTCCCGTCAACTAAAAGATCACGAGAGAAATTACCCAATGCACGATCTGGAGTTAGCCGCCATTATTTTCGCATTGAAGATATGGAGGCACTACTTGTATGGGATTACCTTTGAGATCTACACATACCATAAAAGTCTGAAGTATCTGTTCACACAAAAAGAGCTGAATCTGAGACAGAGACGGTGGATGGAATATCTGAAAGATTACGACTGCACCATCCAGTATCATCCGGGGAAGGCTAATGTGGTAGCAGATGCTCTGAGCAGGAAGTCTCGTGGAGTTCTGGCTAGTCATCTGACAGCGGTTATTGACCTAGTTCGACAGTACTCAGAGTTGGGATTGTCTGAACACGGTCAAACATCCCAGGGGATATTAGTTTCTATGGTTGCCCAGTCCGCCATTGCCGAGCGGATCAAGGAAGCACAAGTTAGTGACCAGCATCTGCAGTTCTTGAGCGAAGACGATAGACTCGAGCGTCGACAATTTCTCGAGTGATGAGTGGTGTACTTCATTTCGAGACGACTATGTGTTGACACACACCCGATTAAGGAAGAATTGCTACAGAAGCACATCACGAGATTTGCTATACATCCTAGTGGTACTCGGATGTACCGGGATTTAAAGCGCTTATACTGGTGGAACGGTATGAAACGAGATATCGTGAACTTTGTTGCACGATGTCTAGTATGCCAGCAAGTGAAGGCCGAACATCAGAAACCTGCTGGCTTACTTCAGGAAATTTCGATCCCGGAATGGAAATGGGAAAACATTATAATGAATTTTGTTACGGGATTACCTAGAACCCGTAAAGGACATACTGCGATTTGGGTGATCGTGGATCGATTAACCAAATCCGCTCACTTCCTTCCGATACGTGAGACAGACTCATTGGATCGTCTAGCGGAATTGTACTGTCGAGAGATCATCATATTACATGGTGTACCGTTGAGTATCATATCTGATAGAGATCTGCGATTTACTTCGCGATTCTGGCAGAGTCTGCAATAGGCCATGGGCACAGAGCTTCGACTCAGTACAACCTTTCATCCACAGACAGACGGACAGTCCGAACGTACCATTCAGACTCTGGAGGATCTATTGAGATCATGCGTCTTGGATTTCGGTGGCAGTTGGGAGGATCACATTCCTTTAGTGAAGTTTGCCTACAACAACAACTATCACTCTTCTATCCAGATGGCTCCTTTCGAGGCATTATATGGTAGACCCTGTAGATCTCCTGTGTTATGGGAGGAAGTTGGGGAACGACAGATATTGGAGCCTCAGAGTATCCAACATGATGCAGAGTTGATACGAGTGATCAGATGACGGTTATCGAGGCGCTATCCGAGGTACGTGATGCGATGTAAGAGTTATCCTTTAGAATTTTCAGTTGGGGACCATGTATTCTTACGAGTGTCACCCACCAAAGGAGTCAAGAGATTTGGGCTAAAAGGGAAATTAGCTTCACGTTACATTGGTCCATTTGAGATATTGGAGCGGATTGGAGGTGTTGCTTATCGGTTGGCTTTACCTCCAACACTTGCGGGTGTTCACAACATATTCCATGTATCTATGCTGAGGAAATACGTGTCACGATTTGACCATGTTCTGAAAGAAGTTCCGATTCCACTCCAGGCGAATGCGACTTATGAGGAGACTCCGGTGCGGATTCTTGGTCGCAAGGAGCGGCAGTTGCAGAACAAAATCATCCGACTCGTAAAGGTGGGATGACAGCATCATACGGATGAGGAGGCTACATGGGAGCTGGAGGATACTATCCGAGCTCGATACCCTCATATGTTTATCTGAGGTATGTGGTTATTTCGGAATATGCTTGAATTAATTTTTGCATTTAAGTACGAAATTTGGGGACCAAATTTTAATAAGTGGGGAAGAATGTAAAATACCATGAATATATATATATATATGTTGGGTAATTAGAAGAATACCCTATGTAATTTTTCCAGGAATTTTTAGAAATTTTTCAGACTAAAACAGAGATTTCTAAGGCAAACTTAACAATCTTATAGGGTTATTGGATCCAACCCGTTAAACAAACCAACCCGACCCGTTAACTCTTAAACCCAAATTCGATCCACTTTTCTTTAACCCACCGTAGATTTCGTTCCTCGTCGCCGAAGGACCCCTTACTGCGCGAGCATTTCTCTACACGAAACGTTCCTCACCTGTCGCCAACTCCGCCGTCCAGCATTCCCTCCCTCACCGAACGAGCTGCAGTTTCCATTCCCCATTTGCGCAACCCTTCTCCTTCTCACGCTTGGCTCTTCTCTTCCTCCTCGAGCAATCTTAGCACTGCCCTCTCTGATTTCTTCCAGTCTCGGATCTCGTTGGCTCCTCACGCGAGAAGCACGACGACGTCGTCGCTACGATTGGGGAAGATTCGGTTGGAGGTCAGTTCGACCCCTTTTTGCTGGACTCGCGTCTCGTCGGCCCTCTGGAGCAAGCGGTTCGACGACGCTGCTGCCATAGCTGGTAGGCTTGTCATTGGTGAGTTCGTTTTCTTTCCTCCTTGGTACTCAGGGACCTCTATGCACTAGTCGATCGGTGGCGGTAATGCAGTGATAGAGCCCTGCTGCCACAAGACTCGTGGTTGTTGATTTTCCCCCTAATTTGGGTTTCAATGGTTGTTTTCCCCATCAGATCAAGCAGTGGGAGAGTCGTGACTTCGATCTCGTTTTCCTCGGGTCGCAACGAGTGTTTGGGAACTACTTGGTGATTTCTACGGCTAGGGCTGAGGTCTTGGCCGCGACAGGCAGTTGGGGAAAATATTGTCGCGGGATCCCTAGTGCAGGTATAGCTGTTGATCATCCCTTTTCAACTGTTGTTGCTTGAATTACTGCCTGCCATGAGTTTTGATCAGTGGGAAGGTAGTTGTATTGTTGTAAGGGTTGTAAATGAATTTTGGGAGGCTCTGAAAGAGGATGATCGGGGGGTTGCGTGTGTGTTGTGGAGTGGGCTGGCGTCGAAGATGTGGTCGTGTGAGCTGGGAAGGAGTTGTGTGGCTATGAGCAGGGAATGGCCAACTGTGATGATGAATTTGTATATCGGGTTTTATGGAGAGGAATCGATGAGGGCTGTTTCGGTGAATAGAACAGGCTGGGATGGCTGTGCATGAGCTGTGATGTTCTAGGTGTGATCTGTAAAATGGTTGTGATAGAGTTGTGGACAACGGATCAAGAGGTTAAGTTGTCTATTTGGGTTTTCTTATATTGTAGGTTGTAAAATTGGGTGTTGCGAAGAGCGGGATGTTTACATTCGTGTGAATAAGTTGGGAGTCCAAGAGAAGGAACTAAGTTGGTGTGAATTGACCATGAGTGATTTGGGGTTTTTTCCTAATTCGTATTCGATAAGGGATACGAATATGTGGATAACATAGTAGCTAATTCGTATTGTTGTTGTATGCTTTCACTGAATGATAATTGATGATATTTGCAGGACGTGGATACGAGACTGGTCCGCGGACATGAGGACTCGATTACTACGAGCATTGACAGCAGATAGGTAATTTCCTACCGGTCGGGTAGATGTAATGACTTTCAGATTTAGACATAGATATGAGCATGCTAGGTGTTCATATTATCTTGATCCTGCTCTGTTTATCGTATGCTTGAACTTATCGTTGATATATATGTGTGCTCGATTATTGATATCACATATTCCCTATCATGATCTAGGAGTTACAGATGTGATGTAAGTAGGTCTAACTGTTTAGTAGAGTGTAGATATTAGAGTACGGAGGATGACCTAAATTGTAAATTTGGCAAAAAGGTCCTCTGTGGATAAGTATGACCCTAAATGTAGGACTCATTCTATACTTGTATGTTGCACATTTATTTACCAACCACGGGTTGTGTAAATGGTCAGGTGAGTCGTGGACAGTGTGTCGCTACGGACCGATGGTCCTAGCTTGTCATGATCAGATAAGTATGACTCTCTATAGGATAGAGAGTGTACTGATCAATTGGGTGTGACTCTCTGTTGAATAGAGAGTCTATGGTAGATGTCTGTATGTGAGACAGTACCCTCATGTCATTGCATGCATACTGACGACATCGTCTCCCTTTGGGGTTGAGAGAGAGTCGTCAGTCATCCTGCCTCCTAGGTTACTCCTAGAGGAGTAACTGGTGTGAGGGCATAGCATTTATTGTGCCGCATTCTACCATTATAGACGATGGTAGTTGGAGTTACGTGCAGATGTCCTGGGTGCGTGACACTCGACCACTCATTTGTAGTGTCAGTCGGAGTAGCCAGCAGCAGGGACCCCCGTTGCGTAGCGAGCTCTTTACGCTCATATGCTACTTGATCATACTGCCCACTCGGCCACTCTATAGCAGTGGTTGGTGTGAGTTGGGACAGTTGTCATGTCGTGCCACCTAGGCCACACTGGGGTCGTGGTAGCGAGTAGGGGTGAGCAGGCATGACCATGCATGCTGCATTGCCGTATCATACGGTGTTTTGCATATGGTTATATATATATACATACCTGCTTGTATATATATATACATGGATGATGGTGATTAGTATACATACAGATACAGTCTATATGTATACTCACTTTGTTGATGCATTTGTATGTACTATGCTTGTTGCATTTGTTTGTACATATTCATACATGCTACTGCATTTCCTATATAGTAGTAGGCTGGTACTTGTATACCTGTTGGTTATTCACGGTGATACCCTTGGATCATATTCAGGATATTGTGTGAGTTAGTACTATTCTTTTATATCCTATGATGTGGTTATATGCCCAGGTTGGATCAGGATAGAGTAGCCGTGATTGTGGTATATCGACATCGTTGTTATTGATTTATTTAGTGTATGCATGCATATATACCTTTTATGCTGATGTATATCCGTTGTTCAAGTAGATTTAAACTGTTGAATGACATGTAATATTGATACATATATTTACATGTTTTCTCTGATTACCTGCTGAGTTTTACTCACCACCACTGACCCTGGGTTTTTCTGTCGCCCAGGTAACAGGTAGACGCCTTTGTGATGACTTGAGTGCGGCCGACCGATCCATCCCATCTCCGTTTTTCGAGTCTCTTGAGGAGTTCGTATTTCTTATGGCTTGGACTATGTTTATGTGTTATGGATTTTGGTCCTATGTCATGGACCCTAGTTTGTTATGGACTTTGTCGTGACGTCGTTGTTTTATTTACGGTTTTATTACTGTAGACTTGTCAGGTGGTGTACACCTGTATGTTTTGTTGTTTATGTTGTGAGTATGTGATTTTTCATTTCCGCTGCTATTAGTATGTTATATTATGTTGTTGTTGTGGGCCTATGGGCCTTGTATTAATCCGAAATGTTGCCACGTACAGGGGAGATGTCGTCCGTTTGATTTTCGACACGGCATACTATCGGGGCGTGACACATAGATGCTCATAAATGAGTTGTGTGAGATAACATTCCTCTTTTATAAAAGTTTATTTTGATTCTCTGAAATAATTTATAAATATGTTTAAAAGAATATTTGAATTAATTCATTTAATATTTATTATCTTCATGATTTAATAAAGATTATTTTGATTCTTTTAAATCAATTCTCTATAACATATTTTATTAATCTAGATTTTTAATTTTACAAAGTCCTAATTTACAAAATAAAATTTTAAATTTACAAAGTCTCATTTTTAAAATAAATTTTTATGAAGATTTGATGCGTCTGATTTTTATAATAGAATTCTACAAATATACATAAAATCAAACTATATCTAAATGCTATAATAATTTGGATATAAAATTTTGTAAAGTACATGATTTACTTCAATAAAACAGATTATAAAAAAAAATAGATTTTTTTTTTAGGATCTTTTAGGTAGTAAACTTTATGCTTTTATTTGGAGCAACATGTTTTGTCTTCTCTTTAAAATACCTTGAATTATCAGAATAGTTAAACCATCCTTAAAACTTAGAGGGAAAAGTGATTACAATTTAAAAAAACTGTAAAAGTGAGATTTCACAAAAAGTAATTAAGAAAAAAGGGGGAAGAAAAAAAAACACTTAACAGGGCCTTTTAAGTTTTAACTGCACGCATCAGGTCATTCAGATATTGGCAATCAGTATAGGGACGGAAGCAGTTAGCATAGAAAGTGGAGGGGAAGGAGGGAGGGAGGAAAGGAAGAATAGGGTTGGTCCATGATGATGATGAGCTCAGTAGATCATATCAAATCACAAAAGTTCAGGGCTCCCTTTCCTTTTCCTTTGCCAAAGTGCATGCATGGCAGATGAAGTTGGTGAATGCTTTCAGGGTCTATTTACGTGGACTTTCCTTCACACTTCCCTTCCCCTTGTCCTTCTCTCCCAAGTCCCTTTCCAACCATCGACTTTCAGTTTTTTTTTTTTTTTTTCTCCTTTCATTTTATTATTAGCTTTGTTCTAAAACAATATCCCAACACAGCAAAAATGGAGCATGAAGGTTGAAAAAAAAAACACACACACAAAAAGAGAGAGACTGTTGGAACTTAAAGTAAGAAAGATAGAGGAAACATGATGGACTCCTTTTGGGAGAAGCAAAGGGAGCTAAGCCTCATTATTACAAAAAGTTATGTTGGAGTTGGGAGTGCACTTAAAAGCTACTCCTCTCTCTTTCTTTCTCATGCTTTTTTTTTTCTCTTTTATCTATCTAAAGTTGTGCATTCTTCCTTGAACTCTGTTGTTTGCTTGCTTTCTTTTGTCATTGGATTCCTTAAAACTTGACAACTAAAGAAAGCAAGCCCACTTTCTGAGCAAAGTAAGGTTGCCTATCTCTATCACATTTTGGTTTTGTGTTTGTGTTTTTTTTTAAATTAGCATATCAGGTATTTAAGTTTTTTGACTATTCCCAACTAATTTTGGAATGACAACGAAAGAGGAGGGAGAGATAGATTTATATGTGGTTTGGAGTTTATGGCCACATTTGGTCATCACGCATCTGGTGATCCATTCTCAAATTGAGGACATACTTATGGATGCTAACCCTGTTATAATCTCTATATGCACGAATCGAAAACTTGTTCAAATTTTGAGATTGTCTTTAAATACATTAGTTCTCCTTCGTCACTGACCATCTTCTTCCCCATTAACACATCGACGTATTTATTGCCTTCTCCGTCGAGTATCAAGTCTCGAGACAAACTAGATCATCGCTTCTCTCCCTACTTAATTAATAGGGTTGTAAATTAAATGAACCAATTCAAGCTAAATTTTATAATGTTTAGACTTATTTGATAAGATAATCAAATTAAATCAAATCGAGCCAAGACAAATGACTCAAATCTAAAATTAACTAAGCTATTGATATAGTCGTTCAAGCTTGACTTGATTTTTTTTAGATTGAGTTTGGTTCGAGCTTGAATTGAGTTTGACTTATTTAATTGATATTAAATTTCTAAATCAAGTTTGAATCAAATTTGATCCAAACTTATTTAAACTTGACCTTTTTGTTTGATTTAAATTTTAATATTTATTTGATTGGTTAATACAAATAATTCAAGCGAGTATAAACAAACTCATAAATGAGTGTGATCATGAATATAGTTTATGAGTTTTATTCATGAATATAATTTATAAATTATATTTACGAAAACTAACAAGTCGAACACATATGTATTCAAACTTATTCATTTAATTTACTAAAATGTTCAAGCTTGTTTATTTAATCGACTTTGATATCTATTGAACAAATATAAATGAGTTTTTATCATGTTGAATACCAAGTTTATTTACGAATCTTTGATTCATTTACCACCCTATTAATTAATTAGAGAATGCTTTTACCTCTTGTCTCTCGGTCCATGACTCAGTATGGGGCTACTACAACCATTGTCACCTTGATCAAACAACTTTCAATGTCTTTGTTTTCAACTCAACATGGTGTCGACCATAAGTTTCTATCATTTGGAGCAAACGATCTTTAGGCTTTCCATCCATAACTCAATATAGTAAGTGCAACCATAAGTCATTGACATTCATATCACATCACCTTTAGCATTTTGGCCTCAGCACAATGCAACCATGAATTGATATAATCTACCTTAGCCCTAGGGCTAACTCAGTTGACAAGTGCAAAGAGGATTTATCCAGTAGTGGACAAGGATAAATTCTTAGAAAAGTCATAATCTTGGACTATTGATGATCCATCTTCTTTGCTGATACTGCTATTACTTTTTTTTTATGGACCGGGTGAGAGGGCTCGTGTGTAAGACACTATCCGAACCAAACAATCGGTTTGGCAAAGAAAGCAAGGTAGAATGGTTCGGACGCGATCGTCTGGGACAATTGGAACGGGAGGACAAGTCGAGGTAATCGACACGACGAGGCGATTACGGAGATCACTTCGTTATGACATGGACGAGAATCGGTTCGTCCTAGCAGCCCGTAAAACAGATGGGGGCGGATGAGAATCGGCAGCATAGCAAGCCCAAAAATAGTTCGGTGCGAGAAAAAGAGGATTTAGTTCGGGCTGCTGGGAAGAGCCTAAGGGCTACACCACACGTGAGCCATAGGTTTAGGTTAGTTTCGTCAAAGGCAAATGGTTGAAAGGCACAGGCTAGCATATTTTCCGAAATATAGATAAGAAGTTGTTACACAACAGAAGGGGGCCCCCACATAATATTCCGAGGAGCCCTCGCTCCTCGCGTCTATAACAGAATAATTCTCCAGATGAGCAAGGTGGCCACGTGTACGATGAGGAAGGTTTGCGATGCAACAACTGGCCAAAGGAAGAGAATAAAAGGAAGAAGTAGGGCAGAAGAAAGGGGGATCCGTATTATTCCAATCAGCAAGAGACGAAGGCACATTCTGAGAGAGGAGAGCAACCACTTCGCCGAAGGAGGGAAGGAGAGTGGTACGGTGATCTCTATCTTTCTTGTATTGTTTCATGTATCTTGACTGAATTGTAAAAGGTTTTCTCCTCCACCTTTGGAAGTTCTTTCCGTGAAGGAGGACGTTTATAGTGAAAGTGCTTTGACACAGTAGTTGATGGGAGAGCTCACCTCCGTGGAGTAGGAATCCTTATTCCGAACCACGTTACATCCTCTGTGTCTTTGTTTGTTGCTTGTGTTGACTTGCGTGTCTTTGCTTCATGTTTCATTTCTTTATTGCGATCGGAGAGAACCCCTAAGTTTCCTTCAAGGCCCCATCGCGTTGAAAGGAAGTCAATATATCTTCTTCCCGTCACACGCATCATTTGCGTTTGTCAACCGAGATTCTAATTTATCTCCCTTTATAGTAGGGACAACGATGAAAAACTACTAATACGATTCCATATTTTTGATATAATATACCTTGAGCATCCATGAATTGCAACCATACGTTGCCACCACATGCATCAAGAATACTCTTTTATATCAAAATACTCTTCAGTAACTTAATTAAATTACCCAAACTTTATCATAATAACTGATATAATTTTTAATGTAATTTTGACCAAATTAAATTGTATATAATCGAGTTTGAACAAATTTCAATCAAATTGATAAAGAATATTTTAATATAAAAGGATTTTATGCGTAGTAACTTTAACTAAATTGAATTTAAAAAATTATTAAGTCAATTTATTTTAATATATTGTAGTAATTACAACGTAGCTATTTTGTATTGTAATGACTATTGTAATTGTTATAGCAACGTTGAGATATGGGTATATTATTAGACTGAAAAATAAATTAGGATATTATTTTAACATTATATATATATATATAAAAGAGTATCCTTTTAATTTTGGTGAAAAAAACAATTCATTAGTCCTAGTGCCCCCCCAACTAACTAGTCTCCCAGTTAATATATATAAAAGAGTAAATTATAGAGAGTATATTGTCTAATTCAAGATTAATATAATAAGAAGGTAAACATTTTGAAAAACTTATAATTCTTGAAAATTGACCTTTTTCATTCGTCCTAACTTTCTTGATTTTTAGGATCCTTACTTTCTTGATTATTTTGGTAATATTTCTGCCAAGTGGAGGTTGATTCCTCAATTTTGCTCCGACAAGCTTTACTTACCTTTCTTCTCGTACTTCTTTCCAAACTATCAATGCTCTCTCGATCCAGTCTAAGAAAGTCATTTGTTGTCCTCGATTACGATGCAATTATAAAATATTCAATTTGACTTTTAGATATTTATAATTGGATCTCCAATTATGATGAATTTATAAAATTTTTCTTTAAATAAAATAACAAATCAAGAATCGATATTAGGACATTGAAACCGGCTATGCAAGCACTTTTCGATCTATCTTGGTGGTCGATAAAAAATTTCTATAGGGCTGAATCAATTATTTCTAAGATTAATCGAACCAAAGACATGAATACACGATGCTAATAAAAAAAAAAAGAGTCATTTGCTTCCGTAACCATTTCACTATCAAATTCTGAAATTTGAACTAGTACAACATCCTCTTTGGTATTTTGCAAGGCATGCACTATATGATCCTTCCAACATTGTGGTCTCCTATCAGGACGAACAAACTATCTTAGCGTAATCAGTCCCATCTTCACTATAGCTGGACCATCTTCATAAATTTACAATTTCTCCCTCAATTAGTTATAAGAATGAAATTGATGACAGATATCACCGCGATACTAGACAGTATAGATATCATTACAAGAAAAATCGATCTTTTAAATGATAACTGATACGATAAAAATACAAACTATCAATTTTTTTTTTACATCTGAATCCTTAAAAGGCCTCATAGGTTCATATGGACTATGGTAGCAATATTTCAGTTATCATTTCTTCGATTACTGACATGTTCGACAATGCCAATAAGGTGCTCTACCCCTGTTTTTTGTAGTGTAAAACATCTCTTTTGTTACAAAATTCTCATTCCTCCATTAATTTCTTCGCCACATCCTTAGCCATTGATAACCAAGATATTTGCTTTAACAATCCCAAACAAAGAACTTGCTCGATACCGATACCAATTCGATGTAAATCAAAGTTCAAAACAGAGAAGTGCAACACAATTTGATCTTTTTTTTTTCTTCATCACCAGCACAGCCAAACATGCTTCTACAACCCAGGTTTCCTCATCAGTAACTAGATCTCACAGTGTAAATATCATTTGGATAGAATTTCTAAATTACAGATATCTGTTGTTGTCATTCACCTGTCAACCCTGCCATTGCCCATGTTACAATTGAATCCCTCTTTGATCCTGTCCTAATTAACAAAACATAGCCATTGCCAAAATGAAGAAGCCAAATTAGCTCGTTGGAAACTATATTTTCCACTGTCATATTTTCCTTCAGTCACTTCGACCCATAGCTGATCTGGTTGTGATAATAGCTCACTGCGAAGTCTCCCTGACAAGGAGAGGGAGTGTGAAGGTGGAAACTATATGAATGCCCAAACCTCTAGTTTTTTTCTTTTTTCTTCAGAAACTTTGGCAAAGTCTTATACTGCTTGTTGAAACATGACCGCATGGCTGATTTACTTTGGCAACGCCTCGTCTCCACTGTTGAAGAGACGATCGAGCCTTGTTGTAGTCCTCTAGATGCTTTAAATTTGCTTCTTGTTTCTCCTTTGCAGACTGCTTGAAATGCAATAGTTGTAGTGACACACTGACACAGTCCATAACTATCCCCACGAATGTTGATGGAAAAACTGCCATTTGGAGAGTCTCCAAAGTAAAATGTCAATTAAGTCTATCAGATGCAAAGCCATGAATCTTCGCTTGCCTTATAATTTCTTCAAAGAATAGGATAATTCATGTGAATTTACTATATTATGATAAATTTCTCTGACTCTCTCTCTCTCTTTATGTTTAGGGACAACTAAAATTTTATTAGAATGAATTTTACAATAAGTCAATTAATTTTTTATTGAACAAACTAATATATTATTTAGTCTTTTATTTTATTATTATTACTTTTTATGGTTTAAATTAATTTGGTTTAGATTGAATCATATTATCAATCGTCTAAAAAAGAAGCATTATTGAGAGTTTTTTTTAAATTAAATTGTAATAAGAGTTTTGAGTGATTGTGAGTATGAGATAATAATTTTGTATCAATCTACTATTTTTCATTAATATTTTTTTTTCTTTCGATCTCTTCCTTTGAATATATGAGTGGTATCATAACCAATGGTCAAGAATTGACTATCAATGATTTCAAGAGCAATGGTCAAGGATTGTGTTTACGTAGAGACATAGTTAATATGCAATCTAGAACAGTTAAATTTATTGATCTTGAATCAGACTTGGTCAATTGAAGTTTAAAGGGCAATTCGATGCACCAAGCTTTCACCATATGAGACCTCAGGGAGATATCTATTGTACGTAGTCTTATCCTATTTTATAAGAGATTGTTTTTAAGATTTAAATTTATAATCTCTAGATCACAAAATAATAATTTTACTGTTATACTAATGCTCCCCTTATCAGAGTTAAAGCTTTATGTCAAGAAATTTCAAAATTACCAAAATAAGAATGATTATTTTCATAGTCTAAGTCCCAAATTTAATGCACTTGTCACAACAATTTATGGACGGTCTATAAAGAATTGACGTTGGAAGAGATAAAAAAAAGGTATATGTTAGCTAATCAAGAGGCATAGGACAAACAAATGTCTAAAGTTTGAATAAGTGAAGAGGAGAAAGCTGTCTACGAATAATAAAAGGGTAAGACTTCTAACATTGTGAGATCAAGAAATGGAAGAGAATCAAAGAAAGATGAATGTCATATCTATCAGCAAAAGAGTTTGCAATTTGACCTTGGAACTAAGTTGCAACAGTAGAATATTCAATTTGACTCTTTGATATTTACAGTTTGATCCTCAACTATTATGAATTTATAAAATTTTTCTTAAAATAAGATGACAACCCAAGGATATTAGGCCTGCTGAGGTTGCCCGAGCGAACGTTGTAGGATCGATGATATCGCACTAGAGAGGGTAAATAACGATTTCTTCAATTTCACTCGTTTGATCATGATTATGTGTTCTTCTATAAAACTTATTAATGTGCAGCGGAATATACAATAATAGATATGCACAACAAGATAGAGACAAATACACACACAATAAGAGATTTAACGTGGTTCGAAACTAGGATTCCCACTCCACGATGCAAGCTTTAATAGAGCTCTAGTGATGCACACTACCACTATCAAACTTTTCTATCTCGGTATGACATTGGAGGTGGAGAATCCTCATACAATAAGTGTTTACAATAATAAACAAGAATATACAATCAAATACAAGGATGAAGCAAAAAAACAAAAGTAAAAAATACTTTACAAAAACTTGATTGTTTGCTTGCTTTGGATTGCTCTTGAAGGTCTGAAATACAACAACACTTCCCTTTCAAAATCATCTCAAAAATCTTAGCTCTAAATCCTCCATGAAGCCTCCTTATAAAGTTGAGCTCGGGCTGATTTTTTGCCTTCTAGTCGACTGCTCTTACCCAGCAGTGGACTGACCTCAATATCGTTGTCTCATAACAACTCCATCTACGCTGAATCGCCAACCGATACGTCAGCGATTGCCCTTATCAACAATCATGTTGGCTCAGTAGTCGATCGATCGACTATCGACTATGCAACAACTGTATTGCTACATGCCATGGAAGTCGATCACAAAGCCTCTCACCGAGCAGTCAAGCCCACCAACTCTTCAACCGATCATTGCTCTAAGTCAACTAGGCTCCTGAGTGTCAAACACTCGACCAGTCGATTGGTCTATAATCCTAGTTGACCGGTAAACTTCAAATATGAGATTTAAACCAAATATGATCCCCTCATACTTGATACTCACCCGTAGCCTAGACCTAAGCCTTCTAGCCACCTCCATTAGCCTCACGCCTCTCGGATTCCTCAAGTCTGCGGCTCTTCATCCTTCGCATTAGCCTACAGGTACTTTCATCGGATATGTCATGCTAATCGGGTCCTTTGTCAAGGTTCATTTGGACTTATGCCATCAAGACCATATGCTTGGACTTTACGCTGTCAAAACCTCACCCTTGGACTTTCTTGCCAAGATATATTTGGACTTACATAGCTAAGACCCATGCTTGGACTTTACACCGCCAAACCTACCCTTGGACTTCCCAATTGCCAAAGTTTACTTGGACTTTATGCTGCCAAGACTACATGGTTGGACTTATGCCGCCAAAACTATACCTTTGGACTTTACTTTTGCCAAGTACCCATGACTTAGACTTTCCTTGCCAAGACCATTCTTGGACTTTCCAATTGCCAAGACTATGCTTAGACTTTTCCATACAAGACTATTCTTGGACTTTCCATGCCAAGACCATGTTTGGACTTTCCATGCCAAGTATCCAAACTTGGACTTCCGAGATTGATTACTCCAGCAATCTCTCCCAAATAATCTCTCTCATATGACTTTGGATATCTCAATCATCCATTAGTCATATGGTCAACATATGGTCAAACCATATTGTCAAACAATAGTCAAACTCATTATCAAACATCAAAACACTACTTAATCCCACTCGAATTTGGTCAACATTGACCTGGAGCAACTTGTTTCACCAACAAACACTTCCTGATGTACTCTGATGATCGATAGGAAACTTTCATAGGGTTGAACTGCTCATTTCAGGATTAGTCGGGCCAAAGATTTTGATACTTGATGCTAGTAAAAAATATTGACAACGAGAGGGAGCACAAAAAATAATTAAAGTGGAAAAAAGAAAAGTTTTCAAAAGAATAACCAATGCTAGAAATTATGGAAAAGATGTCACTATGCTAGAGATTGCTGATATAGCAAAGCAAAAGAAAATGTTACAACAACCTCCGAGCCCCATGTAAGACATGTAGTGATTACTGCGCAGTGCATAGTAACCGCGCCACTCACAGGTGCACACACTCAAAGGAGTGTGTGCACGCTGTGTTGTTGTAGCGTTAACACCCCCTTTATAAGGGGATGTGCGTCCAAAGAAGAAGGGTTGCTGGATCAGAGAAAAGCGCTGTCGGAGTGAGGTGAAACGGTGAGACACCGTGAGGCTGCCGGAGTGAACAGTGAGATTAGAGAATGCCGAGGCGTGGCAGAAACTTGGCTCGTGGAAGAGGAGGATCTTTCCAATCGTGATCGATTCTCAGACGGCAAGCTAGAAACATCATCCTAACAACACCAGGACATGAGAAGACTCTCCTAGGGGAGATGCCACTACTTTACTTTTTTTTTACTTTCCTTATCTTACTCTGATACCAACTGTACCACCCCTCCCATAAGGGAGAGATCGTTACAGATTTTATACTTTCTACTCTTACTCTGACGCTATACTTTAATCATCACACCATGTTACTATCATTCCTCAATTCATGCAATATACTAACGCAATATGCTAACAACTAAAATGATTATAAAGACCTTGACATCACTTAAACAATAACCATTTCAAGATCTTCATATAACATGTAAGTACTAAGACTAACCCAACATGACTCTAGCATTCTTTGGTCTCAACCATAAGCAATCCAATTGAACTTCAACAATATCTAAAAGAGCAATTAGAAACTTTAAATTTGGTTTAGACATCTATACTTAAGATCTTTTACTTCCACTATTTCATCACCACACACTCCAAGCACTTCATCCGCTATGCCACCTTACTGAAGCTTTTCCTTATCTTTATCTGTAGTATAAGGAAATGCAAACTATAAGCGATAACGCTTAGTAAGTACTTTCTATGCTCACAAAAACATGCAACATATGAAATCATGCAACTAGTTCTCTTACCCTTGATACATTGATACACATGCAAGCATAACTGGAAATCATAACTCTGAATACATGTCTCTTGTATAAACCATGCTCTTGAGTATTTTAAAAATTGTAAACAGTGTATCTGAATTGGACTGATTAACTTTGAAAACTTATACTTATACTAATACTTATTCTTATACTTATACTTCAAATTAATAATCATCCTGAATATGGGCCCGACATAGTACCAATGCGCGCCTTCCTAATAGGACGGGGTGGCCAACCACCGAACCTACTAGGGTAACTAAAACTGAGGGCCTTGGCCCGTGGGCGAAACTGATGCCCGATACATGCCATTTCAAAAGTAAAATACTTCCTTTATACTTATATTCTTATACATACTGAAAGAATACTCTTAATCTCCTAAACCACGAATGAGGAGCATCATAAAGATCATTATGCTCTTAACCTCTAAAACTGAAATGAGGAGCATACTGAAGATCATTGTGCTCTTAATCCCCAATTCGAACGGGAAGCATCTTTAAATTTTCTTTATAAAGGAAATATTTTTACATCTTACTCTACATCATGCATATAATTATAAGCTACAACTCATCTACAACATGCATGATTATAAATCACATTCTTATCATTGATCTAAACATGATACTGAATCAAACATGACATAACGGGTAAAATCATGTAACTAAAAATACCATGCATAACTGGCTCATATACATGCGTATAAACTGCTCAACCATGTAACTGGAAATAACATTCACATAAAAATATATCAATGACATACGATAACTACTTATACTGCAGGTGAGCAATACTTACATCCTACGCTTTTCACAATTTATAT